>OY731402.1:43399296-43587346 GCA_963425845.1 Sphenostylis stenocarpa | reverse complement strand
TAATCCTTCCTTTTTATTATCTTATTTATTAAGCATGAAGGAGGGGAAATTAAATATGCAAATGAATGTTTATGCATGCAAGTGTATTAGCCATTTGAATAAAGAAGATTTTATTTATTCGACAGTAAGGTGTACATTCCCCTATTCTATACTCGCTGAAACAACTTTTGGCAAAAGCGAAAACTTTAAAGAAACCCACGTGAGGGTCTTGGTCCCTCGTAGTTCTCTCCTCGCCTTCCGGACGTGACGAGCAAGTGCTTCGCTTGTTTTCGGACCGCCCGGCTCATGTCTTCACCGTACTTCGAGCCTCTTTGATCTTCGCCTCGATGAATGACCAAGGCTTGTAGTTCATCGAGCTTTTCAACGACTTCTGGTCTTTCTCTTGTAGTAGCCGGTCGTACCGAGCTAGCTCCATCTCTTTCTTTGTAGCGTAGCTCGGCCGAGACTTTTGCTGAGTCTCCTGGTTGGCCTCTCGCTCTGCGCGATATCTAACCGAGTCTTGGTGAGCTCTTGCGACAACTCCTTGATTGTTTGAGCCTCGCTTTGATGATTCGGCCTCAAGGCGTGCCGACTTGGCTGTTATTTCTGAAGTCGGCTATCCGAACCGGTTCTCAGCGCTTTGGATGCTCTGATAGCTTGCTCGTTGGAGTCGCGACACTCGGTCCTTGAGGCGCTCTATTTCATGATCCTTTTTCTTGCCTTGCCTTTGCAGCACCGTCAATTGTGAGGATGGATGCTTGCTCTCTTTCCTCAAGGGCCCTCATCTCGGGCTCCCATGATTTCCATCCTCTCGGGTCAAGGCATTAATTTGAGCCTCGCAGCCCTTCATCATCGGCGCTTGTAAGGTGTGGTGGATGGTTGAGCCATCCCTCTTTTCTTTCTCCACGCCTCATAGTCACTCGGTGACAACCACCCGAGCTTTTCCTAGCTCTCTGTCCCCATATAGACCGGCCTCTCCCATGCTTTTCTCACAGCCTAGTGAGTTGGCGATTGTGCACGGTCTCCAAAGAAACACAAGCCCTCCGAGTTCTCCCCGAGAGATAGTAGTTTGGGTCCTCATGAGCCGCCTCATAGCTACTCTAGGTGAGTAGGCTATGCAACCCCCGAGTCCTATCAAGGGCACGCCGGATAGTCCCCGCATCCGATGAGAATCGGGCCTGCCTAACCAAGGGCGCACCCAAGATAAACTATTGGTGTCCTTTCGTTCCCACTCGTCCCTCCATTCTCGAGGTCGCGTCGTTGGAGGGGATCTTGGAGAAGCTCCTTAAAGGGCCTGGGAATATCCCCATGTGGCCGGAGGCGTAAAGGTGCGTGGCGCTCCACACAAATAGTAATGAAGAGCAAGAACGGAGTGTTTTTCCTTGCTTTTGGTGGCGTAACTCCACCGAGAGCAAGGTGTCTGCAAGGATTGCAGTGTGGGACTTTTTGAGTTCACGTCCCGAGCGAAGAAGGCGTCCATGACGGCCTCGATCTATCGTGGTCGAAGTGGAAGGGGAACAAGATTGTTCCAAAAATGATAAGGGCCAGGGTTTTGTTGAAGGCGACCCACTCGCCCTTTCAGCCCGGATAGGACAGTGTGGTCTTCTAACATTGATACTTTCCAACCCCGGGCGTCCCCTTCCTTATCGTGGTACTCGTCGGAATGGTAGTTGAATAAGGCGCGACACGGTCTTGCAGAGTGTATGCCTCGTGGCGTACATGGACCCCGACCGATTTGGGCCATTTCAACATGGTCTCGTACTCCTCTAAGGTGGGCACCGAGTCGAACCGCGAAAATTCGAAACATCGCAGCTTTAGAATTCCATAAGTGGATTAGTGCCCTTAGGAACACCCGATCGACACGTATCTTCGAAGAAGTCCAAAATCCGTCCGTAGGATTTTTCAAAGTCGGCGCGGACCTCGAGATGGCATTCATGCGCTTCAGCTGCTCCAACCTCTCGGCATGGAAACGGGGAATATCCACCTTCTTTGGTCGTCTCATCTGGTCCCCTCCATTTCTAAAACCAAAATGCATGTTTGATGAAAAGGATGCTTATTTAAATGAATGTGAGTGTTTATTTTCTGTTTTATCATGTTTTGTATGATACGTATTTTTTCGAAAAATAAACTACCTATATGAATGGTTTTGGGATGTTTATGACTCGAGTCCCATTTATTGTTTTGGAAACATGATTTTATTTTTATTTGTTTATTTTATAGCCTTTTATCTCTTCTCAGCGAACTGCGTGGCTACTTAGCTTACAAAGAACCCGAAACCAGGCTAGCTAAAAGGCAGACTCGTCCGAGATAAAATGTGGCTTCATGCGAAAGAATAGTTAGCGTCCCTTATCTCTTACCGTCGGAACTGCGTGGCTACTTAGCTTACAAAGAACACTGAAACCAGGCTAGCTAAAAGGCGGATCGTCAGAGATAAGGGGGTTTATTTGGAAAGATATTTTTGTGATTTTTGTTTTGTTGTTTGTTTATGCTATGCAACACACAAATGCAACAAACATATGCACACACAATTCGATCATCCGCGAACGAGCGAGAATTCGTTTTTATCACGAGGTAGGGTTTTCCTCGAGAAAAGTGCATTGGCAAGGGTTGGTTCTAACTATTCTCACCAGGCTGAGGCCCCCAAGGTGCCCCCATTATAGGGTCCCCACTCTCCAGCCGTCCGACCATGCTTAGCACTAAGGCCATAGTCAGTCTTGTTGCCAAAAGAGGAAGGTTATCACCTTGAGTGGTGGTTTCCGATCACACTGGTGGGCTCAAGGCCCTCACTACAGCGAACCGTACCTGCCACCCACTCCCTATGGATTTCTCACTTGCCCCCGGGTATAGAGGGAACTGTAGTGTGCAAGGGTTTGTGTACAGTTTGTATTTCACACAATTGCGTAAGTATAAACAAGCAACAATTATTAAAGCCAAACCGTAAAACATGTTATAATACAAGTTAAGGGCAAAAGCGTTATTTTCTTGGTTTATTTATTTTTAAGCCGGCCCATCACTAAATGGGATCAACTCTCGAGGCTTCCCCAGTGAAGTCGCCACCTGTCGTCGCCGTCTAAAAGAGAGAGGCGGTCGGAGCGATGCGATGGTTTCGACCCTCTTGTTTTCGCATTTTTTATGGGTGGTTACAACGCCTTTAGGTTGTCCGATAACCTGGCTAACCTAGGGGCAAGGTTTTCGAAAGGTCGTCCTTGGGTTGTCCGATAACCGGGCTAACCCAAGGACTAATTTTTGAAGGGTTCTGTGGAGTCGCCACCGATGTTTTTACCGGAAACATCGGAAAAGGAGTTTAAAAGGCGTTGGTTTTCGAAAAACCAACTTTGGTCATTAGAACCAGAGTTGGGTAAGGGAGTTAGTTACGCGTAAAGGAAGTGTTAGTTCCTTTACGACCCCCCTTTCGGGTTCCCTATGACAGGCCAGCTATTTTGTTAATAAATAAACCGGAAAAACACGCTTTTGCCCTTTTATTTTGCAGAATTTAAAACTATGACTACATGGCCCTAATCTATTGCATAATTTAAAATTAAAGCAATAAAAGTGGAGAGGGAGAGTTTAAACCTCCGAAGCAAGCTTTCTTTTTATTTCTTTTAAAAAAGAGGGTGCTTTGTGGCACCCCTTCACTCTACACAGCGCTGGAAACTTTTCTAGACGTCGAAAAAATGCTCACAAAGGCACTCAGAAACTCCGGAAATGCGTCGAAGGGATTCTAGAGAGAGGTTTTAGAGAGAAGGGAGAGCAAAAGTTGTGTGGTGTGTGGAAATGAGGGGGGGGGGAGCCCCTATTTATAGGTTTTCGCGCCTGACAGTGGCGAGACCGCCGTTCTCGTCTGATAGGGTCGAGACCGCCGTCTCGCCAAACGAGACCACCGTCTTGCCATGCCAAAGTGGTGAGACCGCCGTCTCACCATTCGCAGGTGGCGAGACCGCCGTCTCGTTTGGCGAGACGGCGGTCTCGCCATTTGCATGAGGCGAGACGGCGGTCTCGTCCCAAAAAGGCGAGAAACCTTATTTTTGTGCCGAAAATCCTTCCTATCCTAGTATGGGGCCTAATAGTCTCTCCTAGTGGCTTGTTAGGCTTCGTCCATCTTCGAATAGGAAGTCTTTTACTCTTTATTTGGAGGTCGGGCAAGATTTGGGGTCTACATTCCTCAAGGCCCCTCAATTGGGCTCCCATAATTTCTATCCTTTAGGTCAAGGCATCGACTTGGGTTCGTAATTCTGCATTTGCTGACGGTAAGGGGAATGGAGTGGATGGATGTGGCACCCCTCTATTTTTCCTCCATTCCTCAAAATCACTAGAAACTGCCACTCGAGCCTTGCCGAGCTCTTCATCCCCCATATAGACTGGTTTCTCCCATGCTTTACGGACTGCGGAAGCGTCCTTTAAGCTGCTGGAACTGCAGAAGAGACACAATCCCCCGATTTCTTCCTGCGTTGGGGTGGTCTGGGTCCTCATGAGTTGCCTCAGAGCTGTCTTCGAAGAATAAGCTATGAAACCCCTGAGGCCCAATAATGGTACACTGGGGTGATCTCCGCATTGGATGAGAACGGGGCCAGGTCAGAACCAAGGGCATGCCCAAGATATGTGATCTATGTTCCAGTGCTCCAACTCAGTCTTCCACTCCATGGCGCCACGATGATGGAGGGGGATCTTCGAGAAGCTCCTCAACGGGTCTAGGAATGCTCCCATGTGATTTGAAGCATAGAAGTGAGTGATACCCCAGACGAACAATAATGCAGAACAACAGCAGAGTGTTTTTCCTTGCTTATGATGACAGAATTCTACTGACAGCAAGGTGTCGGCAAGAAGCGCAGGCACGAGACTTTTCAAATGTACGTCCCAAGCAAAGAAGGCGTCCATTGCGGCGTGATCTTCAGCGTTGTTATGGAAAGGGAATAAAAAGGTCCCAAACATAATTAATGCCAGAGTCTTGTTGAATGTGGGCCAATCTCCTTTTTCAGCCAGAGAGGATACGTGGTCCTTTAAAAGTGATATCTTCCACCTCCGAATGCTCCCTTTTCCTTTCGGGCGAGGCTGTGGAAGTGGTAATCGGATGAGGTGAGCGACCTTGTTTACTCGAGACGTAGGCCCCCGGCTAATGTATACCCCAGCTGACTTGGGCCATCCGATCATTAATTCGTACTCCTCCAAAGTCGGAACCAAATCAAACTGAGGGAACTCGAAGCAGTGCAATCTGGAGCTCCAAAAATGGATCAGGACCCTGACGAACACGTGGTCAACAGATATTTTCAGGAGGTCCAAAATCTGTCCGTAAGATCTCTCGAAGTCGCATCGAACTTCTGATGGCATAAGCGCACACAGCTGGTCCAACTTCTCAACACGGTATCGGGGAATATCCACTTTTCCCAACTGTTTACTGCATGATCCCTCCATTTTCTAAAAATGACAAAAAATGCATGGTATGAGTATGATGCTTTCGTATGCATGAAAGTGTTTATTTTTTCTAAATATTATCATGTTTTATTTTCTATATGGTACATGATTTTTGTATATATATATTTTGAAGAATAATAAAACTACCTGTATGATGGATTCGATGCTTAATAACATGAAAAAGGCCTGATTTCCTCTCATTATGCCAGTTATTTTGATTTATTTATTTTTTGTTTTTTAGCCTTTTATCTCTTCTGTCGGACTGCGTGGCTACTTAGCTTACAAAGAACTTGAAACCAGGCTAGCTAAAAGGCAGACTGTCTGAGATAAAAGTGGTTTATTGCGAAAGAATGGTTTTAGCGTCCCTTATCTCTTCTATCGGACTGCGTGGCTACTTAGCTTACAAAGAACCTGAAACCAGGCTAGCTAAAAGGCAGACTGTCTGAGTTAAGGGTGTTTATTGTGAAAATATTTCTGAGATTTTGTTTTATATTTTTTATTTGTTGTTGTATGATTATGCTATGCAACAAACAAATACAACAAACGAATGCACAAACAATTCACTCATCCGCGAACAGAGTGACGTTTAATTACGAGGTAGGGGTTTCCTGCAGAAAAGTGCATCGGCAAAGGTAGGTTTTAACTGTTCTCACCAAGGCCAGACCCCCAAGGTGCCCCCATTATAGGGACCCTTCAATCTCCCAGTCTTCAAACCATGCACGGATGTCCGTGTCGACGTTCTTAGACCAAGAAAAAGAAAGTTATCAGCTTGAGTGGTGGTTTCCGACAACGACCTGCTGGCACTATGGCCATTACCATGGTCGGCCGTACCTGCCACCCACTCCCTATGTGTATTCTCTCTTGCCCCCGGGTATAGAGGGACTGTAGTGTGCAAAGGTTGTGTACAGTTTTTATTTCATACAATTGCAGAAAATAATCATACAACAATTATTATAGCCAAACAGTAATGCATGTTATAAAAGCAAGAAAGGGTAAAAGTGTAATTTCTAGTTTTTATTTCCTAAACTAGTCCATCACTAAATGGGATCAACTCTCTAGCTTCCCCAGCGGAGTCGCCATCTGTCGTCGCCGTCAGAAGAGGCGGTCGGAGCGACGCGATGGTTTTTATATGACTCGCGTTTTCTTTGAAAGAAACGGTTCAACGCCTTTAGGCCGTCTGATAACCGGGCTAGACCTAAAGGCGAGGTTTTCGAAATAGGTTCGAGGAGTCGCCATCAGTGTTTTAACCTTAAAAACTGAAAAAGGTAAAAAAGAAAAAGGTAGTGGTTTTAGAAAAAACCAACTTTGGCCATTACAACCAGAGTCGGGTAAGGGAGTTAGTTACGTGTGGGCAAGGTGTTAGCACCCCCCACAACGCCCCTTTCGGGTTCCCTATGATGGACTAACTTTGAAAATAAACGCTTAAAGAAATTACATGTTTACCCTATTATTTGATCTACTTGCAGAATTTAAATATCTACATGGCTCTATTATCTAATGCACACAAAGAAAGCGATAAAGAAAGCAGTAAAAGAGACAGAGAATAGAGAAGGAACCTCCGAAGCGAGCTCTATATTAATTCTTCTAAAACGTGAGGATGCTTTTTGGCAGTCCCCGCACTCTACAAGCACGCTCCTCTCCGCAAAACAAAGAAAAGTCACTCAACCGAGGGCCGGATGCCTCAAAGAGAGACCTTCTTAACCGATTTCAACCTTAACGAAAATTGGAAAGCTCCCTCGAACCCCGGAATAATGCTCAGGGTCACTCTCAAGTGCCAAAAATCTCCCAAGAGAGTGGAGGAGTGTTAAGGTGTGAAATTTCAGAGGAATGAGGCTCCTATTTATAGGGATTCGGGCCTGGAAAAGGCGGACGACCTTCGGACAAAGCGGACGATCGTCCGGGGCAAAAGTGGCCATGGACGGGCGTCCAAGCTAAGTGGACGGTCGTCCATGGCCTTAAAGTTGCCATGGACGGCCGTCTCGCTTGTCATGGACGACCGTCTCGCTCGCTTCTGGACGGCCATCCGCCTGTTCCGGACGGCCATCCGCCTCGTTCCGGACGGCCATCTGCCGTGTCCGGCGAATTTCCCGATTTTTAATGCCTCTAAAAACCCTTCCTATCCTAAATGGAACCTAGAACAATCTACTAGGAACTTGATAAAGTCTTAACCATCTTCGGAATAGGCGATCTTCGGCTTTGTTAGGAGTCCGGGCAAGATTTGGGGTCTACAATACTTAACTGCAAGTAGACCTGATATTATGCATTATGTCTGTGTGTGTGCTAGATTTCAGGCATGTCCAAAAGAATCTCACCTAACTGCAGTAAAACACATTTTAAAATATTTAAAAGGAACTACTGGTTTTGGTTTATGGTATCCATCTGAAGCTTGTACTAGTTTAATAGGTTATTCGATGCTCGATTATGGTGGATGCAAAATAGATAGAAAAAGTACTAGTGAAACATGTCATTTGTTAGGATCATCTCTAGTATCTTTAGGGATGGCAAAATGGCCTAGGCCCGGTGGGCCAGCCTGCCATAATATGGCGGGTCGGGTTGGTGTTTTCAGCCCACCAGCCCGCTTTGGCCTACCCCGCCAAGCCCGCCAACCCGCGGGACCGGGCGGGGCCAGCCCGCGGCCCGCTAATTAATAAAAAAATAATTTTTTATTGTAATAAAATTAATTATAAAGATAATATATAAAGTTAGAAATTTTAAAAAGAGAATTAAAAAAGTTTGACTCTCGGAAAATATTCTCCTTATTGAAACACAACCTTCTCTCTCTTGTTTTCCTTGTTCATCCTAAGCACTGATTATTTTTATCCTTATGACTTAAATTAAAAGTGTAAGAATTACTCAACCAAGAATAATGTGAAGTTTTATCAAATAAAAAAGATATATATATATATATATATATATATATATATATATATATATATATTTGAATTTTTCAATATAAAAAATATAATTTTTATAAGTTTTAACGTTATATATATATATATATATACATATATATATATATATATATATATATATATATTTGTTATATATTTATTATTATGTAAATTTTATTATTGTTCTAAATTATAATTTCTTAAAACAATGTATTGATTTATATTATTAAATTGAAATAATATATATATTGAATTATTGACAAACAAATAATAATCTTATTATTAAATTTATTAAAAAATTATTTTAAAAAATAAATTATTTTTTCTAAATTTTGGCGGGCCAGCCCGCTAACCCGCCTCTGGCGGGCGCGCCAAGATCTACAACCCGTCATGACTATATCGGGCCAGCCCGCCCCGCCCCGCTTTTGACGGGCCAAAGGTGGGGCGGGCCAAAACGAGGCGGGCTGACCCATTTTGCCATCCCTAAGTATCTTGGCATTCTAAGAAACATGCATATGTTGCTTTATCTACCACTAAAGCTGAATATATTGCAGTTGGTAATTGTTGTGCTCAAATTTTGTGGATGAAACAACAACTAGAAGATTATAGTATATTTCTTAATGACATTCCCTTGATGTGTGATAATACAAGTGCAATTAATCTTACTAAGAATCCAGTAATGCACTCTAGGACCAAACATATAGAAATTAGACATCATTTCTTAAGAGATCATATAAGTAAAGGAAACTGTAAAATTGAGTATGTTGATACAAAGCATCAATTAGCAGACATTTTTACTAAGCCTCTTCCCAAGGATAGATTCTTTGATCTTAGAAGAGACTTAGGGATATTAGAAATAGCTTAAATTGTGCTTAATTAAATAGTTTTTGGATGGTTGTAATGTTATAATCCATTATGTAGGGTGTTAATAGATTATCATGTGTCTAAACCTCAAAAATCTGATGAACTCTTTGGAATAATCGATTATTTGAAGTTATAATCGATTATTTGCACCCAAAACGTCCAAAATATGACATTTCTCACTGGATTAATCGATTAACTCACCAGATAATCGATTAAATACAGTGTTAATCAATTATCTGCTTGAATTAATCGATTAAAGGGGCCTGTTACTGGTTTAATCGATTAATTCAAGCTTTAATCGATTAAACCTGGTTGGTTTGGTCTTCTAGCCGTTGCCAACGACTCTCTTGGCCCTCATGCACTCCCATATGACCGTTGGAGGTGTTTGGCTATAAATAGGGACCTCCATTTCACTTCTCCTCACCTCTCACTCTTGAATCCAAGCTTTCTTGCCTTATTCTAACATTCTTGCCTTCTTCTAGCATCACTTGTCTTCCCTAACTATCTTGTTACTACTCTAAACTCTACAATGGCCTCATCTTCTCGTGCTAAAATTCCCACCGGAAGAAGATCTGCGCCTGCATCTCATCCCCGTCCTAATTTTGTCGAAGGATGGATCTCCGATGCTAAAGGCCGACAGGATTTTCTCGTCTTTTTGGAAGGAACGAGGTATTATCTCTCCCAAATTCCCTATTGGTGATCAATTCATTAATAGGGGATTCAATTTTCCTAATCTTCTTGAAATTCAAGGAGTTCTTCCTTTTATCCAAATGCAAGGTACGTATTATCCCGACTTAGTTAGGGTATTTTACTCTCGCTTTAAATTTAGAGATCAAGTAGCTACCTCTCGCGTTAAGGGAGTATCCATTATTCTTGATGACGATATTTGGGAAAATGTTGCACATTTTCCTATAAGAGATGATGCTATTAATGTTTTTGGTGAGTTAGATGATTTTGAAAGGATCATGGCTTACCGTTCCTTTCTTCGTAACCCTTCCATGGAGATTGGGCGTCTCCTTCTAGCTAGACCATTGAAGAAGGAGGAACGCATGCTTTTGCATTTACTCGTCTGGATCCTATGTCCCCGGGCAACCAATCATGCTCAATGCTCTTCAATAGATCTTCGCATTATTCATGAAATAATGAATAATGAGCCTCTAGATTGGGGCACCCTTGTCACCATGACTATGTTGAAAGCCAAACGTCATCCCACCTTCAAAATTCCCTATGCCCTCCTTATTTCTCGCATTCTTGAATACAAAGGAATGAATGTCGAAGGTGAACAAACAGAATGAACGAAAAATCTAAACCACATGCTGGACAACACACTAACCCAACTCCAAATGGTGCGTGTCAACAACATTTATGTTTACAAGGATGATGTTCCAAACATAAATGCAGATGATGAAGATTCTGATGAAGATATGCCTCCTGCTGCTGAGTTTCCCTCTGATCAAATTCAAAGTGCTGGAACGTCTTCTGCTCATCCTAAAACTCGCCAATCTATGGAAGACATGTTATCTGATATGAACCAAAGGATGCAGGCATTCTTCACTCTCTCTGGAGTACGGCATGAAGAAATCATTTGTCGTATCTCTGACGTAGATGATAAAGTGCGCCACTTAGAAAATAAAATTGATGCACACTTTCATAGTGATAGTGAAGAATTTTAAAGTTTGTTTATATTTTTTCTTGTGTTGTAATGTATTTTCACTTATGAAATAAAAATTCTTTTATTGCTTTGTTTGAGGGGGAGTTATCTCCAAGTTATGCATATGTTGAGGGGGAGCTCTTTATGTTTTTTATTATAATCAAAATATGGGGAGAAATATTTAAAGCCTCTTATGATTAAATTTAAATATTATCTGGTATGTTTAATGTGTTTGTTAGTATGACAGATAAAAAGGTTATTACAAGGCTTTAAAAGAAAATTTTTGATCATCATCAAAAAGGGGGAGATTGTTGAACATACAAGGACTTGATGTTGAACTTACATGAATATGAAGCTTGATGATGATTCAAGAACAGAGAACTTAGAGAGTTGAAGACTTGTATTATTGTGTAATAACTCTGTTTTGATGATTTTGAGTCTCGTAATATTAGAGTCTAAGATAGCCGGTACATAATCTACTCTTTAGAAGCTTCAAAAACTCATATTTATAAAAAAGGCTCGGGTTTAATCGATTAAATCACTAGATAATTGATTATTACAATGAGAAAACCCATTTTCTGTATCAGCTCACTGTGATAATCGATTAACACACCTGTCAATCGATTAACAGGCCTGTTAATCGATTAACAGGGCAGATAATCGATTAAACCAGTGCGTTTTGGGGTTCTGTTGATTTTGGCTCTGTAATAATCGATTAACACTTCATTTAATCGATTATTTCAGTCAGATTTGGATTTTGAACTTCAAATTAAACCTATTTTCGAAAACCCTAATCCCAATACACCAAGTTTCGAAAATCCCCAATTCCCAAACCCTAATTCATCTACTTAAGGTTCTCTATGGCTCTCAGAAAATTGAACAACCTTTTTCAAACAAAAGTTAAGAGTTGTGATTGCCAGAGAACTGTTTGTTGGAGGAAAAAGGGGCTTTTGGAACCTGGTGTGGGCTAGAAGCGATAAGAATCACTAAGTGGAGTTCTTAGTGGATTGTGTGCTATGTCGTCTCTAGGGAAAACTGTTCTTCATCTCTTGTGGGACTTAAGAGAGGTGTTTTCGTTACTTTATCTTTTTCATTTGTAATCTGCTTGTATAACTTTGATTATAGTGACATCGTTAATCCTCTCGTTTGAGTGATTAGCAACCGGACGTAGGGTCTTTTGATCCAAACCAAGTATAAATCTCCCGTGTAAGACTCTATCCTTTTCTTATTTACGTTTACACATTATTTTAATCGGTAAAATTTGGGGAAAATTTTTAAAACCTAATTTTTGTTAAGAAACCAATTCACCCCCCCTCTGGTTTTTGTCCGACCACGCAATCATTTCGTCACAGGCGATTCTAACAACCCCAAATCTTGCCCCTACTCAAAATAAAGCGAGCGTAAGACTTCCAATTCGAATATGGGCAAGGCCTAAAGGTCCCTAGGATAGACTAATAAGCCCCATATTAGAGTAGGAAGGTTTTGTGTACGAAAAATAAGAAATTCTACCTCGAAAGGCCGAGACCACCGTCTCGCCATTAGCGAAAGGGGTGAGACCGCCGTCTTGTTTGGCAAGACTCGCCGGTCTCGCCACTTGCCATGGCGAGACCGTCTCTCCGTTGGGCGAGACGACCTTCTCACCATTTGACAAATCGATACCGCCTTCTCGGATTGGCGAGACCGGCGGCCATCTCGCCATTTGTCAAAGGCGAGACCGTCGTCCCATTTGGCGAGACGGCGATATCGACTCTGCCGTGCGAGACGACCGGCCCGTGACTCCGACATGTGCGAATCTCTAGAAAAGGAGGGCGTTCTCCCCCTTCATTTCACACAGTTCTTTAACTTTCCCTTCTACCATTTTTTCAAATTCTTCTCCTAGAACCCCTCCAAGCATTTCTAGAGTTTTCTGAGTGTTCTTAGAGAGTATTTTATAGCGTCGCGAGAAAGAGCGATCGACGTTGTAGAGTGAAGGGACTCGCCAAAAGCGTCCTATTCCAAGAATATTAATCAAGAAAGCTTGCTTCTGAGGTTTCTTCACTTTCTCCTCTCTTTACCAATTTTTTTATCTACATTTATATGTGCATTAGTTGCTAGGGCCATGTAGTCATTACTTTTTAATTCGTTAAATAAAAAGGGTCAAAGCGCCCTTTTAAAGTTTATTTATGAAATAAACGACCCATCATAGGGAACCCGAAGGGCGCGCCAGTAGGGAAGCTAACACCTTCCCTACACGTAACTAACTCCCCTTACTCAACTCTGGTTATAATGAGTGGAAGGTCGAGTTGGAACAATGGGATGCCAACCGCTTATCCTGAGCATGTCCTTGGTTCCAACCTAGCCCGATCCTCATCAGATGTGGGGATTATCCGAGCGTATCGTTAATAGGTCTTAGAGGTTGCATAGCCTATTCTCCAAAAGTGGTTATGAGACAACTCATGAGAACCCAAACTGCATTATCACGGGAAGAGCTCGGAGGAGTGTGTTTCTTCGGAGACCCATGCACTGTTGCGAACTCACTTGCTGTGCGAAGAGAATGGGAGAAACCAGTCTTCATGGGAGGTCGAGAGCTAGGCAAAGCTCAAGTAGCTATCTCTAGTGACTATGAGGAGTGGAGAAGAAACAAAGGGATGTCACAACCATCTGCCCCACCTGCTGCGCCTTCAGCCAGTGGAGAGCTCCAAAGTCAAGTCGATGCCTTGACCCAGAGGATAGAAATCATAGGAGCCTAGATGATGGTGTCGTTGCCGTCAAAAGAGGCGGTCGGAGCGATGTGATGGTTTTGATTGACTCGCATTTTTTGAAAGAAGTGGTTCAACGCCTTTAGGCTGTCCGATAACCGAGCTGGACTTAAAGGTAAGATTTTCGAAAAGGTTCGAGGAGTCGCCATCAGTGTTTTAACCTTAAACACTGAAAAAGGAAAAAAAAGAAAAAGGCAGTGGTTTTAGAAAAAACCAACTTTGGCCATTACAACCAAAGTCGGGTAAGGGAGTTAGTTACATGTGGGGAAGGTGTTAGCACCCCACAACGCCCCTTTCGGGTTCCCTATGACGGACTAGCTTAGAAAATAAACACTTAAAGAAACTATGCTTTTACCCTTATTATTCTATCTACTTGCAGAATTTAAATATCTACATGGCCCTATTATCTAATGCACAAAAAGAAAGCGATAAAGAAAGCAGTAAAAGAGAGAGAGAATAGAGATGGAAACTCCGAAGCAAGCTTTATATTAACTCTTCGAAACTTGAGGACGCTTTTTGGCAGTCCCCACACTCTACAAGCATGCTCCTCCCGCAAAAGAAAGAAAAGTCACTCTACCGAGGACCGAACATCTCAATAGGAGACTTATTTAACTGATTTCAACTTTAAACTGAAATCGGAAAGCTCACTCGAACTCCAGAATAATGCTCAGAGTCACTCTAAAGTGCCAAAAGGCTTCCTAGAGAGTGGTAGGAGTGAAAAGGTGTGAAAATTCAGAGAATGGGGGCTCCTATTTATAGGGAACCGGGCCAGGAAAAAGTGGATGACCGTCTGGACTTAGTGGACGGCCGTCCATGGAAAAAAGTGGCCATGGACGGCCATCCATGGCCAAAAGTTGCCATGGACGACCGTCTGCTTATCCTGGACGGCCATTTGTTGTCTCCGCCGGATTTTCCGATTTTTATTACTTCTAAAAACCCTTCCTATCTTAAATGGAACCTAGAAAAATCTACTAGGGACTTAATAAAGTCTTGACCATCTTCGAAACGGGCGATCTTCGGCTTTATTAGGGAGCCGAGCAAGATTTGGGGTCTACAGCTACCCCCCCTTCACCCGACCAATTGACTATGGGCTAACGTACCATAAGGTCGATTTGCGGGTGAAGGAGTTAACCCTCTTGCCCAGTTGTCCTCTGGATGCTCCTCTCGTCGTGGTGGCTGACCCTCAGGACCATGAATGCATTCTGGTGCTGTCTTCAGGATGCTTCCTTGCTGCGGAGGCTGACCCTTCGAACGATATGTTGTGAGACTTTAGGATGCTCCTTCGGTGCGGTAGCTGACCCTTCGGTTGACAAATGATGTTTTTCCCTCGGGATGCTCCTTTGGTGCGGTAGCTGACCCCTTGGATGATTGTGACGCCTCAGGATGCTCCTTTGATGCAGTAGCTGACCCTTCAGCTAATGAAGACTTTCCTTGGGATGCTCCTTTGATGCGGTAGCTGACCCTTTGGATGGTGTGTAGAACTCTATATTTTGGTGCCACTTTTGCTGTGATGGTTGATCCTTCTGATAGAGAAGGTGGTGGCAGTTTACTGCTCTAGCTCATGCGCCGACATTTCTCTTCAGGACACTCCCTTGCAACGGAGCTGGTTCTTCGGAAGATGTATGTCGTGGCAGCTTACTGCTCTAGCTCATGCGCCATGGTTTTGCCTATGTGCAGGTCTTCGTCTTCAGGACTTTCCTTGTCCCGAAGTGGTGGTGGAGGCTTACTGCTCTAGCTCATGCGCCGACTCCATGGGGAGTGATTGTTCTTTACTCTTCTTGTGTAGTCATCCGGTTTGTTGACTTCCGGAGATTCTTGGTAAATGCCTCTGGAGTAGGCAGGAATCTATTGGGGATTCGTTGATTTGGATGATGCCTCTAAGTAGGCGGATTGCTTCATTGGAAGTGAAGGCCTTCGGTTTGCGTTGTTTTACCTCTGAGTAGGATGATTCGCTTGGGTGTAGAACCTCATTTGGAGACTTGTTTTGGGTGTTTCTTGTTTTCAAACACAAACATGGAACTAGTCTCCTTATATGCATGAATGCTTCTCGTTTTTTGTTATTTATATTAGGCGATTATTTTTATTTTTTTGTTTTTTCGATTTTGACAAAGTCTTTTTGTGCGACTACTTTGTGTGGATGCCTTAAATGCAATCTATTTTTATTCGGTGCATCTAGAAAGTGACTAGCATTTCCTGCTGGTCCTTCATGATTATGCTGATGGGCTTTTCTTTTATTCATTTTCTTTTTATTAAGCCCTATCTTTTTCCTAGACCGCCCTTTTGGGGTTTTTGATCTAGCGGGCTGCCTTAATTTTGCCTAGGATATCTTAGCAGATTTTTTCTTTTTTATGAGTGCCTTAACTTTTGCCTAGACCGCCTTTTTGGAGTTTTTGATCTAGTACACTGCCCTAATTTTTGCCTAAGAATTTTCCTAACAGGCTTTGACTCTTTTTCTTTTCTTTTCTTTTCTTATGCTTTCTTGTATTGGTTTTTTATGCATGATTATGATTTATTCAACACAGAGGCATTTTCATAATTTGGTCAAGAGAAAAGAAACGAAAGACAATTTTATTGATATAACAAATAGTTTATTTCTTACAAATGGATTTACAAAGGGATTTAGAAGCATGGCTGGCCAAGGTTGGCTACACTGTATAAGCTATAACAATCATGCCTCTGACATTTGCCCCCCTGGTTCTCCTAGTTACCTTAGTCGAGATGCTCGAGCCCAGAGTGAAGACTATGCTGAGGTTGCCTACTTTTGGAAGGACGTTACCTTAGTTGCCTTGCGGTTTTCGGCTAAGGTAACCATTGCTCTTTTTATTTTATTTTTGTTTTTGAAACATTTAAGTTTTGCCTAGGACGTGTCCTAGCGAGGTGTGTGGATCCTAAATTTTGCCCAGGACGCCCTTTGCGGGTTTTCATCCTAGCGGATCATGAGCAATGCCTTCAAGCATGATACTTCTTCACCACATCTGAATTGACTGGGTGGCACAGTTCTTCTCCATCCATGTTGGTGAGGATAAGAGCTCCTCCTGAGAAGGCTCGCTTGACCACAAAGGGTCCCTCATAATTTGCCGCCCATTTTTCGATTTTATCCTTCTGGGCCGGAAGCAGTTTCTTTATTACTAGATCCCCCTCATGATAAGTGTGGGGGTTGACTTTTTTGCCATAAGCCCTTTTAATTTTCTTTTGGTAGGCTTGTCCGTGACAAATTGCGTCCAATCGTTTCTCTTCGATTAGGTTCAATTGATCATACCAATTTTGGACTCATTCTGCTTCTGTCAATTTTGCTTCCATGATAACTTGCAGGGAGGGTATTTGGACTTCCACTGGTAGTACGACGTCCATGCCATACACGAGGGAAAACGGAGTGGCTCCTGTGGAGGTCCGTACGGAAGTTCGGTATCCGTGCAGGGCAAAGGGCAACATTTCGTGCCAATCTTTATATGTTATTACCATCTTTTGGATGATTTTCTTGATGTTTTTGTTGGTCACCTCTATTGCACCGTTCATTTTGGGTCGGTATAGAGAGGAATTGTGATGTTAAATTTTGAAATCTTGGCATAATTCATCCATCATCTAATTGTTCAGATTGGTCCCATTATCAGTAATGAGACGATGGGGGATGTCATATCGACATAGGATATTTTTCTTAACGAAGGTGGTCACTACTATCTTGGTCACATGTGCGTAGGATGCCGCTTCTACCCATTTGGTAAAGTGGTCAATGGCCACCAGGATGAAGCAATGACCATTGGATGCTTTGGGCTTGATGGGTCCAATAACATCCATGCCCCACATGGAGAATGGCCATGGTGTAGCCAAGACGTTGAGGGGTGTCGGTGGGACATGAACATTGTCGGCATAGACCTGGCATTTGTGACATCGCTTGGTGTATTGATGACAATCACCTTCCATCGTGGAAAAAAAGTATCCTGCCCTTAGGATCTTTTTTGCCATGACATGCCCTGGCATGTGGGTTCCGAAGACTCCTTCATGAATTTCCTTAATTAGGGTTTGAGCCTCTTCGCAGTCCACACACCTCAGCAGGCTGGAGTTAAAATTTCTCTTATAAAGGGTTCCTCCGATCAACGTGAACCTTACAGCTCTCTTCCGAATGGTCCTTACAGCTCTCTTATTTTTGGTGAAACATTTTTGGAGCATGGACATTAATCTTGAGATGAAGAGAGTTTCCACATCATTTCCATGTCACTGCCACGTCACCTGCCGTGTCAGCTGCTATTTCCACATCATATTAATGATTGCCACGTCAGCTAGGGTTTGTTTGATGTGTAATCCTGTGTGGGCTAGCTTGGGCCCATTCCTAGGGGACTCTAGGGTTAGGGTAGGCTTATATTTTTAGAGGAGCAGTAGGAGGAGGGAACCAGGGGGGCACTGCAGTTCTGTTTACGTTTGGTTTCATGTTGGTTTTCTCTGCATTTTAATTTGGACTGCTCAAGGCTCATTGATGGATTAATATGGTTGTAGACCCCAAATCTTGCCCGGCCTCATAATAAAGACCAGAAGACCTCCTTTTCGAAGATGCATGAAGCCTAAGAAGCAACTAGGAGAGACTATTAGGCCCCATACTAGGATAGGAGGGTTTTTTGGCACAAAAATAAGGATTTTTGCCTTTGAGGGTCGAGACCGCCGTCTCGCCTTGCACAAGTGGCGAGACCGCCGTCTCGTTTGGCAAGACGGCCGTCTCGCCATTCCTGCAAGACGAGACGACCGTCCCGATTGGCGAGACGGCCGTCTCGACCTTGTCAGACGAGACGGCCCGTCTCGACCTGACAGGCACGAATCCCTATAAATAGGGCCCTCATTCCCCTCATTTTCACACAGTTTTTCCTCCTTCTCTCTAGAAATCTCTTCAAATTCTCTCACTAGAACCCCTCCGAAGCATTTCCGGAGTTTCTGAGCGTTTCTAAGAGTGTTTTCGAGCGTTTCGAGAGGTTTCCGACGCTGTGTAGAGTGAAGGGTTGCCGCATAGCACCCTAAATTTTAAAGAATTAATAGAAAGCTTGCTCCGAAGGTTTCTACTTTCTCCCTTTGCCTTTTACCGCTTTATTTAAATTATGCAATAGATACTAGGGCCATGTAGTTGTAATTTTAAATTCCCCAAATAAAAGGGTAAAAGCGTATTTTTCATCGGTTTAATTATTTTTTAAATAGTCGGCCTATCATAGGGAACCCGAAAGGGGCGTCGTAAAGGAACTAATACTTGACACGTAACTAACTCCCTTACCCAACTCTGGTTCTAACGACCAATGTTGGTTTTTTGAAAACCAACGCCTTTTTTTTACCCCTTTTCCGATGTTTCCGGTAAAAACATCGGTGGCGACTCCAGAGAACCCTTCAAAACTAGCTCTTGGATTAGCCCAGTTATCGGACAATCCAAGAGCGCCCTTTCGAAAACCTCGCCTCTAGGTTCAGCCCGGTTATCAGACAACCTAAAGGCGTTGTAACCACACCATTAAAAACGCGAAAAACGGGAAGTCAAAACCATCGCGTCGCTCCGACCGCCTCGTTTTGACGGCGGCGACAATGGTTCAATTTCGTTTTCTGCTGCCATGAAAGTTTGTATTCTTTCACTTCTATTGCAAATTTCTTTTATGTAGTTCAGTTCAGCCCAATCTTGTATTTCAATTTCTACTGCAATCCATTTTGCTATTCTGTTGTTCCATCTTGTATTTTTATTGTAATTTCGTGTTAATGGACAACCACCATAATTTTTTATATTCTTTTTGTTCTCTCTTGGGATTAGATTCATGAAAACATCCATCATTTGGTATTTTACGTTTTGTTCTTCTTCTTCTCTGCACTGGATTTTGTTTTTATGTTTTCTACTGCATTTCTGAATTAATGGATAGCTAAACCTAGAGGGTTAGGTCCTTGAAGGATTGAAATCTCTGTTGAGAGGTTCTCTGCACTTAACTTAATGTCCAGTTTAGTTCCTTGTTCTGCACTAGATCATAAAACGTAAATCATGCTTAATGAATTTGGGTTCATTGTATCTAGTACCATGAGTTGCTTAATCTTGTGGGGAGAATCAATCACTTACACATCTGCTTAATTTGTGTAAGGAGGGAGTAAGCTAGATAGATTTTATTTTATGAACCAATGACATCAGAGATGCATTATGTTAAGGGCCTAATTTATTTTAATCCACATTTATACAAGCTATTGTTGTTCTATTTCATTAATATGATAAATAGCAAAAATCCCCCTTGTTTCTGGTCCATTTCGAAACTGATAAGCTTTTGACAAAAATTTATGGTCCTTGGGAGACGACCTAGGAAGAGTTGCCTAGTACTACATTTAATCTACATTTATTTTACCGGAAACAGCTCCGATCAAATTTGGCGCCGCTGCCGGGGACTCATTGGTTTCTATCAAAGGTTTTGTGTTGTGTTTTGTTTTAGTTTAGGGTAGTTTATTTATGTGATTTCGTGTTGGGGTGTGATTTACTGTTGGGTCAGTTTTATTTTCAATTTTGCGGTTTGTTATTGAAGGTTGTAGGTGCAACAATTTGGAGCAAAGAAGAAATTCGAATTTAGCTGCACAATTCACCTTGGAAGGCAATGGAACAGTAACTTCAATTTGCTGCTGCAAAATTTTTCTGTCTGCAATTTTGTGCAGAATTTTTCTGTTGTTGTTTTTTGTTTACTGTTTTTGTTGTTGTTGTTGTTTGCTATTTTTGTTGCTGTTTTTCGCTGCATACTTTGTTTTTAGAGGCCGACTCTATTTTCTCTCCCTACTACTCCTTTATTTCAGGTGTGAAATTGTGTAAAAATTGCATACAATGTTTTGTGATGTTCTGTAGTGTGTCAACATTGGTTAATTGTGGCCCTCTATGTTGTTAGATTGCAAGTTTACAAAGAATTGGAGTTGTTAAATTTTGGTAGCAGTAAAAAAACTAATGAAACAGTAAACTGACCAATTCAACAATACAGAATAGATGACCAATGGAACAGTGATTTTTCCTTATGTGATGCTATGTAATGAGATTTGATCATAGGTTGTGTTGGGTTTATGGTAGCATAGAAGAGGGAATTTCAGTTTCAAGTTGAGGTGGTGCAGATTTTGGATTGTGTAGGTTGCAGAAAACACCCTCTACTAGATGAATAGTGTCAGTGAATAGTGCCAATTTTTCACTAGTTTTCGAAAAATCTAAAAAAAATACTTCCTCAAGGAACTTTTCCCTCATTTTTGGTGTCCACACTTCTTTCATCTTGTATTAAGTGCATACAAAAGTACAGTTCAAAATTCATTCATTTGATATGGTTTCCAAGTGGGTGGTGAAGAAAAATTGTGAAAACTTCAAACGACCATAACTTTTGCTACAGATGTCAAAATTGGTCAAACTTTTTTTCAAAAAAAAGGCTTTTTACTATTTCATTTTTATTTTTGAAGTTTTATTGCCCTATTTTTCCAAATTTTTCTAGGGTGAACCACATAGCTAGACTTAGTATTTTGCCTTGATCATTTTTTTATTGAATCTTATAATTTTAGGTACATTATGACCAAAGGGTTTGGTAATTTGAGTTTTGTAGCTCAAGATTTGAATTTTTGAGTGGTTCTGTTGACTTTTTGTGGACTATTTAGGTAAAATTGACCCTTTTGTGCATGTACTTAACCTTTGAATTTTGCTCTGAAATTTTTTTGTGGAAGTCTTACATGTGTTTTAGGGTGTTGCATGCAAAATTTCAGGTCATTTGGACATCATTTGCAAAAATTTCCAATTTTACCCCTTGTTTAAGCTTGTTTGAGAACTACTTGATATGTTGTATATAGTGCATGACTAGGGGTAATCCAGGAATTTTACAACCTTTTGATCCTGAAATAGATAGGACCTTTCATAGACTAGTTAGGCATTCTAGGAACGTGTCTTTAGATAATGTACATTTAAATAGCATTAGTTTAAGTAGTTCTGACCATTCTCCTCCTTTGTCTACCAACCTCAACTCTATGCATATTGCTTCTATTTTTTATTCTGATTTTCCCTCTATTTTTGGTTTTTCTATTGAGAACAACATGGGTGAGCAAAACAATTTTGGACCTCGTGAGAGGACTCTTAGGGAGATGGCTGCACCTGATTTCACTTCTGCAAATTTATGTATCTAATACCCTGAAGAGGATGTACCATTTGTGCTTAAAACTGGACTAATCCATTTGTTGTCCAAGTTTCATGGTCGTGCAGGTGAGGATCCACACAAGCATCTCAAGGAGTTCCATATAGTCTGCTCCACCATTAAGCCACAAAATGTTCCTGAAGATCACATATACCTAAAGGCTTTTCCTTTCTCTTTAGAGGATCTTACCAAAGACTGGTTGTACTACTTAGCTCCTGGTTCCATAACGAGTTGGGATGATCTGAAGAGAGTCTTTCTAGAGAAATTTTTCCCTGCTTCCAGGACCACTGCCATCAGGAAGGATATATCAGGTATCAGGCAACAGATGGGAGAGAGCTTATACGAGTATTGGGAGAGGTTCAAGAGACTTTGTGCAAGTTGCCTTCACCACCAAATATCAGAACAGCTACTGCTGCAGTACTTTTATGAGGGGATTGACATAATGGATAGGAGTATGATAGATGCAGCTAGTGGAGGAGCTTTAGGATGTGAGAAAAGGAGGTTGATATCAAGAGGGGGGGGTGAATTGATCTTTGAAAGATTTTCGCAAATTACAAATTATCTATTTCAAAGATTAAGAGTTCTGACCAATTCTTGAATCAAACAAAACAAACAATCAAAGTAAAGGCAGTGGCAGAATTTAAAGAGAGAAAGGTTTAGAATGATACAACCAAGATTTATACTGGTTCACCCAATCCTAGGGCTACGTCCAGTTTCTAGCCAAATTCCAGCTGAGTTCCACTAGATTGAATGTTTTACAGATTACAATTCCAATCACACACTCAATCTACCACAAGAACCAAAATTCTAGTCCTTGCACCTAAACCTTCACCAAGAACCAATTTCCAGTTCTTGAACAACCCTGCAACCAAATTCTAGCCACAGAAACCAGTGCCCACACTTTCAGGCACCCACAATACAGTAAAGAAAAGTAAAGAAACAAAGGGAAGAAACTAGAACACTCAAACCCGGATTGTGCAGCTTTGCAGAATGAGCTTCTTCACAAAAAAAATGCAAAATTTGCCTCAAGAAAGAGCTACGAAAAACTTCACAAAACTTGTGCGATTCTTTCTTGAAAGTAGCACTTATGATTGCTTGATTGATTGCTCAAAGGTGTGTTTTAAAAGACTCAAGCAATCTTGTTTTTATAGAGGATTTTTCAAATTGCTGGTTTAATTAATCTGTTAAAACAATCTTTTAATCTTTTAAAAGTCTTGAATTAATCTGTTAAAACTTCTTTTAATCTGTTAAAATGTTCTTGATCATTTTCCAGATTTGTTTTAACAGATACGACAATGTTTATATCAGTTAAAACACTTTGTAAAAAATCTTTCAAATTGTTTTAATCAATTATTTCGCCTTTTAATCGATTAAAATATTGCAAAATGTTTTCATAAAACTTTCTAAGTTATTTTAACTGATAACAAACTTGTTTTAATCGATTAAAACATTATGGAAAAAATCTCTTAGTTGTTTTAATCAATTAATTCGCATTTGCATCGATTAAAATACTGACAGAACATCTTTCAAAACACTTCAAGTTATTTTAATCGATTATTTTGAGTTTGTATCGATTAAAATTCTGCCAGAACATTTTTCAAAACATCTTAAGTCATTTTAATCGGTTATTTCGATTCTACATCAGTTAAAAAACTAGCAAAAGGTTTTCAAAAACTCTTTTAATGAAAACAATCGATTATTTCGAAGACATATCAATGAAAACAATTCCAGTGTATGTTTTAAAAGGTTTTAATTGATTATTTCGAAAACCTATAAGTTAAAAAATTATTACGAAAGTGTTAAGAACATTTTAACTGATAAAGCTCATATAATATCAGTTAAAACAGTTTACTTAAAAGCCATTTAACAAATTACTTTGTTTTTAATAGTTTATACATGTTTTAGAGGCATTTGCAAAATCTTTTAAATGAAAAAACCTCATACAGCAGAGAGATAAGAATGATTATACCTAAGTATAGATGCAGACTCACTAACCACTCTACCCTTTTATCCAAGTAACCCTTGACTTCACCAGAATAGCCTTTGACTTCATCAAATCAACAGGATCTTTGTTTAATCAAATGATTCAATAAGATCTTCATCACTTTCAGTCTCCCCTATTTGATGAAGACAAATAGCTCTTTGAATAATATTTCTACAGAAGAAGTCACTTAAATATATAGATTAGTGAGTATTCAAAAAAAATCATTTCTCCCATTTCTCCCCCTATATTACTACTCCCCCTAAAATAATGAGTATAAAAATAATCATTATCAAAAACAATCATTTCTCCCCCGTTGACTTCATCAAAAATAGGGAAGAGAGGAGAAAAACAAACACTATGCATGGTATGTAACAAAACTTTATTTTGAAAATAGTATTTAAACAAAATTATGACATTATTGAGATGTATTACTCTTTTAAGAACCAATTAAAGTTGCTTCAAACTTATCTTCATTAACACGTTTGTAATGAATACAATAGACACGTGTAAAGATAAGGGAACCATGCTTTAGTAGCATGTTACAAGAATAGTCATTAACTAAAGCCTTTAATTTTTCTTTCCAGAGTAATAATCGATTAAAAACAGGGCATAATCAATTAAATTGTTCTTGTTAATGATTTTAATTGATACAAATAATGTTTTAATCGATTAAAATAGTAATGAAAATTGAAATCTAAAAACTTAAGTGCATTTAATCGATTAAATCGACATTTAATCGATTAAAACAGTATGAAAAATTTTGTATAAGTGCTTTTAATCGATTAAAACTTGTTTTTATCAATTAAAACAACCAGATTTGGAAACTAAGTGATGTTTGATGCATCTAAAATGCCTAATTCAGTTCGGATTTTATAAAATCGATCACGAGCAAGGGGTTTTGTGAAAATATCAGCTAATTATTTTTCAGTTTCTATAAAGAAAATTTCACAATCACCTTTCAAAACATGATCTCTAATGAAATGATGTCGAATTTCTATATGTTTTGTCCTAGAATGTTGAATTGGATTTTTTTGTTAATATAATGGCACTGGTATTATCACATAAAAGAGGAATTTTATTGAGAATTAAACCATAATCTTCAAGCTGTTGTTTGAGCCAAAGGGATTGAGCACAACAACTTCCAGCTGCAATGTACTCGGCTTCAGCTGTAGAAAGAGCAACACATGCTTGCTTTTTACTATGCCATGAGATTAGACTGCTTCCAAGAAGATGACAAGTGCCACTGGTGCTTTTCCTGTCAAGCTTACACCCTACAAAATCTTAGTCAGAGTATCTAATTAAATTTAGTTTTGGACTCACCAGGATACCATAACCCAACATTTAAAGTCCCTTTGAGATATTTGAGGATCCTTTTTGCAGCAGTAAGATGAGATTCTTTTGGTGCAAATTGAAACCTGGCACACATACAAACACTAAACATAATGTTAGGTCTACTTGCTGTGAGATATAGTAAAGAACCAATAAGCCCTCTTTATTTAGTTTCATCTACTGGTTTTCCTTTTTCATCAGAATCAAGATAGAAATTGGTGGACATTGGTGTTGATGCTTCTTTGCAATGTTGCATCTCAAATTTCTTTAAAAGCTCTGTGTAATATTTAGATTGATGAAGAAAACTTCCTCCTTGAAGTTGTTTAACTTGTAATCCAAGAAAGTAGTTGAGTTCCCCCATCATAGACATCTCAAATTCCCCCTGCATATCTTTGATAAAATCTTTACATAAAGACTCATTAGTGGCTCCGAAAATGATGTCAACAACGTATACTTGAACTAGAATTATATCATTATTTAATTTTTTTAGAAATTAAGTCTTATCAACCAAACCTCTTTGATAACCCTTTGATATGAGAAAATTACTTAACCTTTCATACCATTGTCTTGGGGCTTGCTTGAGACCATATAATGCTTTCTTTAATCTATAAACATATTCTAGATGAATATGATCTTCAAAACCAGGTGGTTGTGTAACAAAATCTTCTTCATTCAAGTAGCCATTTAAGAAAGCGCTTTTGACATCCATTTGAAATAACCTGAAATTCTTTATTGAAGCATAAGCAAGTAAAAGTCTAACAGCCTCTAATCTAGCAACTGGAGCATATGTTTCATCAAAATCAATTCCTTCTTGTTGATTATACCCTTTAGCAACTAATCTAGCCTTGTTTCTAGTAATTATACCATTTTCATCCAATTTATTTCTAAAAACCCATTTAGTTGCTACAATATTGACATCATCTGGTTTTGGAATTAATTCCCATACTTCATTTCTTGTAAATTGATTTAATTCATCATGCATAACATTAATCTAGTTATTATCCTTTAATGCATCATATATGGTTTTTGGTTCTATTTGTGATACAAATGACATGTGATTGCATAATTTATTTAAAGATCTTCTAGTGGAAACTCCCTGATTTATTTCACCAATGATGTTGTCTATTGAAAGATTTCTTGGAGTCTTCCATTCTTTAGGCAAATGCTCTTTAGATTCTTCAATAGATTCTTCCTGTTTTTGAAAAATTGTTGATTCTGGCAATTTTAAACGGTCCATTTGTTCCTAAAATAACTGAGAACGGTGTTGACGTTCTTAAACCTTTTTCTAGATGGACTGCAGAAGAAAATAGGAAAGCCCAATTTGACGTAAGGGCTAGAAATATTATTTCATCTGCTCTAACCCTTGACGAGTTTTATAGAATTTCTGTTTGTAAAAGTGCACAGGAAATGTGGGAAATGCTTAGAGTGACCCACGAAGGAACTGACGACGTTAAAAGAGCACGCAAAAATTCTCTAATCCAAGAATACGAGATGTTCCGGATGCAACCAGGCGAAACGATCTTTGACGTATAAAAGCGTTTCACTCATATCGTGAACCATCTCACCGGACTAGGTAAAATCTTTGACGTTGATGAATTAAATGTTAAAATTTTGAAATCTTTGGATAGGAAATGGCAACCTAAGGTGACGGCCATCTCGGAGTCACAAAATCTTGCCACTATGTCTATGGCGGCGCTCTTTGGAAAACTTAGAGAACATGAGTTAGAGCTTGGAAGGTTAAACGAAGAAGAAGGCCAATATCAAAAGAAGAATCTAGCCTTCAAAACTGAAATTTCCAAAGGTAAAAATAAAAAGGAAGAAGAAGAAGACTTGGAAAATGAAGAAGAAGAGCTGAGTCTTATGATAAAGAAGTTCACCAAATTCATGAAAGCAAAAGGAAGACATCCCTTCAAAGGTAAAGGAAAGGTAAGGGAAAATTCTTCCGTAAATATAAAATGTTATGGTTGTGGTGAAGCAGGACATGTAAAGACCGAATGTCCAAATAAGAAGAACAATGAAGTTAAAGGCAAAAAGCACTTCAAGAAGAAAGCTTACATTGCTTGGGACAACAGTGACTCAAGTTCGGAATCAAGTGACTCAGAAATAGAAGCAAACATTTGCTTAATGGCAAATGACAACATATCATCCGATTTTGAGGTAAGTGATTCCGACACATCTTCTAGTGATGAGGATAATAACTATGATGAATTGCAAAATGCTTATAATGAATTGTTTAGTGCTTTTAAGAACTTGAAAAATGAATATAAAGTTGTAAAGAAGAATTTAAGTAGATCCGAAAAGGAAATTGACTGTTTAAAAATGAAAATTACATGATTAGAAGAAAAAGAGGTATTAAACACGAAAATTGTATGTTTAGATGAGGATAAAAATTTAGCATGTGAAACTTGTAAAGAGCATGAATATGACATAGATATCCTAAATCATCTACTTGATAAAGCCGAAATGGAAATAAGTGATCTTAAGAAGGATAAAACTATTTTTGCTCAAAATAATGTAAATCATCAAGTTTCTATGAAAAAGTCTAAAACTAAAAAGAAAAGAGTATGGGTAGAAAAAGGAACTAGAGCATCTATGGTTAGAAATGCATCATTTTCAAATGCTACATCTAAAGCATGTTTTTATTGCATGATTTAAGGTCACACATCAAATAGATGTAAAATAAAACATTTTGGTGTACCTAAAGGTAAATACATTTGGGTTCCTATAGTTAAATAGTTTGTTATGTCTCTAACCCCAAGGACCCAAAAGTTGTGGGGACCTAAGTTTATTATATTCTTGTTTTGTAGGAAACTTCCAAATCAAAGAAGTCTATGTGGTATCTTGATAGCGGATGCTCAAAACATATGACCGGAGATAAATCTAAATTTGTGAGTTTCAAGGCTAAGGAACAAGGATATGTAACTTATGGGGACAACAACAAAGGGAAGATCCTTGGAATTGGAAACATAGGCGGTGCAAACACTTTGGAGATCAAGGATGTGCTACTTGTTGATGGACTTAAGCATAATCTCCTTAGTATAAGTCAATTATGTGACAAAGGCTTCAAGGTAATTTTTGAAAGTAAATTTTGCACCATACACTTATTGATTTCGAAAATGTAGCATTGAAAGGCATTAGGCATAACAACATATATTTGATTGATTTGGATTGTTTACATGAGTCTAGCATAACATGTTTAGTTGCTAAGGAAGAGAACCCTTGGTTATGGCATAAGAGAGTGGCTCATATAAATATGCATCATTTGAATAAATTGATATCAAAAGACTTAGTGATTGGTTTGCCTAAGTTAAAATTTGAAAAAGATAGATTGTGTGATGCATGCCAAAAGGGTAAACAAGTAAAATCATCATTTAAATCAAAGAATGTTATTTCCACTTCAGAACCCCTAGAATTATTACATTTAGATTTATTTGGACCTTCTAGGATAAAAAGCTTTGGTGGAAATTATTATGGACTTGTGATTGTTGATGATTACTCTAGGTATACGTGGACATTTTTCCTTACTATGAAAAGTGAAGCTTTTAAGGTCTTTAGAAAATTTGCAAAACAAATTCAAAATGAGAAAGACTTAAGAATTAAAGTTTTGAGAAGTGACCATGGTGGTGAGTTTCAAAATGAAAAGTTTGAAAATTATTGTGAAGAAAATGGAATACTACATAACTTTTCTGCTCCTAGGACTCCCCAACAAAATGGTGTAGTTGAAAGGAAAAATAGGTCATTAGAGGAACTTGCTAGAACTATGTTAAATGAATTTAATGTTCCTAAATATTTTTGGGCTGATGCGGTTAGTACTGCATGTTATGTTTTAAATAGAATGCTCATTACGTCAATAATTAAATCTACTCCATATGAATTGTTTAATGATAGAAAGCCTAATGTTTCTCATTTGAAAATCTTTGGATGTAAGTGTTTTGTGTTAAATAATGGAAAGGATAACTTAGGAAAATTTGACTCTAAAGCTGATGAGGGAATTTTCTTAGGTTATTCATTAACTAGCAAGGCTTATAGGGTGTTTAATAGGAGAACTTTGAATATAGAAGAATCTATACATGTTACCTTTGATGAGATTGTAGACCTTGGGGGAAATCCTCTTGAGTCAAATAAAGAAATTGCAGGTGATGATGAATATATAAGAGAGGCTCTTGATGAATTATATTTGGAAGAAAATGAGCCTTCTCAAACGCCTGAATTAGCAAAAGAATGGCAATCACCTAGAGGACTCTCAATGGACAATATCATTGGTGATATCTCAAAAGGGGTAAGAACTAGAAACATGACTAATTTTTGTATGTCTGTAGCTTTTGTGTCACAGATTGAACCCAAGAATGTTGAGGAAGCACTTAAAGATGACCAATGGTGCATAGCCATGCAAGAAGAACTTAACCAATTTGAAAGGAATCAAGTCTGGGAATTAATCCCAAGGGAAGAATCATATCAAGTTATTGGAACCAAATGGGTGTTTACAAATAAACTTGATGAAGATGGGAACATAACAAAGAATAAAGCCAGACTTGTTGCAAAAGGCTATTGTCAGGAGGAAGGTATAGATTATGATGAAACTTATGCTCCTGTTGCCAGGTTAGAGGCTATACGCCTACTTCTTGCCTATGCATCTTTGTCGCCGCCGTCTGAAAAGAGGCGGTCGGAGCGACACGATGGTTTTTTTGACCCTTTTGTTTTTCGCATTTTTTATAGGTGGTTACAACGCCTTTAGGCTGTCCGATAACCGGGCTAACCCAAGGACTTGTTTTTGGGTTCTGTGGAGTCACCACCGACGTTTTTACCGGAAACATCGAAAAAGGTTTTAAAAAGGCGTTGGTTTTCGAAAACCAACTTTGGTCATTAGAACCAGGGTTGGGTAAGGGAGTTAGTTACGTGGTAAAGGAAGTATTAGTTCCTTTACTATGCCCCTTTCGGGTTCCCTATGATAGGCCAGCTTTTTATGTTAATAAATAAACCGGGAAATACTCTTTTGCCCTTTTTATTGTGCGGAATTTGAAGTTACGACTACATGACCCTAATCTATTGCATAATTTAAATTAAAGCAATAAAAGTAGAGAGGGAGAAATTAAACCTCCGAAGCAAGCTTTTGTTTTTATATTTCTTTGAAAAGAGGGTGCTTTTTGGCAGCCCTTCACTCTACAAGACGTCTGAAACTCTTCTAAACGCCGAAAAATGCTCTCAAAGACACTCAGAAACTCCGGAAATGCGTCGGAGGGATTCTAGGGAGAAGTTTTAGAGAGAAGGCAGAGCTAGAAGCTTGTGGTGGTGGAAATGAGGGGGGGGAGGCCCCTATTTATAGGTTTTCGCGCCTGACAGTGGCGAGACCGCCGTTCTCGTCTGACAGGGTCGAGATCGCCGTCTCGCCAAACGAGACCGCCGTCTCATCCTGCGCAGGTGGCGAGACCACCATCTGGGAAAGCGAGACCGCCGTCTCGCCATTTGCAGGTAGAGAGACCGCCGTCTCGTCAAACGAGACGGCGGTCTCGCCACTTGCCTGAGGCGAGACGGTGGTCTCGTCCCAAAAAGGCGAGAAAACTTATTTTTTGTACAAAAAACCCCTCCTATCCTAGTATGGGGCCTAATAGTCTCTCCTAGTGGCTTGTTAGGCTTCGTCCATCTTCGAATAGGAGGTCTTCTTCTCTTTATTTGGAGGTCGGGCAAGATTTGGGGTCTACAGCTGCCCCCCCTTTACCCGACCAGTCGATTGCCGACCTTTTGTGCTAAGGTGATCAACTGGAGGGTAAAGGAGTTGACCCTCTTGCCCGGTTGCCCTTCAGATGTTCCGTTTTTACGGCGGATGATGCTCTGGGGAAATGTTGTGCGCTTCTGGGATGCTTCTTCTGACGGTAGCTGACCCCTTCGGCTGATGAGTACGAACCCCCATCTGGTTTGACGAGTATGAACCCTCGCCCGGTAAGCCCCCTTTTGTAAGGCCTGATGAGTATACACCCCCATCTGGTATTTGACGAGTATGAACCCCCGTCTGGTAAGCCCCCTTTTGTAAGGCCTGATGAGTACACACCCCCATCTGGTGTTAAGCCTTTGGATGCTCCATCTTGCGGTGAGTCGATCCTCTGGCCGTGGTGGCGGCTTACTGCTCTAGCTCATGCGCCGACGTGAAACCTTGGGATGCTCCTTCGACGCGGTAGCTGACCCCTTGGTTGACGAGTACGAACCATCGTCTGGTTTGGTGCCTCTGGATGCCCCTTCTTACGGTAGTTGATCCTTTGGCTATGGTGGCGGCTTACTGCTCTAGCTCATGCGCCACTATTGAGATGTGTTTTCTTTGTCTTTGATTTGGTCATCCGGATTGTGCCGGGAATTTTGTGGTGTTCATCCAGTTTGTTGGTTGCTGGGGATTCTTTGATTTGTATCTTTTGGTAGTGGTCATCCGACTTTGCTGGTTGTCGGGGATTTTTTTATGAGTGCCTCTTAGGTAGGCAAGAATCCTCTGGGGATTTATTGATCTTGGTGACGCCTCTTGAGTAGCCGGATATCCATTGAATTTCTGGTAATGCCTCTGAGTAGGCAGATGCTTCATCGGAAGTGAAGACTTTTGGCTGCATTTGTTTTGCCTCTGACTAGGCTGATATTCCCTTATGGGGATGCTGGCTCTTGCTTGACAGGTCTTGCCTATGCGTAGGAAAATGACATTCTGAGGATGAACTTGAAGTTTTCCCTTTGCAGTAGGCTCAATAGGCTCACTGAGATGATCTTTCTTTTTTGGTGATCCATCGAGGAATTAGTTGCCTTCCCGGGGATCTAATTTTGATTTCCCCTTTGAGGGAATGGAGTTTTGACTCCTTGTTGGATGTTGTTGGTATGAGATGGCTTTGCCGATACTCTTGTTTCATTGGGATTTCCGATTCCTTCTCCTTCGTTGATTTTCCCTTTTCTGCGGTGACCCACTTAGGCATTTTATTGATTGCCTAAAAGTTAGGATTGATTTCGCCTTTTTTTCGTGATTTTTCTCTTTTTTATCGTGATTTTGAAATCTGGCTTTTTTATGGGAATAATGCGTAATCCTTTTTACTTTTTAGTCTCTTTTTATTACGCTGACTTTTTCCCTTCTTTTTTGGGGGGGTCCACTAGGGATGACGTTTTATTTCTTTAGTGATCCACCAGGGAATTAGTTGACTCCCTGGGGATCTGATTTTTCTTTTCTAGGGATGGAGTCTTGGCTCCTTGATTGATGTTGATGCGAGCTATACTTGTGAAGCTCTTATTCCAATGGGAGATGGGAATTTTTGATTCCTTTTTGTAGAATTTTTTTGGACATCCGCTGGAGATGCAAGGGTTTTCTTTTCTCTTCTTTTCTCTTCTTTTCTCTTCTTTCTTTTTGTTGAGCCCTTGATGGTTTAGAATCTTTTGACTATTGATGATGATGGGCTCTTGAAGCCTTTATTCTCCATTGGGGAGTGTGGAGGAGACTTTGGGTGAGTGTGCTCGATGACTCATGTGGTGGTAATGTTGAGCCGTGAGGAGTATTTTTGTTTTGCCTTCGGAGTAAGAAGTGATCCTCTTGGGGATGACTAAGCCTTTCCGTCGGCTTTTCTTTTATGATGTCTTGATGATTGTGCCCTCTTTTATTGGGTGATGATTGGAGCTTTGGCTTCTAGAAGCTTCTTATGACAACTCGCTCTTCTTTCTTGAGGGAGAGCAATGTTTGGAGACTTATTACTTTCTTGTGCCTTCTTTTCTGGGTAGAAGGATGGTAGCTGGAGCTCTTGATTTTCAGAAGCTCTTATTCTGCTGAGTCGCTTGATTGACGACTTGCTCCATTTTCTTGAAGGCTTTATTTTGGAGACTCGGTCTCGGTGATCCTGTTTTCAATCACAATCATGGAGCTAGTCTCCTTATATGCATGAATGCTTTTCGTTTTTTGTTATTTGTCTGAAGTAATTTTTATTTCTTTCATTTTTGACATTGACAAAGTCATTTTGTGCGACTACTTGTGTGGATGCCCTAAATGCAATCTATTCTTATTGATTGATGCATCTGGAAAAGTGGTTGGCATTCTCCTGCTGGAATTTTTATAATTATGATGAAGGGCCCTTCTCTTTTATTCATTTTTTTGGTTTAGCCCTATCTTTTGCCTAGACCGCCCTTTTGGGGTTTTCGGTCTAGCGGGCTGCCTTAATTCTTGCCTAGAATATCTTAGCGGGCCTTTTTCCTTTTTTATGAATGCCCTAACTTTTGCCTAGACCGCCCTTTGCGGGTTTTCGATCTAGCGGGCTACCCTATCTTTTGCCTAAGAATCTGCTAGCAGGCATTATTCTTTTTATTGTCATTTTTTCTTTTTCTCTATTTTTCCAAGAGATAGGAGCTTATCATATGCATGCAATGTTTGCGACATGCATCCTATAATACTATTTCAATTAATTTTTCAAAAGGATTAACCAATGTGCTTGAGCTTCTGATCAGCTTCTGACGTTATGTGCTTTGTCGACATGATAGGCTGTACCAATTTTGCCGTCTCAATTTTTTTTCATGACCGAAGAATGATTGTGTTGATTTCAGAGCGACTTGCCATGTCAGTGCGCCCCTCCCTTTCCTTGGGGATGTCAATCCTCCTATTGATTACTATCTCCACGTTTCCCTACTACTTACTAGAATGTCGTAGTGGTAAGGGTCAAGAGAAGAGAAAGAAGAGGATATTTAATTCAAAGGCTTGTGTTTTAGAATTGTTTTATTTTTGAAAAAAAAATGGTTTTTGTAAGCACGGCTAGCCAAGGTTGGTTAGAGTGTTTAGGCTAGTTTAAACAATGTTTTGTTTATGGAGTGGCGTCTTATTCTATGGCGCTTGCTATGACTGATTGACTTCCCTAGTCTGCCCTTTGGGTTTTCAGTCTACGATGTTGTGTTTTGTTTTGTCCTAACTTTTGTCTAGGCTTCTTTTTCTTGCTTTGGGGAACCTAGCGGACTTTATTTTGTAACCCTAACTTTTGCCTAGGCTACCATTTATGGTTGTTCGGGTTTCCTAGCGGGTTTACCCTAACTTTTGCGTAGCCCCCTTTTGTGGGTTTCCTACCGGGTACCTTGCCCTCTCTTTTTTACCTTTAGCTTTTATGGGCTTCTTTTGATTTTTGTTTTCTTTTTGCACAACATTGGCGAAACACGACTTTACTTATGACGAGGTAAAACTTTATTTTATGCTTCTAGTCAATCAGTGGTGATGGATTTGACTTTTATTTTGGTCAATGGCGCATTTTGATTACTTTGACGCACTTTTGAAAACGTTTTCTTAAACATGATTATTAATGAGGTTTAGACATTAATAGCAAGAAGAGAAGCAGATAGTAAGAATGACATTCTTTGTAATTAATAGGGAAATGTGTGCCCTACAATGCTCGGGGTCAGGCTAGCCCCGAGGAGTAATCTCTAATAGTCATTGGATTTACAAACCCTAAGAATCAGAAGGAGAACACCTAATGACTAAAGTCGCTTTTGACGCTTGAACCCCTCTATATGGGAAAATCTGATTCAAGGTGCGGAGGGGAGACTTCCCTTTTCTCTGTGCAGCTTGTTCCTTTGTAGGATTATGCTTCAAAGGATTGTCTTTAAAATCTGGTGGCTCCCTTATTCCTTGAGAGTTTCTAATGAGCCCTTGGTTTGGGTGACATCCATATTTCCTCATCATGTGGGTCACCTTCATATTGTTGGGGAAGTCTTTTCATATTGGCAAAAGGTATTTCAAAGGTCTTCTTTAGCCGCTTTCATTCAAAGTAGGGCAGACGACTTGCTGATCCGAATGTCGTCTTTGTGACCAGCTTATTGCCTACAGTGAATTTGTCTCTTTGGCGGAGCATTGAGAGAACTGCCTTAGCGTCGTGAATCCAAAGTCTACTCAGTTTCCTCTTTGGATTATGTTTTTCTTTGGTCTTTTTATTTTCTTTATTCTTGGGAGCATTGTCTTGTAGCTCCTCGGGGGAGTAGATTCTTCCACTTCTAATTTTGCCCCCAATGCCAGCTATGCTAGAGATATCCTCATTGAAGGGCGATGTTTCTGTGTATCTCCATGGTGCAGCCTTATTTGATGTATGGGGTGAACAAATGTAACGGCATCCTTGCCCCCTCTCCTTTATTTACTTTGATGACCAACGGTTGAGGCTTATTATCCTTCTTAGGCGGATCAACCGTTGGGGATAACTTGACGACAAAAGGTTTGCTCTTCATCTTATTCCGATTTATGGAAAGCACATCAATTAATCCTTTCTTTTTATTATCTTATCATTATTAAAGTGAGAATGAATGAATGCAATTTATGAATGCAATAGACACTTGAAGAGATGATGAAAACAATTTTATTTATTTCATCCAGGCAGTGCACATTCCTCAATGCAATGTTTCGAAGTACATCTTTAAAAGTGGAGAAGCCTAAGTGAACCCATAGACAGGTTAGAATTTCTATTTATTTTCTTTTTGACTTCCCGTGCATGGCATGCGAATGCCCTAATCCTCTTTTCATGGTATTGAGGAATGTCCACTTCTTCGATTGTCTATTATTAGATGCATGTTATGAGGATGAAGTTTGGTGGATGCATGTATGCAAGTGTTTGTTTTTTCCTAAACATTATCATGTTTTATTTTCTAACATGATGTATGATAGTGTTTGAGATTTTGTGTTTTTTTTTGTATGCGGATGAGGGCATGAAGAATACCAGCCGCTTTCTAGAATGCAAAAATATTTTTATTGTTTAAAACAAATGATTTATGAGATGAATATTCCTTAGAATGAATGTATTTATGGATGCACTAGTACAAAAGGGCGATAGATGTTCAAAGTGGCATAACTTTTGACTGAGATGTCCGATTTGGACGCACAACATATCAAAACGAAGAGAAAAAGGTGAAGAATCAATTTACTAATTCCCGAAGAGGATTTGGCCCATTATTTTTCCCAAAAAACGCTTCTAAGACCCACTTTTTAGGGATTTATTAAAATGATGCGTATGCATACCTTCCTTATGCATTTATTTTTTTCCTCTTGGTTTTTCCACTTATGACATGATGCAATATGAATGATACGACTTTGTCAAAATTATTTTTTATAAATGTTTTGATTTTGTTATTATTATTTTATTTATTTTGGATTTATCATTTATTATTTTTATTTTATTTTATAGCTTTTTATCTCTTCATGTGATTGCGTGGCTACTTAGCTTACAAAGAACACGAAATCGGGCTAGCTAAAAGGCGGACTGTCAGAGATAAAATGCGGCTTTATGCGAAAGAATAGTTAGCGTCCCTTATCTCTTCTGTCGGAACTGCGTGGCTACTTAGCTTACAAAGAACCTGAAACCAGGCTAGCTAAAAGGCAGACTGTCCGAGATAAAGGCGTTTATTTGCGAAAGTTTTTTTTTTTTTTTGTGATTTTTGTTGTTTGTTTATGCTATGCAACAGACAAATGCAACAAACATATGCACACACAATTCAGTCATCTGCGAACAGGAGAGAATTCGTTTTTATCACGAGGTAGGGTTTTCCTACAGAAAAGTGCATTGGCAAGGGTTGGTTCTAACTGTTCTCACCAGGCTAAGGCCCCCAAGGTGCCCCCATTATAGGGTCCCCACTCTCCAGCCGTCCGACCGTGCTTAGCACTAAGGCCATAGTCAGTCTTGTTGCCAAAAGAGGAAGGTTATCACCTTGAGTGGTGGTTTCCGATCACACAGGTGGGCTCAAGGCCCTCACTACAGCGAACCGTACCTGCCACCCACTCCCTATGGATTTCTCACTTGCCCCCGGGTATAGAGGGAACTGTAGTGTGCAAGGGTTTGTGTACAGTTTGTATTTCACACAATTGCGTAAGTATAAACAAGCAACAGTTATTAAAGCCAAACCGTAAAACATGTTATAATATAAGTTAAGGGCAAAAGCGTTATTTTCTTAGTTTATTTATTTTTAAGCCGGCCCATCACTAAAGGGGATCAACTCTCGAGGCTTCCCCAGTGGAGTCGCCATCTGTCGCCGCCGTCTGAAAAGAGGTGGTCGGAGCGACGCAATGGTTTTTTCGACCCTTTTGTTTTTCACGTTTTTTATAGGTGGTTACAACGCCTTTAGGCTGTCCGATAACCGGGCTTAACCTAGGGGCGAGGTTTCCAAAAGGTGTCCTTGGGTTGTCCGATAACCGGGCTAACCCAAGGACTTGTTTTTGGGTTCTGTGGAGTCGCCACCGACGATTTTACCGGAAACATCGGAAAAGGTTTTTAAAAGGCGTTGGTTTTCGAAAACCAACTTTGGTCATTAGAACCAGTGTTGGGTAATGGAGTTAGTTACGTGGTAAAGGAAGTATTAGTTCCTTTACTATGCCCCTTTCGGGTTCCCTATGATAGGCCAGCTTTTTATGTTAATAAATAAACCGGAAAATACTCTTTTGCCCTTTTTATTGTGCGGAATTTGAAGTTACGACTACATGGCCCTAATCTATTGCATAATTTAAATTAAAGCAATAAAATAGAGAGGGAGAAATTAAACCTCCGAAGCAAGCTTTTGTTTTTATATTTCTTTGAAAAGAGGGTGCTTTTTGGCAGCCCTTCACTCTACAAGACGTCTGAAACTCTTCTAAACGCCTAAAAATGCTCTCAAAGACACTCAGAAACTCCGGAAATGCGTCGGAGGGATTCTAGAGAGAAGTTTTAGAGAGAAGGCAGAGCTAGAAGCTTGTGGTGTGTGGAAATGACGGGGGGGAGGCCCCTATTTATAGGTTTTTGCGCCTGACAGTGGCGAGACCGCCGTTCTCGTCTGACAGGATCGAGACCGCTGTCTCGCCAAATGAGACCGCCGTCTCATCCTGTGCAGGTGGCGAGACCGCCGTCTGGGAAAGCGAGACCGCCGTCTCGCCATTTGCAGGTAGAGAGACCGCCGTCTCGTCAAACGAGACGGCGGTCTCGTCCCAAAAAGGCGAGAAAACTTATTTTTTGTACAAAAAACCCCTCCTATCCTAGTATGGGGCCTAATAGTCTCTCCTAGTGGCTTGTTAGGCTTCGTCCATCTTCGAATAGGAGGTCTTCTTCTCTTTATTTGGAGGCCGGGCAAGATTTGGGGTCTACAGTCTTTAATGAAATTTAAACTATATCAAATGGATGTTAAAAGTGCATTTTTGAATGGTTTTATTAAAGAAGAAGTTTATGTGGAGCAACCCCCTGGTTTTGAGGATTTTAGTTTTCCTAATCATGTTTTTAAATTACAGAAAGCTTTATACGGGTTGAAACAAGCTCCTAGATCTTGATATGAAAGGTTAAGTAGTTTCCTAACATCAAATGATTTTTCTAGAGGAAAAATTGATTCTACACTATTTATAAAGAAAGTTAAAGAACATATCTTATTTGTTAGAAAAGTAGTTTTAGATCAAGAGGGGGGGTGAATTGATCTTTGAAAGTTTTTCGCAAATAACAGATTATCTAATTCGAAAATTAAGTTTAAAGATCTGTTCTTGAATCACAAAGCAATCAATCAAAATAATGCAGCAACAGAATTTAAAGGAGAGAAAGGTTAAGAAAGATATCACCGGTATTTTATACTGGTTCACCCAATACCAGGGCTATGTCCAGTCTCTAGTCAAATTCCAACTGGGTTCCACTAGATTAAATGTTTTACAAATTCAACAATCTTACACCTAATCTATCACAAGAACCAAATTCCAGTTCCTGCACTCAACCTCTCACCAAGAACCAAATTCCAGTTCTTGATAACCTCTACAACCAAATTCTAGCTGTAGAGAAACCAGTGCCCAAATTCCAGGCACCAACACCTAACCTTTCACCAAGAACCAAATTCCAGTTCTTGACAACCTCTACAACCAAATTCCAGCTGCAGAGAAACCAGTGCCCAAATTCCAGGCACCAAACAATACAAAAAGAATGTAAAGAAATTGAAAAAGAAGAAACTAGAAAGCTCAAACCAGTTTATGCTCTTCTGCAGTGAGTTTCTTCTTTAAAGAAAAGCAATATGCCTCAAGAAAGATTTTTAAAGAACTTCTCAAAAACTGCCGCGAATCTTTCTTGAAAAGAGTGCTAAAGTTGCTTGATTGATTGCTTAAGGATGTGTGAAAACTTATATTCAATGTGTGTTTAAAAAGTTCAAGCCAAACTGTTTTTATAGAAGATTTTCAAAACTGCTGGTTTAATTAATCTGTTAAAAGATTCTTTTAATCTGTTAAAAGTGCAGTTTTAATCTGTTAAAACTTCTTTTAATCCATTAATACGTTCTTGATTCTTTAACAGATTTGTTTTAACTAATACGACAACGTTTATATCAATTAAAACACTTTATAAAAAATCTTCTAAGTTGATTTAATTGATTGTTTCGCGATTCAATCGATTGAAATACTGCAAAACTTTCTTATAAAACTTTTCAAGTTATTTTAACTGATAAAAATAAGTTTTAATCGATTAAAACGCTGTGTAGAAAATTTCTAAGTTGTTTTAATCGATTCAAACGAGATTTAATCGATTAAAAGAGTTCTGATCAGTCATAACTAAATTCTGATCGATCATAACTAATTCTGATCGGTCATAATTGCATTCTGATCGATCATCCTGACCCCTTAAGTGATTTTAATCGATTGAAACGTGTTTTAATCGATTGAAAAAATTCTGATCGCTCATAATTCAAATCTGATCGATCACATTTGATTCTGATTGGTCATATTTGTATTCTGATCAATCATAATGAGTTCTAAATGGTTTTAATCGATTAAAATCAAGTTGTATCGATTAAAATACTGTAAAAACACTTCTTTGAACATTCTAAGTAATTTTAATCGGTTCTTTCAAAACTATATCAGTTAAAAACATGTTTAAGAAAGCTTTTGTAAAAATACTTTGCTTTTAGTTGTTTAAAACGATTTTAGAGGCATTTCGAAAAATCTTTAAGTGAAGAAACCTCATGCAGCAGAAAAGATAAAATGATTTTACCTAAGCATTCTGTAGACACACTAATCCTTCTACTCTTTTATCTAAGTGACTTGTTGACCGTTGCAAAGTTGACTTTTGACTTCATCTTTGACTTCATCAAATCAATGAGATCTTTGCCAATGTATGTCAATAAGATCTTCATCACTTTCATTATTGGTCCAGGTGTATGTTGATGATATTATTTTTGGATCAACTGATAATTCGTTATGTGTAGAATTTGTTAAGATAATGCCGGGAGAGTTTGAAATGTCTATGATGGGAGAATTAACATTCTTCCTTGGACTACAAATCAAGTAACTTAAAGATGGCATTTTCATCTCTCAAACCAAATACTGCAAAGAGATCCTTAAAAAGTTTGGAATGGACACCTCAAAGGAAGCTAACACACCCATGGGAACTTCATGCTATCTAGACAAGGATGAATCAGGTTTGGAAGTTAATCAAACTATGTATAGAGGTATGATAGGATCACTATTATACTTAACTGCAAGTAGACCTGATATTATGCATTATGTCTGTGTGTGTGCTAGATTTCAGGCTTGTCCTAAAGAATCTCATCTAATTGCAGTAAAACATATTTTAAAATACTTAAAGGAACTATTGGTTTTGGTTTGTGGTATCCGTCTGATGCTTGTACTAGTTTAATAGGATATTCTGATGCTGATTATGGTGGATGTAAAATTGATAGGAAAAGTACTAGTGGGACATGTCATTTGTTAGGTTCATCCTTAATATCTTGGCATTCTAAGAAACAGGCATGTGTTGCTTTATCTACCACTGAAGCTGAATATATTGCAGCTGGTAGTTGTTGTGCTCAAATTCTGTGGATGAAACAACAGTTAGAAGATTACAGTATCTTTTTAAATGACATTCTGTTGATGTGTGATAATACGTGTGCAATAAATCTTACTAAGAATCCAGTAATGCACTCTAGGACTAAACATATAGAAATAAGACATCACTTTTTGAGAGATCATATCAGCAAAGGAAACTGTAAAATAGAGTATGTAGATACCAAACGTCAATTAGCAGATATTTTTACTAAGCCTCTACCCAAGGATAGATTCTATGATCTTAGAAGAGACTTAGGGATATTAGAAATAGCTTAAATTCTGCTTAATTTGACTGTGTTTTTGATGATTGTAATGTTATAATTCGTGGTATAGGATGTTCATAGGTTATCATGTGTATAAACCTAAAAAATTTGATGTACTCTCTGGAATAATCGATTAATTGGAGTTATAATCGATTATTTACACTCAAAACATCCAAAATAGGGCATTCCTCTCTGGAATAATCGATTAATTTGTTAATTAATCGATTAAAAGTGTCTGATAATCGATTATCAGCTCGAAATAATCGATTAAATGCGACTGGAACTGGTTTAATTGATTATTCTGAGTTTTAATCGATTAAACCTGGCAAGTATGGGTTCTAGCCATTGCCAACGGCTCTTTTGGCCTCTATTCACTTCCATATGACCGTTAGACATGCTTGGCTATATATAGGGACCTCTATTTCACTTCTACTCACTTCTATCTCTTGAAATCAAGCTTTCTTGCCTTATTATACTCTCTTTGTCTCCTTATTCCATCACTTGTCCTTCTAAATCTTCTTGATATTCATCTAATCTTTCAATGGCCTCATCTTTTCGTGCTAAGATCCCTACTAGAAGAAGATCTGCACCCTCATCTCGACCTCGTCCTAATTCTGTAGAAGGATGGATTTCTGATACAGATGGGCAACAAGAATTTCTGACCTACTGGAAAGAACAGGCTATTATATCTCCCAAGTTTCTTATTGGTGAGCAATTCATCAATAGGGGATTCAATTTTCCCAACCTTCTTGAAATTCAAGGAGTTCTTCCCTTCATCCAAATGCAAGGTACGTATTATCCTGACCTTGTTAGGGTATTTTACTCTAGATTTAAATTTAGAGATCAAATTGCTACTTCTAGAGTAAAAGGTGTCACCATTATTCTCAACGATGATATTTGGGAAAACGTCGCTCACTTTCCAATTAGAGACGATGCTATTAACATTTATGGTGAGTTAGATGACTTTGACAGGTTTTTAGCTTACCGTTCTTTTCTGCGAAATCCCTCCATGGAGATTGGGCGTCTCCTTCATGCTGGACCTTTAAAGAAGGAGGAACGCATGATTCTCCATCTAATTGTTTGGATCCTATGTCCTCGAGCTACAAATCATGCCCAATGTTCTTCAATTGATCTTAGAATTATTCATGCCATAATGAATAATGAACCTTTAGATTGGGGTGTTCTTGTCACAATGACCATGTTAAAAGCAAAACGTCATCCCACATTCAAAATTCCATATGCTTTACTTGTCTCTCGTATTCTTGAATATAAAGTAGTGAATGTTGAAGGTGAACAAGCAGTTAGAACAAATAACTTGAACCGCATGCTGGACAACACTTTGATTCAACTCCAAATGGTGCGAGTCAATGATATTTATGTTCACAAGGATGACGTTCCTAATCAAGGTGATGCTAATGAAGATTCTGATGAAGATATGCCTCCAGCTGCTGAGTTTCCCTCTGACCAAATCCAAAGTGTTGGAACTTCCTCTACTCATCATGAAACCCGACAATCCATGGAAGACATGTTATCTGACATGAATCAGAGGATGCAATCATTCTTCACTCTTTCTGGAGTACGGCATGAGGAATTAATTCGCCGTATATCTGATGTAGATGATAAAGTGTGCCGTTTAGAAAACAGATTTGATGCACACTTTAATGATGATGATAGTGAAGAATTTTAATTTTGTTGTTTATTTTCTCTTCTTGTGATGTAATGTATTGACATTTCTGAAATAAAATGTGATGTTTTGTTATTGCTTTGATTGAGGGGGAGCTTTCTCTACATTATGCATATCTTGAGGGGAAGCTCTTATGTTTGTAATAGATGAGTTATTTTTTATCATAATCAAAATAGGGGGAGAAATTATTTAAAGCCTAATTTGATTACTTTTAAATATTATCAGGTATGTTTAATGTGTTTGTTAGTATGCCAGATAAAACAGGTTATTACAAGGCTTTAAAAGATAATTTTGATCATCATCAAAAAGGGGGAGATTGTTGAACATTCAAGGACTTGATGTTGCACTTGATGAACATGAAGATTGTTGATTTTGATGATGATTGAAGAACACAAAGAATTAGAGTGTTGAAGACTTGTTCTGTATTGTAATAACTCTGTTTCAATTAGATTGAGTCTATAATATTAGAGTTTAAGATAGCCGGTACATAGTCTGCACCTTAGAAGCTTCAAAAAGCTCATATTTATCATCCAGGCTCGGCTTTAATCGATTAAATAGGGAAATAATCGATTAAAACAGTGAGAAAAATCATTTTCTATAACAACTCACTGGTTTAATCCATTAAACCAAATTTTAATCGATTATCAGGCGGTTTAATCGATTAAATCACCTTTTAATCGATTAAAACAGAGAGGTTTGGGTTCTGTTGATATTTGGCTCTGTTTTAATCGATTAATACTTCTTTTAATCGATTATTTCAGTCAGATTTTGATTTTTAACTTCAAATCAAACCTATTTTCGAAAACCCTTTTCCCAAGAACCCTAATTCCGAAAATCCCAATTCCTAAACCGTAATTTCTCTACTTAAACTCTTCTATGGCACTCAGAAAAGAAGAACAACCTTTTCCATACAAAAGTTAAGTGTTGTGAGTGCCAGAGAACTATTTGTTGCAAGGAAAGGGGGCTTTTGGAACCTGGTGTGGGCTAGAAGCGATAAGAATCACTAAGTGGAGTTCTTAGTGGATTGTGTGTTGTGCCGTCTCTGGGGAAAACTGTTCTTCATCTCTTGTGGGTTTCAAGAGAGGTGTTATCTTTAACTTTATCTTTTCATTGTAATTTGTTTGTAACAACTTTGATCATAGTGACAGCGTTAATCCTCTGTTTGAGTGATTAGCAACTGGACGTAGGGTATTTTGATCCGAACCAGTATAAATTTCCTGTGTAAGACTCTATCCCTTTCTCTATTTACATTTACACAGTTTTTAATCGGTAAAATTTGGGGAAAATTTTGAAAACCTAATTTTTATTAAGAAACCAATTCACCCCCCCCCCCTCTTGGTTTTTGTCCGACCACGCGAACATTCTGCTGCGCGATTCTAACAGGGATTTGGCTGTAGGGTTGGTCAAGAACTGGAATTTGGTTCTTGGTGAAGGTTTAGGTGCAGGAACTGGAATTGTGGTTCTTGTGGTAGATTGAGTGTGAGATTTACGTTGTAATCTGTAAAACGTTCAATCTAGTGGAACCCAGCTGGAATTTGGCTGGAAACTGGACGTAGCCCTGGGATTGGGTGAACCAGTATAAATCTCGGTTGTATCTTTCTAAACCTTTCTCTTTTAATTCTGTCGCTACTTTTATTTTGATTTCTTGCTGTGTGTGATTCAAGAACTGATCTGAAATTTTAATCTTTGAAAAAGAAAATATGAAATTTGCGAAAATCTTTCAAAGATCAATTCACCCCCCCTCTTGATTTCAGCCTACATTTCAAACGATTTAATCGATTAAAGTGTTCTCTGGAATATAGTTTAGCTATTTTAATCGATTAAAATGGATTTATATCAGTTAAAACCATTAAAAGGATAAAATTAACCGATTATTTCTCGTTTAAATCGATTATTATTCTGATATATTTTTTTCCAGAACTTGATTAATCGATTGAATATCAAATTAATCAATTAAAATTTTACTTCCAGTGCAGAATTAATTGTGTATCTCAATTCTGTATCATTTTGTACTACAACTATACTAATTTCTCTTTCAGGTAAAACAAACTGAAGATCTCTGGTACCTTGACAGTGGCTGTTCTAAACACATGACAGGTGATATTACAAAATTTTGCAACTTAAAACTAAAGAATGGTGGGACAATTGTCTATGGGGATAATAACAGTACCTGTTCTGAATCTGATTTGATTATTTGACATTGATCTTGACCAAAGACAGCTTTGTGATAAAGGACACAATCCTTGGAATAGGTGATATCAAATGCACAAAATTAGGTATTATTAACAATGTATTATATGTTGAGGGTTTAAAACATAATTTGATTAGTATTAGCCAGCTTTGTGATAAAGGACACAAAGTTGTCTTTGGTCAAGATCAATGTCAAATAATCAAATCAGATTCAGAATAGGTACTGATTTCTGGTAAGAGGATTAACAATATTTACATGTTAGATACTAATTTTGCTAAAAATTGTTGCTTAATCTCTAGAGAGAATGATTCCTGGTTGTGGCATAGGAGGTTAGCTCATATTCATATGAATCATCTTAATAAACTGATTTCTAAAGATCTTGTAGTTGGCTTACCTAAACTTAAGTTTGTGAAAGACAAAGTATGTGATGCATGTCAAAAGGGGAAACAAGTAAAGAATTCTTTTTCACAGAAAAATATTGTTTCAACATCTAAACCTCTTGAACTTTTGCACATGGATCTCTTTGGTCCTTCTAGAACTATGAGTTTAGGAGGAAATCTATATGCATTGGTTATAGTAGATGATTACTCAAGATTTACCTGGACATTATTTTTGAAATTAAAATCTGATACTTTCCATTTGTTTAAAAAATTTGCGAAACAAATTCAAAATGAAAAAGGCTATTTCATCTCTTGTATTCAAAGTGATCATGGGGGAGAATTTTCAAACGAAAATTTCAATAAATTTTGTGATAAACATGGTACTAAGCATAATTTTTCTGCTCCTAGAACTCCTCAATAGAATGGTGTAGTTGAAAGGAAAAATCGTTCTCTTGAAGAGTTAGCCAGGACAATGCTTAATGAAAAAGCATTACCAAAATATTTTTGGGCTGATGCCGTTAGTACTGCTTGCCATGTATTAAACTGTGTTTTAATCAGACCTTTTCTTAAGAAAACTCCCTATGAATTATTCAAAGGTAAAAAGCTTAACATAAACTATTTTAGAGTATTTGGAAGTAAGGTTTTTGTTTTAAACAATGGAAAGGAAAATCTTGGAAAGTTTGATTCCAAATCAGATGAAGGTATCTTCTTGGGATATTCATTGAATAGCCATGCTTATAGAATCTTTAACAAAAGGCTAAATACTGTAGAAGAATCTGTTCATGTTGTATTTGATGAGACTAACCCAAGTATGTAGAATATTTCTGAGTATAGTATAGAAGATGATGTTTTAACTGATAAAATGTATCAGTTAAAACTGCCAGAATCAACACGTTCTCAAAAACAGGTTAAAGATATTGAAAAATCTGAAGAGCAGCTGCCTAAGGAATGGAAGACTCCAAGAAATCTTTCAATAGACAACATCATTGGTGAAATAAATCAGGGAGTTTCTACTAGAAGATCTCTAAATAAATTTTCCAATCACATGGCATTTGTATCTCAAATTGAACCAAAAACCATATCTGATGCATTAAAGGATAATAACTGGATTAATGCTATGCATGATGAATTAAATCAATTTACAAGAAATGAAGTATGGGAATTAATTCCAAAACTAGAAAATGCGAATATTGTAGGAACAGAATGGGTCTTTAGGAATAAAATGGATGAAAATGGTATAATTACTAGAAACAAGGCCAGATTAGTTGCTAAAGGGTATAATCAGCAAGAAGGGATTGATTTTTATGAAACATATGCTCCAGTTGCTAGATTAGAGGCTGTTTCAATAAAAAGTTTCAGGTTATTTCAAATGGATGTCAAAAGTGCTTTCTTAAATGGCTACTTGAATGAAGAAGTTTTTGTTACACAACCACCTGGTTTTGAAGATCATATTCATCCAGAATATGTTTATAGATTAAAGAAAGCTTTGTATAGTCTCAAACAAGCCCCAAGACAATGGTATGAAAGGTTAAGTAATTTTCTCATTTCAAAGGGCTATCAAAGAGGTTTGGTTGACAAAACTTTATTCTTAAAAAAATTGAATAATGATGTAATTCTAGTTTAAGTATACGTTGATGACATCATATTTAGAGCCACTAATGAGTCTTTATGTAAAGACTAATGAGTCTTTATGTAAAGATTTTATCAAAGATATGCAGGGTGAATTTGAGATGTCTATGATGGGAGAACTTAACTACTTTCTTGGATTACAAGTTAAACAACTTAAAGAAGGAAGTTTTCTTCATCAATCTAAATACTGCATAGAACTTTTGAAGAAATTTGAGATGGAACATTGCAAAGAAGCATCAACACCTATGTCCACAAATTGCTATCTTGATTCTGATGAAAAAGGAAAAGTTGTGGATGAAACTAAATATAGAGGACTTATTGGTTCTTTACTATATCTAACAGCAAGTAGACCTGACATTATGTTTAGTGTTTGTATGTGTGTCAGGTTTCAATCTGCAGCAAAAGAATCACATCTTACTGCTGCAAAAAGAATCCTCAAATATCTCAAAGGAACTTTAAATGTTGGGTTATGGTATCCTGGTGAGTCCAAACTAAATTTAATTGGATACTCTGACTCAGATTTTGCAGGTTGTAAACTTGATAGAAAAAGCACCAGTGGCACTTGTCATCTCCTTGGAAGCAGTCTAATCTCATGGCATAGTAAAAAGTAATCATGTGTTGCTCTCTCTACAGCTGAAGCCGAGTACATTGCAGCTGGAAGTTGTTGTGCTCAATCTCTCTGGATCAAACAACAACTTGAGGATTATGGTTTAATTCTCAGAAAAATTCCTCTCTTATGTGATAATACTAGTTCCATTATGTTAACTAAAAACCCAATTCAACATTCTAGGACAAAACATATAGAAATTAGACATCATTTCATTAGAGATCATGTTTTGAAAGGTGATTGTGAAAATTTCTTTATAGAAACTGAAAAACAACTAGCAGATATTTTTACAAAACCTCTTGCTCGTGATCGTTTTTACAAAATTCGCAATGAATTAGGTATTTTAAATGCATCAAACATTGCTTAGTTTTTCAAAACTGGTTGTTTTAATCGATATAAACAAGCTTTAAATCGATTAAAAGCACTTATACAGCATTTTGCTTAATGTTTTAATCGATTAAATGTCGATTTAATCGATTAAATCAACTTTTGTTTCAAACTTTCGAAATTCTTCACTGTTTTAATCGATTAAAACATTATTTTAATCGATTAAAACTTGTAACAAGATCATTTTAATCGATTTCGTCCTGTTTTAAATCGATTTTTACTCTGGAAAGAAAAATTAAAGGCTTTAGTTAATGGCTATTCTTGTAACATGCTACTAAAGCATGATTCCCTTATCTTTACGCGTGTTAATTGTATTCATTACAAACGTGTTAATGAAGATAAGTTTGAATCAACTTTGATTGATCTTTATATGAGTAAAGTATCTTGTTCTTACTATTTTCAAAAACTAAATTTTGCCATGCATTGTATTTGTTGTGTTCCTCTGTTCCCTATTTTTGATGAAGTCAAAAGGGGGAGAAATATGTTAGAATCGCGCAGCGGAATGTTCGCGTGGTCGGACAAAAACCAAGAGGGGGGGGGGTGAATTGGATTTTTAATAAAAATTAGGTTTTCAAAATTTTCCCCAAATTTTACCGATTAAAAACTGCGTAAATGTAATTAGAGAAGAGTAGAGAAGATTACACAGTAGGTTTATACTGGTTCGGATCAAAAGACCCTACGTCCAGTTGCTAATCACTCAAAAGAGGATTAACGTTGTCACTAAGAACAAATTGTTACAAACAGATTACAAATGAACAGATAAAGATCAGAAAACACCTCTCTTGAAATCCACAAGAGATGAAGAACAGCTTTCCCTAGAGACGGCACAACACACAATCCACTAAGAACTCCACTTAGTGATTCTTATCGCTTCTAGCCTCACACCAGGTTCCAAAAGCCCCCTTTCCTTGCAACAAACAGTTCTCTGGCACTCACAGCACTTAACTTTTGTATGGAAAGAGTTGTTCTTCCTTTTCTGAGTGCCAAAGGAGAGTTTAAGTAGGGAAATTAGGGTTTAGGAATTGGGGATTTCGAAACTAGGGTTCTTGGTAATTGGATTTTCGAAAATAGGGTTAATTTGAAATTTAAAATGAAAAACAGACTGAAATAATCGATTAAATGGAGTTTTAATCGATTAAAACAGAGCCAAAAAAACATAACCCAAAACCTCTCTGTTTTAATCGATTATTTGAAGTTTTAATCGATTATTTGACCTTTTAATCGATTATTTTGATGTTTTAATCGATTAAAACAGTGAGTATATGCTGAAAATGGTTTTCTCACTGTTTTAATCGATTATTTCCCTATATAATCGATTAAAGCCGAGCCTGGATGATATATTTGGGCTTTTTGAAGCTTCTAAGTTACAGACTATGTACTGGCTATCTCAAACTCTAAAATTACAGACTCAATCTAATTAAAACAGAGTTATTACACTACAAAACAAGTCTTCAATACTCTAAGTCTTTGAGTTCTTGAATCATCATCAAAATCAACAATCTTCATGTTCATCAAGTGCAACATCAAGTCCTTGAATGTTCAACAAAATATTGTTTTGCTTTTATAATTGATTTCTCTTATTTAGGGGGAGTAGCAATATAGGGGGAGAAAATGGGAAAATCATTATTTTTTGAATACTCACTAACCTATATATTCAAGTGACTTCTTCTGCAGAATTGTTATTTAAAGAGGTGTATTCAAGTGACTTCTTATGCAGAATTGTTATTCAAAGAGGTGTTTGTCTTCATCAAATAAGGGGAGACTGAAAGTGATGAAGATCTTATTGAATTACTTTGACAAAGATCTTGTTGATTTGATGAAGTCAAAAATGAAGTCAAAGGCTACTTTGCTGCAGTCAAAGGTTACTTAGATAAAAGGGTAGTGTGTTTAGTGAGTCTTCATCTCTGCTTAGGTGTCTTCATCTATGCTTAGGTATAATCATTTTTATCTCTCTGCTGCATGAGGTTTCTTCTCCAAAAGAATGCAATTTTGCCTCAAGAAAGAATTTCTATAAACTTCACAAAACTAGCGTGATTCTCTCTTGAAAGTAGCACTTATGATTGCTTGATTGATTGCTAAAAGATGTATTTTAAAAAGTTCAAACAATTCTGTTTATATAGAATATTTTCAAAACTGCTGGTTTATTTAATCTGTTAAAATAATCTTTTAATCCGTTAAAAGTCTTGTTTTAATCTGTTAAAACTTCTTTTAATCTGTTAAAATGTTCTTGATTATTTTCCAGATTTGTTTTAACTGATACGACACCATTTATATCAATTAAAACTCTTTGTAAAAAACCTTCCAATTTGTTTTAATTGATTGATTCGTCTTTCAATCGATTGAAATACTGCAAAATATTCTTATAAACTTTTCTAAGTGATTTTAACTGATAACAATCTGTTTTAATCGATTAAAACGTTTAGTAGAAATTTTCTTAAGTTGTTTTAATCGATTAAATCACAGTTTAATCGATGAAAAGTTTTCTTATCGATCAAAAACTCATTCTGATCGATCATAAACTCATTCTGATTGATCAACAAATACTCCAAGTGGTTTTAATCGATTATTTCGAAGTTATATCGATTAAAATACTACCAGAACACTTCCCTGAACATTTTAAGCAATTTTAATCGATTATTTCGAAACTATATCAGTTAAAACACTGACAGAAGGTTTTCAAAACTTCCTTTAATGAAAACAATCGATTATTTCTAAAACATATCAGTTAAAAACTTGTTATAAAAGTGTTAAGAACATTTTAGTTAATAAAACTTGTATACTATTAGTTAAAATAGTTAATTAAAAACCTTTTATCAAAATAATTTGTTTTTAACCGTTTAAACGCTTTTTAGAGGCATTTTGCAAAATCTTTTAAATGAAGAAACCTCATGCAGTAGAGAGATAAAAATGATAATACCTAAGCATAGATGAAGACACCTAAGCAGAGATGAAGACTCACTAAACACACTACCCTTTTATCTAAGTAACCTTTGACTGCAGCAAAGTAGCCTTTGACTTCATTTTTTACTTCATCAAATCAACAAGATCTTTGCCAAAGTAATTCAATAAGATCTTCATCACTTTCACTTAGTGTTTGCTTTATTGGCCGGAAACCCTCTTTCAAAGGTAGTTTATGCTCCACTATGCTTGCGTCGAGTCCAGGCATGTCATGGTAAGACCAAGCGAATATGTCCACATATTCCTCCAATAACTGTATTAACCCTTCCTTAATGTCACTATCAATTTGGGTACCGATACTTACTTCCTTCTTATCGTCCTTCTGTTCCAAATTGACGGTCTCTGTCTCTTCCTGATAAGGCTGTATGGAGTGAGCTTCTCTTTCCAACAATCTCTGCATGTCCGGAGAAATGGTCTCCTGCTCACTGTCAGATTCGACCCATTCGCCTTCGGCTTCCGAATCCCATAGAGATTCATCAATCACAGACATGATCGTTTTAAGGGTTTTGTTTTAGTTATAGATTTTATTATTCAGTTATTTTGAAAGAATAATAAATAGAAGAGGGAAAAGAATAAATGTGAATATGGATGAAAAATGCCTCATGTATTAAAATAAAGGAAAAGGTACAATATGCCCTTTTAATCGATGGTCTCACGGCCATGGGCTGGGACTACAAGAAATACAAAGAAAGATTTTAAAAAAGAGAAATAACCCTAACAGTTGGTCCTTCCTATCCAACCCTATCACTCTGGTTGCGACAGAGGCTTGACTTCTATGCTGGGGGTGGGAGCATGAAAGCTGACCCATCTGACATCTATTAACTCCTAGACCTTATATTTTAAGGCCCGACAGTTCTCTACTGAGTGCCCGGGAGCGCCTGAGTGGTAAGCGCATTTCTCATTGGGCTTATACCACTTAGGGTAAGGTGGGTCCACCTTTCTTGGTGTGACGTATGCCAGGAGCTTAGCCTCCACCAGTTTAGGCAGTAAACTCCCACAAGAGGTTGGAATGAGAGTGAACTTCCTTTCCTGCCTCTGGGATTGCCTAGCTGTCTTTGAAGAAGAAGAAGGATTGGTGAGGTTGATGGCATTTATGTTCTCCTCCTTCTTCCTGCCCAGGGATTTCTTGAATGATGCGTTGGAGGAGGAAGGTAGCACTATCCTTCCACTGTTCAATCCCTACTCCACGCTCTCGCCTATGGTGACCATGTCTGCAAAGAGGGTTGACGTGTTCCCTATCATTTTGTTCCCTCCATCGCTGGGCATATGCCTTAAAGGATTTGTCGCCTCTCTTGCTTAGTGTTTGGAGATCTGACCTATCAAGGGTCAGATCGATGTTGTACTTATAGCGACGAAGAAAGGCGTCTGCCAACTGCTTCTAGTTCTAGACTTGTCCCTTCTCCAACTGCATGTACCAATTTAGAGTTGAATCATTCAGGCTCTCCTAAAAGCAGTGTATCAGGAGTTCTTCGTTGTCAGCGTGGGGAGCCATCTTATTGCAATACATAGTAAGATGACTCCTGGGGCAAGTCATTGTCATGTACTTTGGGAAGTCTGGGACCTTGAACTTTGGAGGGAAACAGATGTTCTTAACAAGGCACATATCAGCTGCCTCCTTCACGTCAAAGTTATGCCCCTCCATGGCCCTAAGTCTCTCTTCCAGAGCGGAGATTTTTTGCTTGGAGACCTCAGGGGGCTGGATGAGCACCGCCCTTGCTTCAGACTGCACAGGGGCTTTTTGCTCGTAGAAGAATTCCTCTTCTTCTTCCTCATGGTGAGATGCGCGATCACCATGAGTATCGGCCTTATTAAGATTCTGCTGGCGCATTAACTCCATCATTTGCGCCATTTGTTCTCTTAAGGAGTTAACCTCAGCAGTGAGTTTACGGTTCTGCTCTTCTAGCTATTCCATCGCTTTAGCCTTTTGTGCACAGGTTCGGACCACAAAAAGACCAGCCACTTTCTAGGATACAAAAAAAATGAATTTTATTACTTAAAATGAATGTTTGGTGTGGGATAGATACGCCTTAAGACAATGGCTTTAGTATCATCCTTAAAGCTTTACGCTTCACAGAGCACCATACCCACTTCGGTATAATAATTCCTTCCCCATCACGGTTTTGGCAAATATAACGAAGGTCACTATATACCTTAGTACACTTGTCCCTTCCTTGTGGATGGTTACAAATGTGCTCGGGCCTCTTTCGCCATTGTCTTAGGGATATCTAATGCCCCCTAGAATGAATATGCTTATGCATGCACTAAAAAGGCAGAAGATGTTCAAAGTGATATAACTTTTGACTGAGACGTCGGATTTGGACGCACAACATATCAAAACAAAGAGAAAAAGGTGAAGAATAGGCTTTTAAATCCTAAAGGGGATTTGGCCCAAAAATTTTCCCAAAAACCGCTCCTAAGACCCATTTTTTAGGGATTTATTAAAATGATGCGTATGCATACTTTCCTTATGCATTTATTTTCTCTCTTGGTTTTTCCACTTATGAAATGATGCGATATGAATGATTTGACTTTTTCAAAATTCTTTTTATAAATGTTTTGATTTTGTTCTTATTATTATTATTTATTTATTTTTACCCTTTTATCTCTTCCGTCAGATCTGCGTGGCTACTTAGCTTACAAAGAACCCGAAACCAAGCTAGCTAAAAGGCAGATCTGTCCGAGATAAAAATGGTTATTGCGAAAGAATGGTTTTAGCATCCCTTATCTCTTTTGTCGGACTCCGTGGCTACTTAGCTTACAAAGAACCTGAAACCAAGCTAGCTAAAAGGCGGACTCGTCCGAGATAAGGGTGTTTATTGTGAAAAGATTTTTGAGATTTTGTTTTATATATATATATATATATATATATATATATATTTTTGTATGATTATGTTATGCAACAATCAAATGCAGCAAACAAGTGCACAAACAATTCACTCATCCGCGAACAGAGTGACGTTTAATTACGAGGTAGGGGTTTCTTGCAGAAAAGTGCATTCGCAAAGGTAGGTTCTAACTGTTCTCACCAAGGCCAGGCTCCCAAGGTGCCTCCATTTTAGGGACCCTTCAATCTCCCAGTCTTCGAACCATGCACAGATGTCTGTGTCGATATTCTTAGACCATAAGAAGAAGGTTATCACCTTGAATGGTGGTTTCCGACAACGACCTGCTGGCACTAAGGCCATTACCATGGTCGGTCGTACCTACCACCCACTCCCTATGTGTATTCTCTCTTGCCCCCGGGTATAGAGGGGCTGTTGTGTGTAAGGGTTCGTGTACATTTTATTTCAGATAATTGCAGAAAATAAGCATACAACAATTATTAAAGCCAAACAGTAAAGCATGTTATAAAGCAAGAAAGGGTAAAAGCATAATTTCTAATTTTTATTTCTTAAACTAGTTCATCACTAAATGGGATCAACTCTCTAGCTATTCCCAGCGGAGTCGCCATCTATCGCCGTCGCCAAAAGAGGCGGTCGGAGCGACGCGATGGTTTTGATTGACTCGCATTTTTTGAAAGAAGTGGTTCAACGCCTTTAGGCTGTCCGATAACCAGGATGGACCTAAAGGCGAGATTTTTGAAAAGGTTCGAGGAGTCGCCATCAATATTTTAACCTTAAAAACTAAAAAAGGAAAAAAAAGAAGAAGGAAGTGGTTTTAGAAAAAACAACCTTTGGCCATTACAGTCAGAGTCGGGTAAGGGATTTAGTTACGTGTGGGGAAGGTGTTAGCCCCCCACAACGCCCCTTTCGGGTTCCCCATGATGGACTAGATTAGAAAATAAACACTTAAAGAAACTATGTTTTTACCCTTATTATTCTATCTACTTGCAGAATTTAAATATCTACATGACCCTATTATCTAATGCAGACAAAAAAAGCGATAAAGAAAGCAATAAAAGAGAGAGAGAATAGAGATGGAACCTCCGAAGCAAGCTTTATATTAACTCTTCGAAACTTGAGGACGTTTTTTGGCAGTCCCCGCACTCTACAAGCACGCTCCTCCCACAAAAGAAAGAAAAGTCACTCTACTGAGGGCCAGACGTCTCAATTGGAGACTTCCTTAATCGATTTCAACTTTAAACGGAAATCGGAAAGCTCACTCGAACTCTGGAATAATGCTTAGAGTCACTCTAAAGTGCCAAAAGGCTTCCTAGAAAGTGGTAGGTGTGAAAATTCAGAGAATGGGGGCTCCTATTTATAAGGAACCGGGCCAGGAAAAAGTGGACGGTCGTCTGGACTTAGTGGACAGCCGTCCATGGCAAAAGGTGGCCATGGACGGTCGTCTAAGCTAAGTGGACGGTCGTCCATAGCCATAAATTTGGCATGGACGACCGTCTGCTTGTCCTGGACGACCATCTGCTGTCTCCGGCAGATTTTCCGAATTTTATTGCCTCTAAAAACCCTTCTTATCTTAAATGGAACCTAGAAAAAGCTACTAGGGACTTAATAAAGTCTTGACCATCTTCAAAACGGGCGATCTTCAGCTTTATTGGGGAGCCGGGCAAGATTTGGGGTCTACAGAGGGCCCTTGAAGAAAAAGAGCAAGAATCTATCCTCACTATAGACGGTCTACAAAGGTAGTGCAGGAAGAAAGATCAAGAGATAGAGCGCCTCAAGGACCAATGTGTTGATTCCAGTGAGCAGGTTATCCGAGCATCCAAAGTTTCCAGATTAAACTCGGATAATCAACTTCAAGAAGTAACTGCCAAGTCAGCGTACCTTGAGGCCGAATGTGCAAAACAGGCTCAGACGATCAAGGTAATGCTACAAGATCTCGCAAGGACTCGGTCTGATATACATTAAGGATGGGCAGCTACCCAGAGACTTAACAGAAGCCTTACTGAGTTGCGTTGCAAAGAAAGAGATGGGTTAGCTCAGTATGGACAAGTGCTACGAGAAAGAGACCGAGCCCATGAGAGACTTGACAATCTACAAGCCTTGGTCGTCCATCAAGAGGAGAAGATAAAAAAGGCTCAGAAGTATAGAAAAGATATGAGCCAGGCGGTCCACCAGCAGACCGAAGCACTTGCTCGTCATGTACAGGAAGTCGAAGAGGAATTACATAGAAATCAGAACCCGCTTGTGGGTTTCTTTAGGCTTTTCCATTTCTGTGAAAAAGTGCTTCGTAGCATGGTGTAGGGGAATGTACATTTTCTATAAATAAATAAAGTTTCCTTTTATTCAACAATTGTCTACTTGCATGAATTTCATTCATTTGCATATTTGATTACCCATCCTTCACTTTTAATAAATAAGATAATAAAAAGAAAGGATTAATGGATACGTCTTCCGCACAGAAGGATGGAGAGAAAATCGTTCGTAATAAAGCTCTCCCCAATGGTCGATTCACCCCAAGAGGACAATAAGTCTCGGCTGTTGGTTACCAAAGTCAATAAGGAAGAGGGGGCAAGGACGTATTTGCGATTATTTGTGCCTCATCCTTTCCCCTACGACTCAAATAAAGTTGTACTGTGGAGATACGAGGAATCTTCACCAATTAAGGAGGACATCTCCAACATAGCCAGCATTTGGGGCATGATTAGAAGCGTCCCCCAAGGAGTCACAAGAAGATGCCCCCAAGAATAAAGGGAAAAATAAACAGACCGAAGAAAAGGAAAATAAAGAATTCAAGGACGAGACCGATGAATTACTCTAGTTCATAAGGCAGAGCGAGTATTCCATCATCGACCAGCTCAATCATACACCTGTAAAGATAACTTTGTTATCTCTAATGATGAGTTCAGAACTGCACAGAAACGCCCCGATGAAGGTCTTGAGCGAAGTGCACGTACCTCATACAATATCCCAAGAAAAAGTTGAGAGGATCGTCGACGACATCACAACTAGCGATCACCTCACCTTCACAAATGAAGAACTCCTTCCAGAGGGGTCGATCCATAACAAGCCCTTGCATATCTCCATAAAATGCAGGGAATATCTCATCGCTAAAGTTCTTGTGGATAACGGGTCATCCTTGAACGTGATGCCCAAGTGCACACTTGGCAAGTTGATTATTCAAGGAACCCACATGCGCCCAAGTAGCACTACAGTTCGAGCCTTTGACGGATTCAAACGAGAAGTAGTGGGGGAAATCAACCTGCCAATCCAAGTCAGACCCACTATCTTCAACGTTGATTTCCACATGATGGACATTACTCCAGCGTATAGTTGTCTCCTTGGAAGACCTTCGATTCATGACACTATGGCAATACCTTCAACGCTCCACCAGAAAGTGAAGTTCATAGTAGATGACAAATTGATCACGGTCCAAGCAAAAGATGATATCTTGATCAGTGGACCGTCTACTCAACCCTATGTGGATGCGGCTGAAGAGGCCCTTGAAACATATTTTCAAGCACTTGAAATTGCCAATGTAGAAAGACTTCCCAGTAATACGAAGGTAGCTCGCATGATGATGAAGCATGGTTGCCATCTTGGCCATGGACTCGGGGAAGACTCCCAAGGAATGCAGGAGCCCCCGAAATTCTAAGACAATCCTTTAAAGCATGGCCTAGGATATGACCCTATAAAGGGTCGAGCAGAAAGAAGAAAAGGGAAGTCTCCCCTCTGCACACTCAAGCAGGTTTTCCGAAGCGAAGGGAAACAAGCGTCAAGAGCAACTCTAGTCATTAGGAGCTCTTTTTCCTTTCTTAAGGGATGTAAACCCAATGATTGTTAGAGATTATCCCCCGGGGCTAGCCCGACCCCCGGGCATCTTTTGGGCACATATTCCCCTGTTAATTAATAAGAATACATTTCTTACCATTTACTTCTTTTCTTACTATTCATGACTAGACCTCGTAATAACCATGTTTAAGCAAACGTTTTAAAAAAAAGTGCGTCAAAATAATCAAAACACGCCATCGCAATAATAATCAAGCTGATTGACTAGAAACACAGAATAAGGTTTTACCTCATCATAATAAAATCGTGTTTCGCCAATATTGTGTAAAAAAAAGAAAATAAATCAAAAGAAGCCCATAGAAGCCAAAGGACAAAAAAGAGAGGGCAAATTACCCGGTAGGAAACCCACCAAGGGGGCTATGCCAAAAATTACGGTTAACCCGCTAGGAAGCCCGAACAACAATAAGGGTAGCCTAGCCAGAAGTTAGGGTTACAAAATAAGGTCCGCTATGATTCCCAAAACAAGAAAAAAGAACCTAGACAAAAGATAGGACCAAAACACAATATCCTAGTTTGAAAACCCAAAGGGCAATTTAGGGAAGTCAATCAACCATAGAAAGCAATAGAAATTGGCTAAGACGCGAACCCTCAAAGTAAGACGTTTGTTAAACACCAGCTTAAAACACTTTGACCAACCTTGGCCAACCATTCTTATAAAACCCCTTTTAAATAAAAATTCAACCATCTAAAACACAAGCCTTTGAATAAATTATCCTCTTACTTCTCTTCTCTTGACCCTTATCATAACATTCTGATAATTAGTGGGGCAATATGGAGGCATATAATCAACAAGAGGATTAAAATATTTAGAGGAAGGAAAAAACGCACCGACATGGCAAGTTTGCTCCTCAACCAACAGTTATTCTTCGGTCATATTAAGTCCGGAATGGTACAAACAAGTACAACCAAAAAACGACATCAGAAGGACCTCATATTCAAAAGATACACCAGTTAATACTTCTGAAAAATCAAACAAAATAGCATTATTGGACACAAAACATGAAAACATTGCATGCATAGATGTTTTTGAACAAGGTCCTATATTTTCCTAAAAAAAAAACCTTCGAAAAGCGAGACCGCCGTCTCGTCATTCACTGAAAGCGAGACCGCCTTCTCGTTTGGCGAGACCGCCGCCTTGCCATTTGCTAAAGGCAAGACCGCCTTCTCGCTTGGCAAGATGGTCGTCTCGCCACATCGCAATTGGCGAGACTGTCGTCTCGACATTCCAGACGGCGGTCCCGAACTTCAAAAATTAGAGACCGCCGTCCCAAATCCCAGACGGTGGTCCCGACCAAAAACAAAATTTTCTATATAAAGGGGGCTTTTGGGTCAGTTTAAAGCACTCCATTCCTGCATCTCCTCATACATTCTCATACATCTTTGAGTGTCTTTGCCCAAAATTGCAACAAGGAGAATCTTCTAGGCCCCGAAAGAGAGGTCGGGGCCCCGGCCCGAGCGCATCCACACCACAGGCTCCTCCAGATCCTACCCAGCTCACGCTGAAGCACCAGGCCAGGCTAGAGCACATCAGGGGCTATTATTGGCACCCCATGCTGAGATTAGACTACGGTATCCTGGTCGAGTTCGGTTGGGAAGAGGATGTGCGGGGATACATCCAGAGCATCGGGTGGGACTTCCTCCTCTAGACCCTCCGACCCGCATCTACAAGCAAGTCGTGATGGAGTTCCTCGCCTCCGTCACGATGATCGACATGCCTACGATATTTTTGGGTGTCCCTCCGGAGAGGATGGTCTCGTACTACATGAACGGGACCTACCGGACGATGACGTTGGATGAGTTCAACGTCACCATGGGCTTCAACCAGCCCACGGACACCCTGACACTGGAATATCAGGGAGTCATCTATGAGTGGCCGATTGCCCTCACAACCGATGAGATATGGGAGGATCTCACCAGGTCACAGATTCTACCGGCCCTAATGAAAGGGTCGGCGCTCAGCCCTCCTCTCCACATCTGCTACAAGTTGCTTGCAGGGACGATCCATGCACGGAAGGAAAGTTAGGGGAAGAGCACTCAGCCTGACCTCTTCGTGCTGCACTGCATGCTACATGGACATCGATGTAACCTCGACTACTTTTTCTTGAGGGTTCTGAAGGACTTCGAGAGCCATCCCGTCAGAGCCATCCTCATGGGGCCCCTCATCACCCACTGGCCGAGAGATGGGGGTGAACCGATGGGGAGGACATTGCCTCCATCCTCTGACCCGAGTACATCAGCGGGTCCATGCTTGTCAAAAGGGGATGCTTATTAGGCAAGGATCCCAGGTAGTCTTCCACCCTGCGCTCGCCATGACCCTAGACATCCAAGATCTGGATGCGGTGCAGGAGCTCCCGATCCCCCTAGAGTTCGAGCAGCAGCAGTACGGGGATGATTTTCTTAGCGTCCACCATCACATGGATGACATTCGCCATCAGTTGGACCAGATGTCCCTGAGGCAGGACGTCTTCGAGACATGGTTGGAGACCATCAGCCAGAGGCAAGAGGGAATGATTTAGGGCCTAGACACGATTAGCTAGAATGTGCTCGGCATGATCCGAAGCCAGGAAGAGTTTCAGAGACACATGTTCCGGCAATTCCCTCCTCCTGAGTCGTCTTCATCCTCACAGTCGAGCCCGCCGCCGCCTTAAGAGCATTATTGTATATATGTAATCATTGTAAAAAATTCGTGATATATATATAAATAAAATCTTTTGGGGTAAAGTTGTTGGTCTTTATTCTCTTTCGAAAAAGAAAAAGTCAGCGTAATAAAAAGAGACTAAAAAGTAAAAAGGCTTACACGTTATCCCGGAAAAAAAGCCAAATTCCAAAATTGCAAGAAAAAAGAATAAACCGCAGAAAAATGTGAGATTAATCCCAAAACATTAGCCACCATTCTCCCAACAAAAAAGGCAGACAAGCAAAGATGCCCACCTACTTAGAGGCGTTACCCAAGATTACCAGAAATCCCCGACAACCAGCAAAGTCAGATGACCATTACAAAAACTCGAAAACAAAGAATCCCCAACAATCAACAAGCTGGATGACTATTAGAAAAATCCAAAAATTAAAGAATTCCTGACACATCGGAAGGCTTTACCAGAAAATTAAAAAACATTTACCAAAGCAAGAATCACTCCCCATGGAGGCGGCACATGAGCTAGAGCAGTAAACTGCCACCACCAGTCCTACAAAGTGGACTGCACCAGCTAGATGAGCAGTTCATACTCATCAATCGGCGAATGAGCTAGAGTAGTAAGCCGTCACCATAACTTTGGGACAAGGAAGGTCCCGAAGACAAGGACTTGCACACAGGCAACACCTGCGCATGAGCCATAGCAGTAAGTCGCAACCAGTCCTACAAAGTGGACTTTCACACTAGATGGGGGTGCGTACTCATCGGGCCTTACAAAAGGGGACTTACCAGACGGGGGTTCATACTCGTCAACACCAGATGAGGGTGTGTACTCATCAGGCCTTACAAAAGGGGGCTTATCGGATGGGGGTTCATACTCGTTAAACCGGATGGGGGTGCGTACTCATCAAGCCTTACAAGAGGGGGCTCAAACAGGATGGGGGTTCGTACTCATCAACCGAAGGAGTCAGCTACCACATCAAAGGAGCATCCCGAAGGATCATATTTAGCATCCAGAAGGTCGGCTACCGCAACCAGGAAAGTAACCGAAGGACAACCGGGCAAGAGGGTTAACTCCTTCACCCTCCAATCGATCTTTTTGGCATATTGAGCCAACAGTCGGCTAGTCAGGTGAAGGGGGGGGGCAGCTGTAGACCCCAAATCTTGTCTAGGCTCAAAATAAAGAGTAGAAGACTTCCGTTCAAAGATGGGCAAGGCCTAGAAGGTCCCTAGGATTGATCAATAGGCCCCATATTAGAATAGGAAGGACTTTTGTACACAAAAAATAAGAAATTTCACCTAAAAGGCTGAGACTGTCATCTCGTTTAGCGAGACCGCCATCTCACCATCAGCTAAGGGCGAGACCGCCATCTCGTTTGGTGAGACCGCTGTCTCGTTTGGCGAGACCGCCGTCTCGTTTGGCGACACCGCCATCTCGCCAATTGCCAATGGTGAGACGGTCATCTCGCCACTTGCCGAAGGAGAGACTGCCGTCCCATTTGGCGAGACGGCGGTCCCGACCTGACAGACGCAAATTTCTATAAAAGGGGGAGACATCCTCACCCTTTTCACACAATTCTACAACTTTCCCTTCTGCACTTTCTTCAAATTACTCTCCTAGGACCCCTTTGAAGCATTTCCAGAGTTTCTTAGTATTCTTAGAGAAAGTTCTGTAGTGTTGCGAGGAAGAGCGATCAACATTGTAGAGCGGGGGATTTCTAGAAAGCACCCTATTTTTCAAAGAATTCATATAAAATCTTTCTTCGAAGGTTCCTACACACTCTCTTCCCTATTTTACTGCTTTCTTATATAGTATTGTTGTGCATTAATCATTTAGGGTCATGTAGTCTACATTTTAATTTTTGCAATAAATAAATAAAGGGTGAAAGCACAATTTATGATTTTTATTTCTTCATATAAACATTCCATCATAGAGAACCCGAAAGGGTCATCGTAGGGAAGCTAATACCCCATACACGTAACTAACTCCCTTACCCGACTCTGGTTGTAATGGCCAAAGTTGGTTTTTCTAAACCAATGTCTTCCTTTTTCTTCCTTTTCCAATGTTTTCGGTAAAAACATTGGTGGCGACTCCTCGAACCCTTCGAAAACCTCGCCTTTAGGTCTAACCCGGTTATTGGACAACCTAAAGGCGTTGTAACATCACTTTTAAAAATGTTAGTCGAATGAAACCATTGTGTCGCTCTGACTGCCTCTTTTGACGGCAACAGGAAGGTCATCTTGTCTAAGAGAGGATGCATTCAATTGGAGTTCAGATATATGAAGCAAGTTTCCTTAAAAGTATCGTGACTTCAAGTAGTTCCATATCTTCTAAGCCTTGTCCATCCACGATATGCTTTGACTTATAGGTAAAGACATGAAGTCCATAATCAAAGAAATGACCATATTGTTACAGTGTCTCCATGTAAGATATGAAGGATTGTATTTCATTGGTTTAACAGTAGTGTCATCAATAGATTCAATCTTGTTCTTTACACTTAATGCAGTAAGCATTGATCAGCTCTAAGAATGATAATTGTTTGCATCAAGAACCGAAAAAACCAAGCTAACTTCACTAGGGTGCATGTACATAAAATGGTTCCTAGGGAATGATTGATCCATGGTAGAAAAGTGGATGAGAAATGGTTCAGAGTGCGCAGTAGAACTCTTCTCAAGAGTGTTGATACTATAACAAGATGGGATAAAGTCATCGCTAGTAAAAAAATGCATTCAATGACGACTTACTATAACGATTGTAAGATAACTGTCATATTAAGTGAAACAATGGTAATTTTGTAATATTTGAACACTTATTATGTCGGTTGTAAAAAGAAACGACATAGTAAGTCACTTATTATATCGGGTATAATGAGAACAGACATAGTAAGTTCAATAGTGATATTTTCATAATATTAAATCTAAAGCTTACTATGTCGGTTATATAATGAACCGATATAGTAAGTCACTTACTATGTCAGGTAAAATAAGAATCGACATACTAAGTGTGACAATGGTTTTTTAATAATATTTAACCTAAAACATTTACTATGTCGGTTCCTAGTACAATCGACACAGTAAGTAACTTACTATGTCTATTCATTTCATAACTGACATAGTAAGTTTTTAGGGTTACAATTTAGATTTGATCCCCGTGTTATGTTCTCCTCTTTTTCCTCTTCCTGCAATCTCTTAATCCTCTTACGTGCTATATAGTTTTTTGTTCACTCAATGCCCATTGCCTGTGTTTGACTTTTAGTTCTCCCTCGCGTTATGCTCTCTTCTTCTTCCCCTTCCCACGATCTCTTAATCTTCTTCCACACTGCACAATTCACTCTTCCTTATAGCCAACGTCCATTTCCTTTGCTAGAGTTCTAGTTTTCCTTCCTCTATTTAAGTTATAGTTCTTCTTCCTTGATTTTCTCTATTGTCTCCTTCCATTTCCAAACCTGTTGGAATTTTCAAATTTCATGGATGACTTTTATATTTTTGTTTGGAATTTGATTTAATTGTTGAAAATGTGTATATGATGATGATAAATATGGAGTGATTGAATGTGACAGATATTTGCGAAGGTTCTATTAGTGTTTGCGGGACAGTGACAGTGTTGGATATTCTCAATTGGACATATCTCTAAGGCACACATCCTAAAGGATAAAGTAAAACAACTTTCATTTTCCAAGTTTGCTCATTTATATTTAGCTTTTGTTTTTTTTTATTTGATGTTTAAGGTTTGAATGATTGAAACCATAGGAATTAGGTTAAAAAAAAGGGATTGAATATCTTCTATTGCTAAAATTTATCAATAAATTCTAATTTTTCCAACTTAGGATTGTTTTTGGATTCCTTGAAGCTAAAACACACAAAAACATTGTGATTAAACAAAGAAGTAGTTAAGGAAATTTTAATTTACATGTTTTGTGTCCAAAAGCGGTGAAAATTTAGAAGAGGTTTTCGTGCCTCACCATTAGAAATAAAAAAATTGTATATTTTCACATTAGTAGAATTTTCTATGTGGATTCCATCAATATTGGGGTTAAGTTTTGAAGTTATGTGAAAGTGATGAAGATCTTATTTGAAACATTTGATAAAACGAAGATCTTATTGATTTGATGAAGTCAAAGGCTATTCTGATGAAGTCAAAGGTTACTTGGTTAAAAGGGTAGAAGTGATTAGTGAGTCTGCATCTATACATAGTTTTAATAATTCATATCTCTCTACTGCATGAGGTTCATCATTTAAAAGATTTTGAAAATGCCTCTAAAGTTGTTTAATCTGTTAAAAACCAAAGTAATCGGTTAAATGGTTTTTCAGAATATGTTTTAACTAATATTATATGAGCTTTATCAGCTAAAATGTTCTTAACAATTTCATTACAATTTTTTTAACTGATAGGTTTTTGAAATAATCAATTAAAACCTTTTAAAACATTCACTGTGTTAAAATCGCGCAGCGGAATGTTCGCGTGGTCAGACAAAAACCAAGAGGGGGGGTGAATTGGTTTCTTAACAAAAAATTAGGTTTTCAAAATTTTCCCCAAATTTTACCGATTAAAAACTATGTAAATGTAAATAGAGAAGAGAAGAGAATCTTACACAGGAGATTTATACTGGTTCGGATCAAAAGACCCTACGTCCAGTTGCTAATCACTCAAATAGAGGATTAACGCTGTCACTATAATCACAATTGTTACAAACAAATTACAATGAAAAGATAAAGATAAGAAAACACCTCTCTTGAAATCCACAAGAGATGATGAACAGCTTTCCCTAGAGACGGCACATCACCCAATCCACTAAGAACTCCACTTAGTGATTCTTATCGCTTCTAGCCCACACCAGGTTCCGAAAGCCCCTTTTTCTTGCAACAAACAGTTCTCTGGCACTCACAACACTTAACTTTTGTATGAAAAAGGTTGTTCTTCTTTTTTGAGTGTCATAGAGAAGCTTAAGTAGAGAAATTAGGGTTTGGGAATTGGGAATTTCAGAATTAGGGTTCTTGGGAAAAGGGTTTTCGAAAATAGGGTTGATTTGAAGTTAAAAATCAAAATCTGACTGAAATAATCGATTAAATAAAGTATTAATCGATTATTACAGAGCCAAAATCAACAGAACCCCAAAACTCTCTGTTTTAATCGATTAAAAGGGCTGTTAATCGATTAATAGGTGGTTTAATCGATTAAACCAGTGAGCAGATACAGAAAATGGTTTTTCTCACTGTTTTAATCGATTATTTCCCTATTTAATCGATTAAAGTCGAGCCTGGATGATAAATTTGAGCTTTTTGAAGCATCTAAGGTGCAGACTATGTACCGGCTATCTTAAACTCTAATATTACAGACTCAATCTAATTAAAACAGAGTTATTACAATACAAAACAAGTCTTCAACACTCTAAGTCATTGAGTTCTTGAATCATCATCAAAATCAACAATCTTCATGTCCATCAAGTGCAACATCAAGTCCTTGAATTTTGAACAATCTCCCCCTTTTAGATGATGATCAAAATTATCTTTTTAAAGCCTTGTAATAACCTGTTTTATCTGTCATACTAATAAACACATTAATCATACAAGATAATATTTAAAATCAATCATATTAGGCTTTAAATATTTTCTCCCCCTATTTTGATTAGAATAAAAAATAATTCATCTATGACAAACATAAGAGCTCCCCCTCAAAATATGCATAATTTAGAGAAAACTCCCCCTCAATCAAAGTAATAACAAAACATCACATTTTATTTCAAAGAAAAGCATTCATTATAATATAAGAAATAACAACAAATTTAAAATTCTTCACTATCATCACTATGAAAGTGTGCAACAAATCTATTTTCTAAACGGCACACTTTATCATCTACATCAGATATACGGCAAATTATTTCCTCATGTCATACTCCAGAAAGAGTGAAGAATGACTGCATCCTCTGATTCATGTCAGATAACATGTCTTCCATGGATTGTCGAGTTTCATTATGAGTAGAGGAAGTTCCAACACTTTGGATTTGCTCAGAGGGAAACTTAGCAGCAGGAGGCATATCTTCATCAGAATCTTCATTGTCATCACCTTGATTCGGAACGTCATCCTTGTGAACATAAATGTCATTGACACGCACCATTTGAAGTTGGATCAGTGTGCTGTCAAGCATGCAATTCAAGTTATTTGTTCTTACTGTTTGTTCACCTTCGACATTGACTCCTTTGTATTCAAGAATCTGAGAGACAAGTAGAGCATATGGAATTTTGAAAGTGGGATGGCGTTTGGCTTTTAACATAGTCATGGTGACAAGAACGCCCCAATCTAAAGGCTCATTATTCATTATGGCATGAATAATCCTAAGATCAATTGAAGAACATTGAGCATGATTCGTAGCCCGGGGACAAAGGATCCAGACAATTAGATGTAGAATCATGCGTTCCTCCTTCTTCAGAGGTCCAGCAAGAAGGAGATGCCCAATCTCCATGGAGGGATTTTGCAGAAAAGAACGGTAAGCTAAGAATCTGTCAAAATCATCTAGCTCACCATAAATGTTAATAGCATCTTCTCTAATTGGAAAGTGAGCGACATTTTCCCAAATATCATCGTCAAGAATAATTGTGATGCCTTTTACTCTAGAGGTAGCAATTTGATCTCTAAATTTAAATCTAGAGTAAAATACCCTAACAAGGTCAGGATAATACGTACCTTGCATTTGGATGAAAGGAAGAACTCCTTGAATTTCAAGAAGGTTTGGAAAATTGAATCCCCTATTGATGAATTGCTCACCAATAAGAAACTTTGGAGAGATAATGGCACGTTCCTTCCAGTAGGTCAGAAATTCTTGTTGGCCATCTGTATCAAAAATCCATCCTTCTACAGAATTAGGACGGGGACGAGATGAGGGTGCAGATCTTCTTCTAGTAGGGATCTTGGCACGAGAAGATGAGGTCATTGAAAGATTAGAGGAATAACAAGAAGATTTAGAAAGCTAAGTGTAGTGAGAAGAGGGCAATATTGCTAGAATAAGATAAGAAAGCTTGATTTCAAGAGATAGAAGTGAGTAGAAGTGATATGGAGGCCCCTATTTATAATCAAGCATGTCCAACGGTCATATGGAAGTGAATATAGGTCAAGAGATCCGTTGGCAACGGCTAGGAAGCCAAACTTGCCAAGTTTAATCGATTAAAACTCAGATTAATCGATTAAACCAGTGCCAGAGTCATTTAATCGATTAAATTAAGCAGATAATCAATTAATTCTATATTTAATCGATTAATTATCGAATTAATCGATTAATCCAGAGAGGAATGCCCTGTTTTGAGTGTTTTGGATTCAAATAATCGATTATAACTCCAATTAATCGATTATTCCAGAGAGTACATCAAATTTTTGAGGTTTTAACACATGATAAACTATGAACATCCTGTATAATGAATTTTAACATTACAATCATCCAAAAACTGTCTCAATAAGCAGAATTTAAGCTATTTCTAATATCCCTAAGTCTCTTCTAAGATCATAGAATCTATCTTTGGGTAGAGGCTTAGTAAAAATATCTGCTAATTGATGCTTTGTATCAACGTATTCTATTTTACAGTTCCCTTTGCTGATATGATCTCTCAAAAAGTGATGCCTAATTTCTATGTGCTTAGTCCTAGAGTGCATTACTGGATTCTTAGTAAGATTAATTGCACTCGTATTATCACACATCAAAGGTATGTCATTTAAAAATATACTATAATCTTCTAACTGTTGTTTCATCCATAGAATTTGAGCACAACAACTACCAGCTGCAATATATTCAGCTTCAGTGGTAGATAAAGCAACACAAGCTTGTTTCTTAGAATGCCAAGATACTAAGGATGAACCTAACAAATGACATGTCCCACTAGTACTTTTCCTATCAATTTTGCATCCCCCATAATCAGCATCAGAATATCCTATTAAACTAGTACAAGCATCAGAAGGATACCATAATCCAAAACCAGTAGTTTCTTTTAAATATTTTAAAATATGTTTTACTGCAATTAGGTGAGATTCTTTTGGACAAGCCTGAAATCTAGCACACACACAGACAGAATGCATAATATCAGGTCTACTTGCAGTTAAGTATAACAGAGAACCTATCATACCTCTATACATAGATTGATTAACTTCCAAACCTGATTCATCCTTGTCTAGATAGCATGAAGTTCCCATGGGTGTGTTAGCTTCCTTTGAGGTGTCCATTCCAAACTTTTTAAGTATCTCTTTGCAGTATTTGGTTTGAGAGATGAAAATGCCATCTTTAAGTTGCTTGATTTGTAGTCCAAGGAAGAATGTCAATTCTCCCATCATAGACATTTCAAACTCTCCCTGCATTATCTTAGAAAATTCTACACATAACGAATTATCAGTTGATCCAAAAATAATATCATCAATATATACTTGGACCAATAAGATATGTTCTTTTACTTTCTTTATAAACAATGTAGAATCAATTTTTCCTCTAGAAAAATCATTTCAAGTTAGGAAACTACTTAGCCTTTCATACCAAGATCTAGGAGCTTGTTTCAAACCATATAATGCTTTCTTTAATTTAAAAACATGATTAGGATCACTAGTGGAAAAATATGATTCTATGACGACATTTTATCACGGTTGTAATCCACCCGTCATAGTATATAGGGCGGTGGCATTTTTGTAATAATATTATGAATTTTTTATGTCGGTTGTTATGTAACTGACATGGTATGTGGACAAATTCACTTTTTATGTCGGTTAAATTTTAACCAATATAGAAAGTACTTTCTATGTCGGTTAAAATTTAACCGACATAAATAGTTAACTTTTTATGTCGGTTAAAATTTAATCGACATAGAAAGTGTATATTAAATAAATAAAAATTAAATATATAAGTATATAAATATTTATATATCAAAATATATAAATATATTTGTATTTATATATTTTGTATATAAATATAATTTATTTGTAAGTTATGTATCGAAATTCGTAGTAGTTTAGTGGTTGGAGTATCGGTCTCCAACTCTAAGGTACTGGGTTCGAATCTTGACAGAGACAAATCTCTTAAATAGATAATAAAATAATATATTATAAAGTATAATAAAAATATAATATGAATAAATAAATAAAAATCGTACTAGTATAGTGGTTGGTCTAATTCTAGACTCTAATGTCCTGGGTTCGAATCCTACCAATGACAATTTTCGTAAAAAGCCCATTACTTTCTATGTCAGTTCATCACAACCGACATAAAAAGTCATACTTTCTATGACCCCTGTATCTATGTCGCCTTTTTAACCGACATAAAAAGCCTTTTTTGCACTAGTGGGATAACTAAAATCTTCAAAACCAGGGGGTTGCTCCACATAAACTTCTTCTTTAATAAAACCATTTAAAAATGAACTTTTAACATCCATTTGATATAATTTAAATTTCATCAAATATGCATAAGCAAGAAGTAGGTGTATAGCCTCTAACCTGGCAACAAGAGCATAAGTTTCATCATAATCTATACCTTCCTCCTGACAATAGCCTTTGGCAACAAGTCTGGCTTTATTCTTTGTTATGTTTCCATCTTCATCAAGTTTATTCCTAAACACCCATTTGGTTCCAATAACTTGATGTGATTCTTCTCTTTGGATTAATTCTCAGACTTGATTCCTTTCAAATTGGTTAAGTTCTTCTTGCATTGCAATGCACCATTGGTCATCTTTAAGTGCTTCCTCAATATTTTTGGGTTCTATCTGTGACACAAAAGCTACAGACATGCAGAAATTAGTCATATTTCTAGTTCTTACCCGTTTTGAGATGTCACCAATGATATTGTCCATTGAGAGACCTCTAGGTTATTGCCATTCTTTTGCTAATTCAGGCATTTGAGAAGGCTCATTTGCTTCCAAATATAATTCATCAAGAGCTTCTCTTATATACTCATCATCACCTGCAAGTTCTTTATTTGACTCAAGAGGATTTCCCCCAAGGTCTACAATCTCATCAAAAGTAACATGAATAGATTCTTCTATATTCAAAGTTCTTCTATTAAACACCCTGTAAGCCTTACTAGTTAATGAATAACCTAAGAAAATGCCCTCATCGGCTTTAGAGTCAAATTTTCCTAAGTTGTCCTTTCCATTATTCAACACAAAGCACTTACATCCAAAAATTTTCAAATGAGCAACATTAGGCTTTCTACCCTTAAACAATTCATAAGGAGTAGATATAATAATTGACCTAATGAGCATTCTATTTAAAACATAACATGCAGTACTAACCGCATCAGCCCAAAAATACTTAGGAACATTAGATTCATTTAGCATAGTTCTAGCAAGTTCCTCTAATGACCTATTTTTCCTTTCAACTACACCATTTTGTTGGGGAGTCCTAGGAGCAGAAAAGTTATGTAATATTCCATTTTCTTCACAATAACTTTCAAACTTTTCATTTTGAAACTCACCACCATGGTCACTTCTTAAAACTTTAATTCTTAAGTCTTTCTCATTTTGAATTTTTTTTGCAAATTTTCTAAAGACCTTAAAAGCTTCACTTTTCATAGTTAGGAAAAATGTCCATGTATATCTAGAGTAATCATCAACAATCACAAGTCCATAATAATTTCCACCAAAGCATTTTATCCTAGAAGGTCCAAATAAATCTAAATGTAATAATTCTAGGGGTTTTGAAGTGGAAATAACATTCTTTGATTTAAATGATTATTTTACTTGTTTACCCTTTTAGCATGCATCACACAATCTATCTTTTTCAAATTTTAACTTAGGCAAACCAATAACTAAGTCTTTTGAAATCAATTTGTTCAAATGATGCATATTTATATGAGCAGCTCTTTTATGCCACAACCAAGGGTTCTCTTCCTTAGCAACTAAACATGTTATGCTAGAATCATGTAAACAATCCATATCAATCAAATATATGTTGTTATGCCTAATGCCTTTTAATTCTACATTTTCGGAATTTATCAAGTGTATGGTGCAAAATTTACTTTCAAATATTACCTTAAAGCCTTTGTCACATAATTGACTTATGCTAAGGAGATTATGCTTAAGTCCTTCAACAAGAAGCACATCCTTGATCTCCAAAGTGTTTGCACCACCTATGTTTCCAATTCCAAGAATCTTCCCTTTGTTGTTGTCCCCATAAGTTACATATCCTTGTTCCTTAGCTTTGAAACTCACAAATTTAGATTTATCTCCGGTCATATGTTTTGAGCATCCGCTATCAAGATACCACATAGAATTCTTTGATTTGGAAGTTTCCTACAAAACAAGAATATAGTAAACTTAGGTCCCCACAACTTTTGGGTCCTTGGGGTTAGAGACATAACAAATTATTTAGCTATAGGAACCCAAATGTATTTACCTTTAGGTACACCAAAATGTTTAATTTTACATCTATTTGACATGTGACCTTGTTTCATGCAATAAAAACATGCTTTAGATGTAACATTTGAAAATGATGCATTTCTAATCATAGATGCTCTAGTTCCTTTTTCTACCCATACTCTTTTATTTTTCCTTTAAGGCTTTTTCAAAGGAACTTGATGATTTACATTATTTTGAGCAAACATCATTTCATGCTTCTTAAGATCATCTATTTCCTTTTCGGCTTTGTCTAGCAAATGATTAAGAATATCTATGTCATATTCATGCTCTTTACAATTTGCACATGCTAGATTCTTATCATTTTCCTTATTTAAACATACAATTTTCGTTTCTAAGGACTCCTTTTCTTCTAAACATGTGATTTTCATTTTTAAGGAGTTTATTTCCTTTTCGGATCTACTTAAATTCTTCTTTACAACTTTATATTCATTCTTCAAGTTTTTAAAAGCACTAAACAATTCATTATAAGCATCTTGCAATTCATCATAATTATTTTCATCATCACTTGAAGATGAGTCGGAATTACTTACCTCAAAGTCGGAAGAAATGTTGTCATTTGCCATTAAGCAAATATTGGCTTCTACTTCCGAGTCACTTGATTCCGAACTTGAATCACTGTTATCCCAAGCAATATAGGCTTTCTTCTTGAAGACCTTTTTTCCTTTGAATTCATCATTCTTCTTATATGGACATTCGGTCTTTACATGTCCTGCTTCACCACAACCATAACATTTTATATTTACAGAAGAATTTTCCCTTACCTTTCCTTTACCTTTGAAGGGATGTCTTCCTTTGGCTTTCATGAATTTGGTAAACTTCTTTATCATAAGACTCAACTCTTCTTCTTTATCGTTTGAGTCTTCTTCTTCCCTTTTATTTTTACCTTTGGAGATTTCGGTTTTAAAGGCTAGATTCTTCTTTTGAAATTGTCCTTCTTCATCATTTAGCCTACCAAGCTCAAGCTCATGCTCTCTTAGCTTTCCGAATAGCGCCGCCATTGACATTGTGGAAATATTTTGTGACTCCGAGATGGTCGTCACCTTAGGTTGCCACTTCCTATCCAAAGATTTCAAAATTTTAACATTTAATTCATCAACGTCAAATACTTTACCTAATCCGGTGAGATGATTCACAATATGAGTGAAACGCTTTTGAACGTCGAAAATCATTTCTCCTTGTTGCATCCGGAACATCTCGTATTCTTGGATTAGGGAGTTTTTACGTGCTCTCTTAACGTCGTCAGTACCTTCGTGGGTCACTCTAAGCATTTCCCACATTTCCTGTGCACTTTTACAAACAGAAATCCTGTAAAACTTGTCAAGGGTTAGAGCAGATGAAATTATATTTCTAGCCCTAACGTCAAATTGTGCTTTTCTTTTTTCTTCTACAGTCCATCTAGAAAAAGGTTTAAGAACGTCAACATTGTTCTCTGTAACTTTAGGAACAAATGGACCATTTAAAATAGCGTGTCAAACGCCTCTATCAACAGACTCTAAAAAGATTTGCATACGTACCTTCCAGAAGGGATAATTTTGACCCGCAAAAAGTGGGGGTCTGTTGATAGACGCACCTTCGGCAAAAGTTTGATTTTGTCCGGCCATTTTCGAAAATTTGAATGACTATCAAAGCAAGCTCTGATACCACTTGTTAGAATCGCGCAGCGGAATGTTCGCGTGGTCGAACAAAAACCAAGAGGGGGGGGTGAATTGGTTTCTTAACAAAAAATTAGGTTTTCAAAATTTTCCCCAAATTTTACCGATTAAAAACTGTGTAAATGTAAATAGAGAAGAGAAGAGAATCTTACACAGGAGATTTATACTGGTTCGGATCAAAAGACCCTACGTCCAGTTGCTAATCACTCAAATAGAGGATTAACGCTGTCATTATAATCACAATTGTTACAAACAAATTACAATGAAAAGATAAAGATAAGAAAACACCTCTCTTGAAATCCACAAGAGATGATGAACAGCTTTCCCTAGAGACGGCACAACACACAATCCACTAAGAACTCCACTTAGTGATTCTTATCGCTTCTAGCCCACACCAGGTTCTGAAAGCGCCTTTTTCTTGCAACAAACAGTTCTCTGGCACTCACAGCACTTAACTTTTGTATGAAAAAGGTTGTTCTTCTTTTCTGAGTGCCATAGAGAAGCTTAAGTAGAGAAATTAGGGTTTGGGAATTGGGAATTTCAGAATTAGGGTTCTTGGGAAAAGGGTTTTCGAAAATAGGGTTGATTTGAAGTTAAAAATCAAAATCTGACTGAAATAATCGATTAAATAAAGTATTAATCGATTATTACAGAACCAAAATCAACAGAACCCCAACACTCTCTGTTTTAATCGATTAAAAGGGTTGTTAATCGATTAACAGGCGTGTTAATCGATTAACAGGTGGTTTAATCGATTAAACCAGTGAGCAGATACAGAAAATGGTTTTTCTCACTGTTTTAATTGATTATTTCCCTATTTAATCGTTTAAAGCCGAGCTTGGATGATAAATTTGAGCTTTTTGAAGCATCTAAGGTGCAGACTATGTACCGACTATCTTAAACTCTAATATTACAGACTCAATCTAATTAAAACAGAGTTATTACAATACAAAACAAGTCTTCAACACTCTAAGTCTTTGAGTTCTTGAATCATCATCAAAATCAACAATCTTCATGTCCATCAAGTGCAACATCAAGTCCTTGAATGTTCAACACACTGGTACTGTTTTAATCGATATATCTTCGAATTAACCGATTGTTTTCATTAAATGAGGTTTTGAAAACCTTCTGTTAGTGTTTAAACTAATATAGTTTCGAAATAATCAATTAAAATCACTTAAAATGTTTTGGGAAGTGTTCTGGCATAATTTTAATCGATATAACTTCGAAATAAACGATTCAAACCACTTGAAGTATCTTTAAATCGATGTAATCCAACATATGATCGATCAGAATGAGTTTTTGATCAATCAGTATAATTTTAATCGATTAAACTACGATTTAATCGATTAAAACAACTTAAGAGAATTTCTACTAACTGTTTTAATCGATCAAAACTGGCTGTTATCAGTTAAAATCACTTAGAAAGTTTTATGAAAATATTTGGCAGAATTTTAATCGATTAAATTGTGAATTAATCGATCAAAAAAACTAAAAGATTTTCTACAAAGTGTTTTAATCGATTGAAACGTTGTCGTATTAGTTAAAACACATATGGAAAATGATCAAGAACATTTTAATAGATTAAAAGAAGTTTTAACAGATTAATTCAAGACTTTTAACAGATTAAAAGATTGTTTGAACAGATTAATTAAACCAGCAGTTTAAACAAATCTCTATACAAACAAGATTGCTTCATTCTTTTAAAAAATACTTTTGTACAATCAATCAAGCAATCATAAGAGTTACTTTCAAGAAAGAATCATGCAACTTTTGTGGAGTTTTTCAAAGTTCTTTCTTGAGGTAATTTTTGCATTTCTTTTATGAAGAAACTCATTCTGCAGAGCTGCATAATCCGGGTTTTAGTGTTCTAGTTTCTTCTCTTTGTTTCTTTACATTTATTTACTGTATGTTGAGTGTCTAGAATTGTTGGGAATTGGTTCTGTAGCTGGAATTTAGCTGCAGGTTGGTTCAAGAACTGGAAGTTGGTTCTTGGTGAAGGTTTGAGTGCAAGGACTAGAATTTTGGTTCTTGTGGTAGGTTGGGTGTGTGATTGGAATCTGTAATCTTTAAATCATTCAATCTAGTGGAATTCTGCTAGAATTTGGCTGAGAACAGGACGTAGCCCTGGGATTGGGTGAACCAGTATAAATCTTGGCTGTATTTTTCTAAACCTTACTCTCTTTAATTCTGCTGCTGTCTTTATTTTAATTGCTTGTTTTGCTTGATTCAAGAATTGGTCAGAACTCTTAATCTTTGACTTAGATAATCTGTAAATTTTTGAAAATCTTTCAAAGATCAATTCACCCCCCTCTTGATCTCAGCCTCCTTTTCTAACAATTGGTATCAGAGCAAGGTTCTTGAAATTTATTCAAGTCTTTCGATCCAAATGGCTGAAAATAATTTTTCTGAGGGTGCTTGTATTAATATACCTCCACTGTTTTGTGGTACAGATTATTCATTTTGGAAGATAAGAATGTAGATTTTTATTTGTTGAACATTCAAGGACTTGATGTTGCACTTGATGAACATGAAGATTGATGATTTTGATGATGATTCAAGAACTCAAAGACTTAGAGTATTGAAGACTTGTTTTGTAGTGTAATAACTCTGTTTTAATTAGATTGAGTCTGTAATTTTAGAGTTTGAGATAGCCAGTACATAGTCTGCAACTTAGAAGCTTCAAAAAGCCCAAATATATCATCCAGGCTCGGCTTTAATCGATTATATAGGGAAATAATTGATTAAAACAGTGAGAAAACCATTTTCTATATAAACTCACTGCTTTAATCGATTAAAATTCAAAATAATCGATTATTACGTCTGATAATCGATTAAAACGTCTAATAATCGATTAAAACAGAGAGGTTTTGGGTTCTGTTGTTTTTGGCTCTGTTTTAATTGATTATAACTCCATTTAATCGATTATTTCAGTCTGTTTTTGTTTTTAAATTACAAATCAACCCTATTTTCAAAAATCCAAGTACCAAGAACCCTAATTTCGAAATCCCCAATTTCTAAACCCTAATTTCCCTACTTAAACTCTCCTTTGGCACTCAGAAAAGATGAACAACCTTTTCCATACAAAAGTTAAGTGCTGTGAGTGCCAGAGAACTGTTTGTTGCAAGGAAAAGGGGCTTTTGGAACCTGGTGTGGGCTAGAAGCGATAAGAATCACTAAGTGGAGTTCTTAGTGGATTGTGTGCTGTGTCGTCTCTAGGGAAAGTTGTTCATCATCTCTTGTGGATTTCAAGAGAGGTGTTTTCGTATCTTTATCTTCTCAATTGTAATCTATTTGTAATAACTTGTTTATAGTGACAGCGTTAATCCTCTGTTGAGTGATTAGCAACTGGACGTAGGGTCTTTTGATCTGAACCAGTATAAATCTCCTGTGTAAGATTCTCTTCTCTTCTCTATTTACATTTACACAGTTTTTAATCGGTAAAATTTGGGAAAATTTTGAAAACCTATTTTTTATTAAGAAACCAATTCACCCCCCCTCTTGGTTTTTGTCCGACCATGCGATCATTCCGCTGCGCGATTCTAACAAGTGGTATCAGAGCTTGCTTTGATAGTCATTCAAATTTTCGAAAATGGCCGGACAAAATCAAACTTTTTCTGAAGGTGCGTCTATCAACAGACCCCCACTTTTTACGGGTCAAAATTATCCTTTCTGGAAGGTACGTATGCAAATATTTTTAGAGTCTGTTGATAGAGGCGTCTGGGATGCTATTTTAAGCGGTCCATTTGTTCCTAAAACTACTGAGAACGGTGTTGACGTTCTTAAACCTTTTTCAAGATGGACTGCAGAAGAAAATAGGAAAGCCCAATTTGACGTTAGGGCTAGAAATATTATTTCATCTGCTCTAACCCTTGACGAGTTTTATAGAATTTCAATTTGTAAAAGTGCACAGGAAATGTGGGAAATGCTAAGGGTGACCCACGAAGGAACTGACGACGTTAAAAGAGCACGTAAAAATTCCTTAATCCAAGAATACGAGATGTTCTGGATGCAACCAGGCAAAACGATATTTGACGTACAAAAGCGTTTCACTCATATCGTGATCCATCTCACCGGACTAGGTAAAATTTTTGACGTTGATGAATTAAATGTTAAAATTTTGAAATCTCTGGATAGGAAATGGCAACCTAAGGTGACGGCCATCTCGGAGTCACAAAATCTTGCCACTATGTCTATGGTGGCGTTATTTGGAAAGCTTAGAGAGCATGAGCTTGATCTTGGAAGGCTAAATGAGGAAGAAGGTCAATACCAAAAGAAGAACCTTGCCTTCAAAACTGAAATTTCCAAAGGTAAAAATAAAAAGGAAGAAGAAGAAAACTCAGAAAATGATGAAGAAGAGTTGAGTCTTATTATAAGAAAGTTCACCAAATTCATGAAAACAAAAGGAAGACATCCCTTCAAAGGTAAAGGAAAGGTAAGAGAAAGTACTTCCGTAAATATAAAATGTTATGGTTGTGGTGAAGCAGAGCATGTAAAGACTGAATGCCCAAACAAGAAAAACGATGAAAACAAGGGCAAAAAGCAATTCAAGAAGAAAGCCTATATTGCTTGGGACAACAGTGATTCAAGTTCGGAATCAAGTGACTCGAAAATAGAAGCAAACATTTGCTTAATGGCAAATGACAACATATCTTCGGATTTTGAGGTTAGTGATTCCGACTCATCTTCTAGTGATGAAAATGACCATGATGAATTGCAAAATGCTTACAATGAATTATTTATTGCTTTTAAGAATTTGAAAGATGAATATAAAGTTGTAAAGAAGAATCTAAGTAGATCCGAAAAGGAAAATGAGTCCTTAAAATTGAAAATTGCATGTTTAGAAGAAAAGGAGGTAGCTAATACGAAAATTGTATGTTTAGATGAGGATAAAAACTTAGCATGTGCAAACTGTAAAGAGCATGAATATGACATAGATATTCTTAACCATTTGCTAGACAAAGCCGAAAAGGAAATAGATGATCTTAAGAAGCATGAAATGGTGTTTGCACAAAATAATGTAAATCAACGAGTTCCTTTGAGAAAGGGTAAAACTAAAAAGAAAAGAGTATGGGTAGAAAAAGGATCTAGAGCATGTTTGGTAAATAATGCATCTTATTCCATAGCTACATCAAAAGCATGTTTTTATTGCATGAAACAAGGTCATACCTCAAATAGATGTAAAATTAAACATTTTGGTGTTCCTAAAGGTAAATACATTTGGGTTCCAATTGTTAAATAATTTTGTTTGTCTCTAACCCCAAGGACCCAAAAGTTATGGGGACCTAAGTTTACTATGCTCTTGTTTTGTAGGAAACTTCCAAATCAAAGAAGTCTATGTGGTATCTTGATAGTGGATGCTCAAAACATATGACTGGAGATAAATCGAAATTTGTGAGTTTCAAAGCCAAAGAACAAGGATATGTGACTTATGGGGATAACAACAAAGGGAAGATTCTCGGAATTGGAAACATAGGTGGTGCAAACACATTGGAGATTAAGGATGTGCTTCTTGTTGATGGTTTAAAGCATAATCTCCTTAGCATAAGCCAATTATGTGACAAAGGATTCAAGGTAATCTTTGAAAGCAAATTTTGCACCATTCACTTGATAGATTCTGAAAATGTAGCATTGAAAGGCATTAGGCATAACAACATATATTTGATTGATTTGGATTGTTTGCATGAGTCAAGTATAACATGTTTAGTTGCTAAGGAAGAGAACCCTTGGTTATGGCATAAGAGAGCGGCTCATATAAATATGCATCATTTGAACAAATTAATCTCAAAAGACTTAGTTATTGGAATGCCTAAGTTAAAATTTGAAAAAGATAGATTATGTGATGCATGCCAAAAGGGTAAAAAAGTAAAATCATCATTTAAATCAAAGAATGTTATTTCCACTTCAAAACCCCTAGAATTATTACATTTAGACTTATTTGGACCTTCTAGGATAAAAAGCTTTGGTGGAAATTATTATGGACTTGTAATTGTTGATGATTACTCTAGATATACTTGGACATTTTTCCTAACTATGAAAAGTGAAGCTTTTAAGGTCTTTAGAAAGTTTGCTAAACAAATTCAAAATGAGAAAGACCTAAGAATTAAAGTTTTAAGAAGTGACCATGGTGGTGAGTTTCAAAATGAAAAGTTTGAGAATTATTGTGAAGAAAATGGAATATTACATAACTTTTCTGCTCCTAGGACTCCCCAACAAAATGGTGTAGTTGAAAGGAAAAATAGGTCATTAGAGGAACTTACTAGAACTATGTTAAATGAATCTAATGTTCCTAAATATTTTTGGGCTGATGCAGTTAGTACTGCTTGTTATGTTTTGAATAGAATAATCATTAGGTCTATTATTAAATCTACTCCATATGAATTGTTTAATGGTAGAAAACCTAATGTTGCTCATTTAAAGATTTTTGGATGTAAATGTTTTGTGCTAAATAATGGAAAGGACAATCTAGGAAAATTTGATTCAAAAGCCGATGAGGGCATTTTTCTAGGATATTCATTAAATAGCAAGGCATATAGAGTGTTTAATAGGAGAACTTTAAATATAGAAGAATCTATACATGTTACCTTTGATGAGATTGTAGACCTTGGGGGAAATCCTCTTGAGTCAAATAAAGAACTTGCAGGTGATGATGAATACATAAGAGAGGCCTTTGATGAATTATACTTGGAAAATAATGAACCTTCTCAAACTCCTCAATTAGCAAAAGAATGGCAATCACCTAGAGGACTCTCAATGGACAACATCATAGGTGACATCTCAAAAGGGGTAAGAACTAGAAATATGACAAATTTCTGTATGTCTGTTGCTTTTGTGTCACAGATTGAACCTAAAAACATTGAGGAAGCACTTAAATATGATCAATGGTGAATAGCCATGCAAGAAGAACTTAACCAATTTGAAAGGAATCAAGTCTGGGAATTAATCCCAAGAGAAGAGTCACATCAAGTTATTGGAACTAAATGGGTATTCAGAAATAAGCTTGATGAAGATGGAAACATAACAAAGAATAAAGCCAGACTTGTTGCAAAAGGATATTGTCAGGAGGAAGGTATAGATTATGATGAAACTTATGCTCCTGTTGCCAGGTTAGAGGCTATACGCCTACTTCTTGCTTATGCATCTATGATGAAATTTAAATTATATCAAATGGATGTAAAGAGTGCATTTTTAAATGGTTTTATTAAAGAAGAAGTGTATGTAGAGCAACCCCCTGGATTTGAGGATTTTAATTATCCTAATCATATTTTCAAATTAAAGAAAGCATTATATGAATTGAAACAAACTCCTAGATCTTGGTATGAAAGACTAAGTAGTTTCTTAATTGCAAATGATTTTTCAAGAGGAAAAATTGATTCTACACTGTTTATAAAGAAAGTTAAAGAACATATCTTATTGGTCCAGGTATATGTTGATGATATCATTTTTGGATCAACTGATAATTCGTTATGTGTAGAATTTTCTAAGATAATGCAGGGAGAGTTTGAAATGTCTATGATGGGAGAATTGACATTCTTCCTTGGACTTCAAATCAAGCAACCTAAAGATGGCATTTTCATCTCTCAAACCAAATACTGCAAAGAGATCCTCAAAAAGTTTGGTATGGACACCTCCAAGGAAGCTAACACACCCATGGGAACTTCATGCTATCTGGACAAGGATGAATCAGGTTTGGAAGTTAATCAAACTATGTATAGAGGTATGATAGGATTACTATTATACTTAACTGCAAGTAGACCCGATATTATGCATTACTGCTCGTGTGTGTGCTAGATTTCAGGCTTGTCCTAAAGAATCTCATCTAATTGCAGTAAAACATATTTTAAAATATTTAAAAGGAACTACTGATTTTGGTTTGTGGTATCCGCCTGATGCTTGTATGAGTTTAGTAGGATATTCTGATGCTGATTATGGTGGATGTAAAATTGATAGAAAAAGCACTAGTGGGACATGTCATTTGCTAGGTTCATCCTTAATATCTTGGCATTCTAAGAAACAGGCATGTGTTGCTTTGTCTACCACTGAAGCTGAATATATTGCAGCTGGTAGTTGTTGTGCTCAAATTCTGTGGATGAAACAATAGTTAGAAGATTATAGTATCTTTTTAAATGACATACCTTTGATGTGTGATAATACAAGTGCAATAAATCTAACTAAGAATCCAGTAATGCACTCTAGGACTAAACATATAGAAATAAGACATCACTTTTTAAGAGATCATATCAGCAAAGGAAACTGTAAAATAGAGTATGTAGATACCAAACATCAATTAGCAGATATATTTACTAAGCCTCTACCCAAGGATAGATTCTATGATCTTAGAAGAGACTTAGGGATATTAGAAATAGTTTAAATTCTGCTTAATTTGACTGTTTTTGGATGATTGTAATGTTATAATTCGTGATATAGGATGTTCATAGGTTATCATGTGTTAAAACACTCAAAACAGGACATTCCTCTCTGGAATAATCGATTACTTGGAATTATAATCGATTATTTGCCCTCAAAACATCCAAAACAGAGTATTTGTCTCTGGAATAATCGATTATTTCGCAAAATAATCGATTAAAAGCAGTTGATAATCGATTATCAGCTGAAAATAATCGATTAAATGTACCTGATACTGGTTTAATCGATTATTATGAATTTTAATCGATTAAACCCGACCAGTTTTGCCAACGGCTCTTTGGCCTCCATTCTCTTCTATATGAACGTTGGACATGATTTTGCTATATAGAGACCTCTAGTTCACTTCTACTCACTACTAACTCTTGAAATCAAGCTTTCTTGCCTTATTATCCTCTCTTTCACCTTATTCCATCACTTGTCCTTCTAGATTTTCTTGATATTCATCTACTATTTCAAATGGCCTCATCTTCTCGCCCTAAGATCCCAACTAGAAGAAGATCTGCACCCTCCTCTCATCCCTTTCCTAATTCTGTAGAAGGATGGATCTCTGATGCAGATGGCCAACAAGAATTTCTAACCTACTGGAAGGAAAAGGCTATTATTTCTCCCAAATTTCTTATAGGAGAGCAATTCATTCATAGGGGATTCAATTTTCCTAATCTTCTTGAAATTCAAGGAGTTCTCCCGTTTATCCAAATGCAAGGTACGTACTATCCTGACTTAGTTAGGGTATTCTACTCTAGATTCAAATTTAGAGATCAAATTGCTACATCCCGTGTAAAAGGGGTTACAATAATTCTTGATGATGATATTTGGGAGAATGTTGCTCACTTTCCAATTAGAGAAGATGCTATTAACGTATATGGTGAGCTAGATGACTTTGACAGGTTCCTAGCTTATCGCTCTTTTCTACGGAATCCCTCAATGGAAATTGGACGTATCCTTCATGCTGGACCTTTAAAGAAGGAAGAACGCATGCTTCTACATTTACTTGTATGGATCTTATGTCCTCGGGCTACGAATCATGCCCAATGCTCTTCCATTGATCTTCGAATTATTCATGCCATAATGAATAATGAACCTTTAGATTGGGGTGTTCTTGTCACAATGACCATGCTTAAAGCAAAACGTCATCCCACCTTCAAAATTCCATATGCCCTCCTTGTCTCCCGTATTTTTGAATATAAAGGAGTGAATGTTGAAGGTGAGCAAGCAGTTAGAACAAACAACTTAAACCGCATGCTAGACAACACATTGACTCAACTTCAAATGGTGCGAGTCAATGATATTTATGTTCACAAAGATGACGTTCCTAATCAAGGGGATGCTAATGACGATTCTGATGAAGATATGCCTCCAGCTGCTGAGTTTCCCTCTGACCAAATCCAAGATGCTGGAACTTCCTCTACTCATCATGAACCAAGACAATCCATGGAAGATATGTTATCTGACATGAATAAGAGGATGCAATCATTCTTCAATCTTTCTGGTGTACGGCATGAGGAATTAATTCGCTGTATATCTGATGTAGATGAAAAAGTGTGCCGTTTAGAAAATAGATTTAATGCACACTTTAATGATGATGATAGTGAAGAATTTTAAATTTGTTGATTTTCTTCTTTTATGATGTACTGTATTGACACTTTTGAAATAAAATATGATGTTTCTTTAATGCTTTGATTGAGGGGGAGTCTTCTCCAACTTATGCATATTTTGAGGGGAAGCTCTTATGATTGTTATTGCAGAGTTCTTTTTTATTATAATCAAAATAGGGGGAGAAAAATTTAAAGCCTCTTATGAATTGCATTTAAATATTATCTGGTATGTTTGATGTGTTTGTTAGTATGACAGATAAAACAGGTTATTACAAGGGCTTTAAAAGATAATTTTGATCATCATCAAAAAGGGGGAGATTGTTGAACATTCAAGGACTTGATGTTGCACTTGATGAACATGAAGATTGATGATTTTGATGATGATTCAAGAACTCAAAGACTTAGAGTATTGAAGATTTGTTTTGTAGTGTAATAACTCTGTTTTAATTAGATTGAGTCTGTAATTTTAGAGTTTGAGATAGCCAGTACATAGTCTGCAACTTAGAAGCTTCAAAAAGCCCAAATATATCATCCAGGCTCGGCTTTAATCGATTATATAGGGAAATAATCGATTAAAACAAGTGAGAAAACCATTTTCTCGTATAAACTCACTGCTTTAATCGATTAAAATTCAAAATAATCGATTATTATGTCTGATAATCGATTAAAACGTCTAATAATCGATTAAAACAGAGAGGTTTTGGGTTCTGTTGTTTTTGGCTCTGTTTTAATTGATTATAACTCCATTTAATCGATTATTTCAGTCTGTTTTTGTTTTTAAATTTCAAATCAACCCTATTTTCGAAAATCCAAGTACCAAGAACCCTAATTTTGAAATCCCCAATTTCTAAACCCTAATTTCCCTACTTAAACTCTCCTTTGGCACTCAGAAAAGATGAACAACCTTTTCCATACAAAAGTTAAGTGCTGTGAGTGCCAGAGAACTGTTTGTTGCAAGGAAAAGGGGCTTTTGGAACCTGGTGTGGGCTAGAAGCGATAAGAATCACTAAGTGGAGTTCTTAGTGGATTGTGTGTTGTGCTGTCTCTAGGGAAAGCTGTTCATCATCTCTTGTGGATTTCAAGAGAGGTGTTTTCGTATCTTTATCTTCTCAATTGTAATATGTTTGTAACAACTTGTTTATAGTGACAGCGTTAATCCTCTGTTGAGTGATTAGCAACTGGACGTAGGGTCTTTTGATCCGAACCAGTATAAATCTCCTGTGTAAGATTCTCTTCTCTTCTCTATTTACATTTACACAGTGTTTAATCGGTAAAATTTGGGAACATTTTGAAAACCTAATTTTTATTAAGAAACCAATTCACCCCCCCTCTTGGTTTTTGTCCGACCATGCGATCATTCCGCTGCGCGATTCTAACATTATTGAATCTATTGATATAAATGTTTGGAATATTATTGAACAACGCTCTTATGTTTTTAACAGAGAATGGTCCAGTTTGAATGATTATGAAAAGAAACAAATTCAAGATGACTGTACTGCTAAGAACATCATCACATCTGCACTTAACAGGAATGAATTTTTCAGGTTATCTCATTGTCAAACTGTTGAACAGATGTGGAAAACTCTTGAAATGACTTATGAAGAAACATAAAAAATGTGTTTGATGGTCAATTTGAATTCTCCCATGTCCAGTGTAAGTTCTTATTCTTCAAGATGCTTTTTATGAAATACATGCAGTAGCTAAGAAATTAGAAATTGAAAACAAAAGATTAAAAAGCATGAATAGTATATTAGAAAACAAAATCATTCTTCTGGAAAAGAAAATTCTTGATGAAGAAACTAAGAATGAAAATTTGAAAATAGGTAATAATAATTCTGATTGCATGTATAATGATAAAAAAGATTGTGAAAATTGTCCTGAGTTACAAAAGAAATTAGCATATTTAATAAAAATTGCATCTAAACTTGCACAAGGAAAAACCAGTCTTGACGTTATACTTGATTCTCAAAAGTTTGTTATTGATTGTGGTGGTATTGGTTTCACACCTCTTGTTAGAAAGAAAACTAGAGCATTTAAAAACTATTTTGCATACAGTAAATATGTTTCGTCATCATTCATTACATGCTTCCATTGCATGAAAAAAGGTCATTCTGTTATATTTTGTAGAATCAAGAAGTATGTTATACCAAGAGGAAGAATGAAGTGGATTCCCAAGAATTCATTTCAAATAACTTGATTGGACCCAGTGATTATAAAAAGGGTACTAGATATATGCTAAATCTGTTTTTGTAGGAACAAAATCTGGAAGTTCTTTTGTACCTAATCAGCAAATATTGATTCTGGATTCATGGACTGACTATTTTAATTGATATAAAACTGTTTTTAATCGATCACTTACAAAGAATACTAGAAAAGTTGTCCGTACATTTTTAATCGATTATTCTATGAATTAATCGATTAAAATGTTCTCAGGATTTTAGTATACATTTATTCTCTCTGATTTAATCGATTAAAAAGGATTTACATCAGTTAAAATCATTTACAGGCCAAATTTAATCGATTATTTCTCTTCTTGATCAATTATTATTTTGATATATTTTTTTCCAGAACAAGATTAATTGATTTAAACTCGAATTAATTGATTAATATTCTGCTTTCAGTACAGAATTAATCGATTACTTATTCATTTAATCGGTTAAGTATTGCAACTACACTAATTTCTCTTTCAAGAACAACAAATTGAAGATCTTTGGTATCTTGATAGCGACTTTTCTAAACATATGATAGGAGATATTACAAAGTTTCACAATTTAAAACCAAAGAATGGTGGGACTATCATCTATGGGGATAATAACAAAGGAAGAATTCTTGAAATAGGTGACATCAAATGCATAGAATTAGGTATTACTAATAATGTACTATATGTTGAGGGTTTGAAACATAATTTGATCAGTATCAGGCAGCTGTGTGATAAAGGATACAAAGTTATCTTTGGACAAGAACAATGTCAAATCATCAAATCAGATTCAGACCAGGTACTAATCACTGGTAAGAGGATCAACAACATTTCCATGTTAGATACTAACTCTGCTAAAAACTGTTGTTTTATTTCTAAAGAGAATGATTCCTGGTTATGGCATAGAAGATTAGCTCATATTCATATGAATCATCTCAATAATTTGATTTCTAAAGATCTTGTAATTGATTTACCTAAACTTAAGTTTGTGAAAGACAAAATATGTGATGCATGTCAAAAGGGCAAGCAAGTAAAGAATTTTTTCTCATAGAAAAATATTGTTTCAACGTCAAGACTGCTTGAACTTTTGCACATGGATATCTTTGGTCCTTCTAGAACAATGAGTTTAGGAGGGAGTATATATACATTGGTTATAGTAGATGATTTCTCAAGATTTACCTGGACAATATTTTTAAAATTAAAATTTGATACTTTCCATTTGTTTAAGAAATTTGCAAAACAAATTCAAAATGAAAAAGGCTATTTCATATCTTGTATTGAAAGTGATCATGGGGGAGAATTTTCAAATGAAAATTTTAATAAATTTTGTGAAAAACATGATATTAAGCATAATTTTTCTGCTCGTAGAACTCCTCAACAGAATGGTGTAGTTGAGAGGAAAAATCATTCTCTTGAAGAGTTAGCTAGGACAATGATTAATGAAAAAACATCACCAAAATACTTTTGGGTTGATGCCGTAAGTACTACTTGTTATGTACTAAACTGTGTTTTAATTAGACATTTTCTCAAAAAGACTCCCTATGAATTATACAAAGCAAAAAAGCCTAACATAAATTACTTTAGAGTATTTGGATGTAAGGTCTCTGTTTTAAACAATGGAAAGGAAAATCTTGGAAAGTTTGACTCCAAATCAGATGAAGGTATATTCTTGGGTTATTCATTAAATTGCCATGCTTATAGAATCTTCAACAAAAGACTAAATATTGTAGAAGAATATGTTCATGTTGTATTTGATGAAACTAACCCAAGTATGCAGAAAAATTCTGAGTGTAGTACAGAGGACGACTTTTTAGCTGATAAAATGTATCAGTTAAAATTATCAGAATCAACAATTTTTCAAAAACAGGAGGAATCTATTGAAGAATCTGAGGAACAGTTGCCTAAAGAATGGAAGACTCCAAGAAATCTTTCAATAGACAACATCATCGGTGAAATAAACCAGGGAGTTTCTACTAGAAGATCTTTAAACAAATTTTGTAATCACATGGCATTTGTATCACAAATTGAACCAAAAACCATATCTGATGCATTAAAGGATAATAACTGGATTAATGTTATGCATGATGAATTAAATCAATTTACAAGAAATGAAGTATGGGAATTAATTCCAAAACCAAATGATGTTAATATTGTAGGAACTAAATGGGTTTTTAGAAATAAAATGGATGAAAATGGTATAATTACAAGAAACAAGGCTTGATTAGTTGCTAAAGGGTATAATCAGCAAGAAGGAATTGATTTTGATGAAACATATGCTCCTGTTGCTAGATTAGAAGTTGTTAGACTTCTACTTGCTTATGCCTCAATAAAGAATTTCAGGTTATTTCAAATGGATGTCAAAAGTGCTTTCTTAAATGGCTACTTGAATGAAGAAGCTTTTGTTACACAACCACATGGTTTTGAAGATCATATTCATCTAGAATATGTCTACAGATTAAAGAGTGTTGTATGTGTTAGAAATGTAAGCTGAGATCAAGAGGGGGGGATGAATTGATCTTTGAAAGATTTTTGCAAATTACAGATTATCTATTTCAAAGATTAAGATTTCAGACCAGTTCTTGAATCACACACAACAATCAATCAAAAATAAATGCAGTGACAGAATTTAAAGGAGAGAAAGGTTTAGAAAGATACAACCAAGGTTTATACTGGTTCACCCAATCCCAGGGCTACGTCCAGTCTCCAGCCAAATTCCAGCTGGGTTCCACTAGATTGAACGTTTTACAGATTACAAATCTTACACTCAATCTACCACAAGAACCACAATTCCAGTTCCTGCACCTACACCTTCACCAAGAACCAAATTCCAATTCTTGACCAACCCTGCAGCCAAATTCCAGCTACAGAAACCAGTGCCCACAGTTCCAGGCACCCACAATACAATAAAGAAATTAAAGAAACAAAGTAGAAGAAACTAGAACGCTCAAACCAGATTTATGCAACTCTACAGTATGAGTTTCTTCTCCAAAAGAATGCAATTTTGCCTTAAGAAAGAACTCTTATGAACTTCACAAAAACTAGCGTGATTCTCTCTTGAAAGTAGCACTTATGCTTGCTTGATTGATTGCTAAAAGATGTATTTTAAAAAGTCCAAGCAACTCTGTTTATATAGAAGATTTTCAAAACTGCTGGTTTTTTTAATCTGTTAAAGTAATCTTTTAATCTGTTAAAAGTCTTGTTTTAATCTGTTAAAACTTCTTTTAATCTGTTAAAATGTTCTTGATTATTTTCCAGATCTGTTTTAACTGATACGACAACGTTTATATCAATTAAAACCCTCTGTAAAAAATCTTCTAAACTATTTTAATTGATTGATTCATGTTTCAATCGATTGAAATACTGCAAAATATTCTTATAAACTTTTCTAAGTGATTTTAACTGATAACAATCTGTTTTAATCGATTAAAACACTTTGAAAAAAGTTCACTTAGTTATTTTAATCGATTGAAACACATTTTAATCGATTAAAATTATTATGATCGATCATAAACTCATTCTGATCGATCATAAACCCATTCTGATCGATCATAACTTCATTCTGACCGATCATATGATACTCCAAGTGGTTTTAATCGATTGTTTTGAAGTTATATCGATTAAAATACTTCCAGAACACTTCCCTGAACATTTTAAGTGATTTTAATCGGTTATTTCGAAACTATATCAGTTAAAATACTGACAGAAGGTTTTCAAAACACTTTCTAATGAAAACAATCGATTATTTCGAAATCATATTAGTTAAAAACCTGTTACAAAAGTGTTAAGAACATTTTAGTTGATAAAGCTTGTATACTATTAGTTAAAATATTTGATTAAAAACCTTTTTATCAAAATGCTTTGTTTTTAACCATTTAATCGTTTTTTAGAGGCATTTTGCAAAATCTTTTAAATGAAGAAACCTCATGCAACAGAGAGATAAAAATGATTATACCTAAGCAGAGACGCAAACTCCCTAAACCTACTACTCTTTTATCTAAGTGACCTTTGACTGCCACAATGTAGCCTTTGACTTCATTTTTTACTTCATCAAATCAACAAGATCTTTTCCAAAGCAATTCAATAAGATCTTCATCACTTTCAGTCTCCCCCTATTTGATGAAGACAAACACCTATTTGAATAATAACTCTGCAGAAGAAGTCACTTGAATATATAGATTAGTGAGTATTCAAAAAATAATCATTTTCCCATTTCTCCCCCTATATTGCTACTCCCCCTAAATAAGAGCAATCAATAATAAAAGCAAAACAATTATTTCTCCCCCTTTTGACTTCATCAAAAAATAGGGAACAGAGGGATAAAACAAACATAATGCATGGTAACTAACAAAATTTAGTTTTTTTTTTTTTGAAAACAGTATGAAAATATGAACAAGATACTTTACTCAGAAAAAGATCAATCAAAGTAGATTCAATCTTATCTTCATTAACACGTTTGTAATGAATACAATTAACACGTGTAAAGATAAGGGAATCATGCTTTAGTAGCATGTTGCAAGAACAACCATTAACTAAAGCCTTTAATTTTTCTTTCCTAGCGTAATAATCGATTAAAAACAGGACGAAATCGATTAAAAGTATCTTGTTACTAGTTTTAATCGATTAAAATAATGTTTTAATCGATTCAAACAGTGAAGAATTTCGAAATTTTGAAACATAAGTTGATTTAATCGATTAAATCGACATTTAATCGATTAATACAGAAAGAAAAATGTTGTATAAGTGCTTTTAATCGATTTAAAACTTGGTTTTATCGATTAAAACAACCAGTTTTGAAAACTAAGTAATGTTTGATGCATCTAAAATGCCTAATTCAGTGCGAATTTTGTAAAAATGATCACGAGCAAGAGGTTTTGTAAAAATATCTGCTAGTTGTTTTTCAGTTTCTATAAAGAAAATTTCACAATCACCTTTCAAAACATGATCTCTAATGAAATGATGTCTAATCTCTATATGTTTTGTCCTAGAATGTTGAATTGGATTTTTAGTTAACATAATGGCACTTGTGTTATCACATAAGAGAGGAATTTTTCTGAGAATTAAACCATAATCCTCAAGCTGTTGTTTGATCCAAAGAGATTGAGCACAGCAACTTCCAGCTGCAATGTATTCTGCTTCAGCTGTAGAAAGAGCAACACATGACTGCTTTTTGCTGTGCCACGAGATTAGACTGCTTCCAAGGAGATGACAGGTGCCACTGGTGCTTTTTCTATCAAGCTTACAACTTGCAAAATCTGAGTCAGAATATCCAATTAAATTTAGTGTGGACTCACCAGGATACCATAACCCAACATTTAAAGTTCCTTTGAGATATTTAAGGATTCTTTTTGTAGCAGTAAGATGGGATTCTTTTGGTGAAGATTGAAAACCTGGCACACATACAAACACTAAACATAATGTCAGGTCTACTTGCTGTTAGATATAGTAAAGAACCAATAAGTCCTCTATATTTAGTTTCATCAACAGGTTTTCCATTTTCATCAGAGTCAAGATAGTAATTTGTGGACATTGGTGTTGATGCTTCTTTGCAATGTTCCATCTCAAATTTCTTTAAAAGCTCAGTGCAGTATTTAGATTGATGAAGAAAACTTCCTTCTTGAAGTTGTTTAACTTGTAATCCAAGAAAGTAGTTGAGTTCCCCCATCATAGACATCTCAAATTCTCCTTGCATATCTTTGATGAAATCTTTACATAAAGACTCATTAGTGGCTCCAAAAATGATGTCATCAACGTATACTTGAACTAGAATTACATCATTATTCAATTTTTTTTTAAGAATAAAGTTTTATCAACAAAACCTCTTTGATAGCCCTTTGAAATGAGAAAATTACTTAACCTTTCATACCATTGTCTTGGGGCTTGTTTGAGACCATACAAAGCTTTCTTTAATCTATAAACATATTCTTGATGAATATGATCTTCAAAACCAGGAGGTTGTGTAACAAAAACTTCTTCATTCAAGTAGCCATTTAAGAAAGCACTTTTGACATCCATTTGAAATAACCTGAAACTTTTTATTGAAGCATAAGCAAGTAAAAGTCTAACAGCTTCTAATCTAGCAACTGGAGCATATGTTTCATCAAAATCAATTCCTTCTTGCTGATTATACCCTTTAGCAACTAATCTGGCCTTGTTTCTAGTTATTATGCCATTTTCATCCATTTTATTCCTAAAAACCCATTTTGTTCCTACAATATTTGCATTATCTGGTTTTGGAATTAATTCCCATACTTCATTTCTGGTAAATTGATTTAATTCATCATGCATAGCATTAATCCAGTTATTATCCTTTAATGCATCAGATATGGTTTTAGGTTCAATTTGATATACAAATGCCATGTGATTGGAAAATTTATTTAAAGATCTTCTAGTGGAAACTCCCTGATTTGTTTCACCAATGATGTTGTCTATTGAAAGATTTCTTGGAGTTTTCCATTCTTTAGGCAGCTGCTCTTCGGTTTCTTCTATCTCTTCAACCTGTTTTTGAGAAACTGTTGATTCTGGCAGTATTAACTGATACATTTTATCAGTTAAAACATCATCTTCTGTACTATACTCAGAAATATTCTGCATACTTGGGTTAGTTTCATCAAATACAACATGGACAGATTCTTCTACAGTATTTAGCCTTTTGTTAAAGACTTTATAAGCATGGCTATTCAATGAATACCCTAAGAAGATACCTTCATCTGATTTCGAATCAAACTTTCCAAGATTTTCCTTTCCATTGTTTAAAACAAAAACCTTACTTCCAAAAACTCTGAAATAGTTTATGTTAGGCTTTTTTACCTTTGTATAATTCATAGGGAGTTTTTTTAAGAAAAGGTCTGATTAAAACACGGTTTAATACATGGCAAGCAGTACTAACGACATCAGCCCAAAAATATTTTGGTAATGCTTTTTCATTAAGCATTGTCCTAGCTAACTCTTCAAGAGAACGATTTTTCCTTTCAACTACACCATTCTGTTGAGGAGTTCTAGGAGCAGAAAAATTATGCTTAATACCATGTTTATCACAAAATTTATTGAAATTTTCGTTTGAAAATTCTCCCCCATGATCACTTTGAATACAAGAGATGAAATAGCCTTTTTCATTTTGAATTTGTTTTGCAAACTTCTTAAACAAATGGAAAGTATCAGATTTTAATTTTAAAAATAATGTCCAGGTAAATCTTGAATAATCATCTATTATAACTAGTGCATATAGATTTCCTCCTAAACTCATAGTTCTAGAAGGACCAAAGAGATCCATGTGCAAAAGTTCAAGAGGTCTAGATGTTGAAACAATATTTTTCTGTGAAAAAGAATTCCTTACTTGTTTCCCCTTTTGACATGCATCACATACTTTGTCTTTCACAAACTTAGGTTTAGGTAAGCCAACTACCAGATCTTTAGAAATCAGTTTATTTAGATGATTCATATGAATATGAGCTAACCTCCTATGCCACAACCAGGAATCATTCTCTTTAGAAATTAAGCAACAATTTTTAGCAGAATTAGTATCTAACATGTAAATATTGTTGATCCTCTTACCAGTAATCAGTACCTGTCCTGAATTTGATTTGATTATTTGACATTGATCTTGCCCAAAGACAACTCTGTGTCCTTTATCACAAAGCTGGCTAATACTAATGAAATTATGTTTTAAACCCTCAACATATAATACATTGTTAATAATACCTGATTCTGTGCATTTGATATCACCTATTCCAAGAATTCTTCCTTTGTTATTATCCCCATAGACAACAGTCCCACCATTCTTTAGTTTTAAGTTGCAAAATTTTGTAATATCACCTGTCATGTGTTTAGAACAACCACTGTCAAGGTACCAGAGATCTTCAGTTTGTTTTGCCTGAAAAGAAATTAGTATAGTTGCAGTACAAAATGATACAGAATTGAAATACACAATTAATTCAGCACTGGAAGTAACATTTTAATCGATTAATTTAATGTTCAATCGATTAAGTAAGTTCTGGAGAGAATATATCAGAATAATAATCGATTTAAACGAGGAATAATCGGTTAATTTTATCCTTTTAATGATTTTAACTGATATAAATCCATTTTAATCGATTAAAACAGTTAAACTAGATTCCATAGAACATTTTAATCAATTAATTCGTATTTCAATCGATTAAAACTGTACGGAAAACTTTTCTGGTACTCTCTGTAAGTGATTTTAACCGATTAAAATAGTTTTATATCAATTAAAATACTCAGTCCATGAGTCCAGAACCGAATTTGTTGTTTTGAATACCAAGGGACTTCCAGATTTTGTTCCTGCAAAATAGATTAGGCATATTTCTGGTACCCGTTTTTAATTACTGGGTCCAATCATGTTATTTGAAATGAATTTTTGGGTATCCACTTCATTCTACCTTTAGGAATATCATATTTCTTAATTCTACAATATTTCATAGAATGACCTTTTTTCATGCAGTAGAAACATTTAACAAATGGAGATGACACATATTTACTATATGCAAAATAGTTTTTAAATGCTCTAGTTTTCTTTCCAATGGGAGGTGTAAAACCTATACCACCATGGTCAATAACTAATTTTTGAGAATCAAGTATCATATCAAGACTAGTCTTTCCTTGTGCTAGTTTAGATGCAGTTTTTATTAAATATGTTAATTTCTCTTGCAACTTAGGACAATTTTTACAATCTTTACACATGCAATTAGAGTTATTACCTATATCCAAATTTTCATTCTTGATTTCTTCATCAACTATTTTATTTTCAAGAAGAGTGATTTTGTTTTCTAATAGACTATTCATACTTTTTAATCTTTTGTTTTCAATTTCTAATTTCTTAGCTACTGCATGCATTTCATATAAAGCATCTTGTAAAGAACTATAATTCAGAGTAGTTGTTGAGTCAGAACTTACACTGGTTATTGGAGAATCTGAATTGACCATTAAGCATATCTCTGTTGTTTCCTCATAGACCATTTCAAGGGTTTTCCACATTTGCGCAACAGTTTGACAATGTGCTATCCTGAAAAAATCATCACTGTTAAGTGCAAATATGATGATATTTTTAGCAATACAATCATCTTGGATTAGTTTCTTTTCAGAATCATTTAAAGTAGACCATTCTTTGTTAAACACATAGGTTCCTTGTTCAATGATATTCCATACATTCATACCAACAGATTCAATAAAGATCTTCATTCTTATCTTCCAAAATAAGTAATCTGTACCACAAAATAGTGGAGGTCTATCAATACAAGCACCCTCAGAAAAACTATTTCCAGCCATTTGGATCGACAGACTTGAATAATTCTCAAGAACCTTGCTCTGATACTAATTGTTAGAAATGTAGGCTGAGATCAAGAGGGGGGGTGAATTGATCTTTGAAAGATTTTCGCAAATTACAGATTATCTATTTCAAAGATTAAGATTTCAGACCAGTTCTTGAATCACACACAGCAATCAATCAAAAATAAATGCAGTGACAAAATTTAAAGGAGAGAAAGGTTTAGAAAGATACAACCAAGGTTTATACTGGTTCACCTAATCCCAGGGCTACGTCTAGTCTCCAGCCAAATTCCAGCTGGGTTCCACTAGATTGAACATTTTACAGATTACAAATCTTACACTCAATCTACCACAAGAACCACAATTCCAGTTCCTGCACCTACACCTTCACCAAGAACCAAATTCCAGTTCTTGACCAACCCTGCAGCCAAATTCCAGCTACAGAAACCAGTGCCCACAATTCCAGGCACCCACAATACAGTAAAGAAATTAAAGAAACAAAGTAGAAGAAACTAGAACGCTCAAACCAGATTTATGCAACTCTGCAGTATGAGTTTCTTCTCCAAAAGAATGCAATTTTGCCTTAAGAAAGAACTCTTATGAACTTCACAAAAACTAGCGTGATTCTCTCTTGAAAGTAGCACTTATGCTTGCTTGATTGATTGCTAAAAGATGTATTTTAAAAAGTCCAAGAAACTCTGTTTATATAGAAGATTTTCAAAACTGCTGGTTTTTTTAATTTGTTAAAATAATCTTTTAATTTGTTAAAAGTCTTGTTTTAATCTGTTAAAACTTCTTTTAATCTGTTAAAATGTTCTTGATTATTTTCCAGATCTGTTTTAACTGAAACGACAACGTTTATATCAATTAAAACCCTTTGTAAAAAATCTTCTAAACTGTTTTAATCGATTGATTCGTGTTTCAATCGATTGAAATACTGCAAAATATTCTTATAAACTTTTCTAAGTGATTTTAACTGATAACAATCTGTTTTAATCGATTAAAACACTTTGAAAAAAGTTCACTTACTTATTTTAATCGATTGAAATGCATTTTAATCGATTAAAATTATTCCGATCGATCATAAACTCATTCTGATCGATCATAAACCCATTCTAATCGATCATAACTTCATTCTGACCGATCATATGATACTCCAAGTGGTTTTAATCGATTGTTTCGAAGTTATATCGATTAAAATACTTCCAGAACACTTCCCTGAACATTTTAAGTGATTTTAATCGGTTATTTCGAAACTATATCAGTTAAAATACTGACAGAAGGTTTTCAAAACACTTTCTAATGAAAATAATCGATTATTTCGAAATTATATTAGTTAAAAACCTGTTACAAAAGTGTTAAGAACATTTTAGTTGATAAAGCTTGTATACTATTAGTTAAAATAGTTGATTAAAAACCTTTTTATCAAAATGCTTTGTTTTTAACCGTTTAATCGCTTTTTAGAGGCATTTTGCAAAATCTTTTAAAAGAAGAAACCTCATGCAGCAGAGAGATAAAAATGATTATACCTAAGCAGAGACGCAGACTCACTAAACGTACTACTCTTTTATCTAAGTGACCTTTGACTGCCACAAAGTAGCCTTTGACTTCATTTTTTACTTCATCAAATCAACAAGATCTTTGCCAATGCAATTTAATAAGATCTTCATCACTTTCAGTATGGTCTCAAGCAAGCCCCAAGACAATGGTATGAAAGGTTAAGTAATTTTCTCTTATCAAAGGGCTATCAAAGAGGTTTGGTTGATAAAACTTTATTTCTTAAGAAATTAAATAATGATATTATTCTAGTTCAAGTATACGTTGATGACATCATATTTGGAGCCACTAATGAGTCTTTATGTAAAGAATTTATCAAAGATATGTAGGGAGAATTTGAGATGTCTATGATGGGGGAACTTAATTACTTTCTTGGGTAACAGGTTAAACAAATTCAAGGAGGAAGTTTTCTTCATCAATCAAAATACTGCATAGAGCTTCTAAAGAAATTTGAGATCCAGCATTGCAAAGAGGCATCAACACCAATGTCCACCAATTTCTATCTTGATGCTGATGAAAAGGGAAAACCAGTAAATCAAACGAAATATAGAGGGCTTATTAGTTCTTTATTATATCTCACAGTAAGTAGACCTGACATTATGTTTAGTGTTTGTATGTGTGCCAGGTTTCAATCTGCACCAAAAGAATCTCATCTTACTGCTGCAAAAAGTATCCTCAAATACCTGAAAGGAACATTAAATGTTGGGTTGTGGTATCCTGGTGAATCCAAACTTAATCTAATTGGATACTCTGACTTAGATTTTGCAGGGTGTAAGCTTGACAGAAAAAGCACCAGTGGCACTTGTCATCTCCTAGGAAGCAGTCTAATCTCATGGCATAGTAAAAAGCAATCATGTGTTGCTCTTTCTACAACTGAAGCCGAGTACATTGCAACTGGAAGTTGTTGTGCTCAATCCTTGTGGCTCAAAAACAGCTTGAGAATTATGGTTTAATTCTCAATAAAATCCCTCTTTTATGTGATAATACCAGTGCCATTATATTAACAAAAAATCCAATTCAGCATTCTAGGACAAAACATATAGAAATTAGACATCATTTCATTAGAGATCATGTTTTAAAAGGTGATTGTGAAATTTTCTTTATAGAAACTGAGAAACAATAAGTTGATATATTCACAAAACCTCTTGCTCGTGATCGATTTTATAAAATCCGAAATGAATTAGGCATTTTAGATGCATCAAACATCACTTAGTTCCCATTTCTGAGTGTTTTAATTGATATAAACTAGTTTTAATCGATTAATTTCATTAATAATACTACTATTCGTACTGTTTTAATCGATTAAATTTCTATTTAATCAATTAAATGCTCCCAGGATTTCAATGTACATCTCATTCTTGTTTTAATCAATTAAAATGTTATCTGTATCAATTAAAATCATTAACATAATCAATTTAATCGACTATGTCCTGTTTTTAATCGATTATTATTCTGGAAAGAAAATTAAAGGCTTTGGTTAATGGTTGTTCTTGTAACATGCTACTAAAGTATGGTTCCCTTATCTTTACACGTGTCTATTGTATTCATTACAAATGTGTTAACGAAGATAAGTTTGAATCAACTTTAATTGATTCTTAAATGAATAATATATCTGATTGGTATCATGAAATTCTATTTTTCTCTTATGTGATTATAATGTTGTTTTAAAATAAATTTTGTTATTATTACATGTTATGCATATTGCTTGTTTTATCCCTCTTTTCCCTATTTTTGATGAAGTCAAAGGCGGAGAAATGATTAATTTTTTATATACTCACTATTCTAGGGGGAGAAATCTAGGGGGAGAAATGATTAATTTTGAATACTCACTAATCTATATATTCAAGTAACTTCTTCAGCAAAATCGTTCAAAGAGGTGTTTGTCTTCATGAAATAGGGGGAGACTGAAAGTGATGAAGATCTTATTTGAATCATTTGATAAAACGAAGATCTTGTTGATTTGATGAAGTCAAATGAAGTCAAAGGCTATTCTGATGAAGTCAAATGTTACTTGGTTAAAAGGGTAGAAGTGATTAGTGAGTCTGCATCTATACATAGGTTTAATCATTCATATCTCTCTGTTGCATGAGGTTTCATCATTTAAACGATTTTGAAAATGCCTCTAAAGATGTTTAATCTATTAAAAACCAAAGTAATGGGTTAAATGGGTTTTAAGAAATTATTTTAACTGATATTATATGAGCTTTATCAGTTAAAATATTCTTAACACTTTCATAACAGTTTTTTTAACTGATAAGTTTTCGAAATAATCGATTAAAACCTTTTAAAACATTCACTGGAACTATTTTAATCGATATATCTTCGAATTAATCAATTTTTTTTTTCATTAAAGGAGCTTTTGAAAACCTTCTGCCAGTGTTTTAACTGATATAGTTTCGAAATAATCGATTAAAATCACTTAAAATGTTCTAGGAAGTGTTCTGGCAGTATTTTAATTGATATAACTTTGAAATAATCGATTAAAACCACTTGAAGTATCTTTTAATCGATGTAATCCAGTAAATGATTGATCAGAATGAGTTTTTGATCGATCAGAATAATTTTAATCAGTTAAACTGCGATTTAATCGATTAAAACAACTTAATAGAATTTTTGCTAACTGTTTTAATCGATTAAAACTGGCTATTATCAGTTAAAATCACTTAGAAAGTTTTTTGAAAATATTTGACAGAATTTTAATCGATTAAATTGTGAATTAATCGATTAAAACAACTTAAAGATTTTTTACAAAGTGTTTTAATCGATTGAAACGTTGTCGTATCAGTTAAAACAAATCTGGAAAATGATTAAGAACATTTTAACAGATTAAAAGAAGTTTTAACAGATTAATTCAAGACTTTTAACATATTAAAATATTGTTTTAACAGATTAATTAAACCAGCAGTTAGAACAAATCTCGATATAAATATGATTGCTTCAGTCTTTTAAAAAAAAATTTTGTACAATCAATCAAGCAATCATAAGAGCTACTTTCAAGAAAGAATCATGCAAGTTTTGTGGAGTTTTTCAAAGTTCTTCTTGAGACAATTTTTGCACTTCTTTTGTGAAGAAACTCATTCTACAGAGCTGCATAATCCAGGTTTGAGTGTTCTAGTTTCTTCTCTTAGTTTCTTTACATTTCTTTACTGTATGTTGAGTGTCTTGTTAGAAAAGTAGTTTTAAATCAAGAGGGGGGGTGAATTGATTTTTGAAAGTTTTTCGCAATAAACAGATTATCTAATTCGAAAATTAAGTTTACTAATCAATTCACGAATCACAAAGCAATTAAACAATACAAGCGCAACAACTGAAATTAAAGAGAGAAAGGTTAGGAAAGATTTCACCGGTAATTTTATACTGGTTCACCCAATACCAGGGCTACATCCAGTCTCCAGCCAAATTCCAGCTGGGTTCCACTAGAATAGATGTTTTACAGACTCAACAATCTTACACCTACTCTAACACCAGAACCAATTTCCAGTTCCTGACTTTAACCTTTCCACTAAGAACCAAATTCCAGTTCTTGGAAACCTCTACAACCAAATTCCAGTTGCAGAGAAACCAGTGCCCAAATTCCAGGCACCACACACAAGAACCAAATTCCAGCTCCTGTGCTCAACCTCTTACCAAGAACCAAATTCCAGTTCTTGATAACCTCCACAACCAACTTCCAGCTGCAGAGAAAACTTGTGCCCAAATTCCAGGCACAAACACAATACAAAGTAATGAAAATGAATTTACAAAGAAGAAACAAGAAAGCTCAAACCGGATTACGCTAATCCACAGTAAGTTTCTTCTTCAAGGATGCAATATGCCTCAAGAAAGATTTCAAAAATAACTTCACAAAATAGTTGTAATTCTTTCTTGGAAAAAGTGCTCTAGTTGCTTGATTGATTGCTTTGTTTCTGTAAAAACTGATATTCAATCTGTTGTTTCAAAGTTTCAAGCAAAACTGTTTTTAAAGAGAATTTTCAAATCTGCTGCATTAATTAATCTGTTGAAAGTTTGTTTTAATCTGTTGAAATAGCCGTTATAATCTGTTAAAAGTCCTTTCAACCCATTAATGCGTTCTTGTTTCTTTAACAGAATGGTTTTAGTTGATACAACCATGTTTATATCAGTTAAAACATTTTACAAACATTTTCTAAGTATAAAACAATCGATTGAATCGCGTATTAATCGATTGATTTGTTTAAAAACCTTCTTATAAAACTTTCCAAGTTATTTTAGCTGATATAAATTCGTTTTAATCGATTGAAAATCTGCATATATTTTCAAGTCATTTTAATCGATTGAAAGTTCGTTTTAATCGATTGAAAAGATTTTCTAAGTTATTTTAATCGATTGAAATACGTTTTAATCGATTGAAAAGATTTTCTAAGTTATTTTAATCGATTGAAATACGTTTTAATCGATTGAAATAAGTCTGATCGGTCATAATTCAATTCTGATCGATCATAACCACTCTGATCGGTCATAACTATATTCTGATCGATCATTCTGACCCTTTAAATGATTTTAATCGATTGAAACGTGTTTTAATCGATTGAAACAAGTTCTGATTGCTTATATATCAAATCTAATCGGTCATAATGATTTCTAAAGGGTTTTAATCGATTAAAAGAAGTTTGTATCGATTAAAATGCTGTAAAAACAATTCTTTACGCATTCTTAGTGATTTTAATCGTTTCTTAAAAAACTATATCAGTTAAAACCATTGTTAAGAAGGTTCTTTGTCAAAATGCTTTTGTTTGATTTGTTTAAAACTATTTTTGAGGCATTTTGCAAATTGAGTGAAGAAGCTTTATGCAGTGGAAAAGGTAAAGTGGTTTTACCTAAGCTTTCGTTAAGACACACTAAGTCTTCGACTCCATTCTTCCGAGTGACTTGTTTGACTGCCGCAGAGTTGACCCTTGACTTTATCTTTGACTTCATCAAATCACTGAGATCTTTGCTAGGATCACTTTCAGTCTCCCCCTATTTGATGAAGACAAACACCATTTTGAAAAAACAATCTCTGCAAAATAAGTCACTTGATAATGCAGTTAGGTGAGAAATATAAGAATGTAATAAAGTTTTGTTTCTCCCCTAAAACTTATTTCTCCCCCTAAAATGTTGCACTTAAATTTATCTTAAAGTGATGCAACTATTTCTCCCCCTTTTGACTTCATCAAAATTAGGGAACAGAAGAGAAATAATAAAATGTAAAGGTTTGAAATATGCTTAAGTTTTTGAAAATAGCCAGAAATCAATATTTTACTCATGAACAGATCAATTAAAGTTGATTCAAGCTTATCTTCATTAACACGTTTGTAATGAATACAATTAACACGTGTAAAGATAAGGGAATCACGCTTTAGTAGCATGTTACAGGAACAGCCATTAACTAAAGCCTTTAATCTTTCTTTCCAGAATAAAAATCGATTAAAAACAGAGCATAATCGGTTTAAAATGTTCTTGGCAAATGATTTTAATCGATTGAAATAAAGGTTTAATCGATTAAAACATTTAAGATTTTGAAAACATGAATTTTTAGTAAAAACAATCGATTATTTCGACTTTAAATCGATTAAAACAGTAATGAAAACTGTTGTTTAAGTTTATTTAACCGATTAAAAGGTGTTTTTATTGACTAAAACAATCAGATTTTGAAAACCATGATATATCTGATGCTAATCTTTTATATGTAATCTATTGGATATGTTGTGAACTGATTGTCTAGATTACTATCAACTATATTGATTGTCTTTTTACTAACAGATTTAACAATATCAGATTTTAGATTCTTAGGGATCTATGATCTACTTCTATTATGCCAGTTTAATCTCAATTAGACCCTAAATCATATCAATCAAGGTTAAGGCAAATGTACCTGGTATAACACCAGTAATATTACAGTCCAAGCAAAAAATATAAAGATAGAAATAAGCAGTAAGATAAAGATGATGATGTAGATTAGTCATCCCAATTCCCCGATTAAGCTGCAAATCTTCCAGTTTGGTGATCATTCATTTGATCCCCACCAATATCAAAAGATAATAGACTTTCCTTTTTGCTGGAACCAATTTTGCTCTATCAACTATTGAGACAACAACAATTGTCTCTCTCAGTATCGACAATGGACATAGAAACTTTTCCTGAAAAGAAATCTTTTAGCAGTTTACTGTTACTATTGACTGCATTACAGTCCATGGTTGACACTCAATGGAATTAAATGTTTCTTTAGGAACATCAACTATTTCACATCTGAGGCAGAATCATGTACTGACAGACGTACATTCACTATCAGATTCCACACAGAGTGCACGATACCATAAATTGCATGAATCACAGATTAATGATGTACTCGAGATAGGAATTTCCTTTCAAAATAGCCAACCCATTTTGAACCCTGCAGTTATCATCATCCAAGCAAATAACTGTATTTTTATTAATGTAGTATGATGGGTGTTATTCTCACTTTCAGTGAACCAGTCATCATTATCTTTTGAAGAATGAGTCATTTTTAACTTTGTTGTTTCCAAGTGGTATCATATGCACAAGTGATTAACAAAAAAACTTATTCGGTAGAGTGGGCAATGATTAGTAATGAGGACAGGTGATGACAATCAATCCAGAATTCTAAAACAATATAAAATTTATCCCTGTACTGACCATAAAACATACATTCCCTGTACCACGTTATTCAATTTTTGAATTGCTGTCCCAGATTGGTTCCCTTGCAGTGTCACCTCGTGACATTGATGATTAAAGCAAATTATCAGGGTTGCACAGTTCCAATGAATATCACCAAGAGTTTTGAACCAATGCATGCCCAAAATTATTTCAGATATATTGTTAGGTAATATCAAGAAATCTAATGTAAACAATTGTTCATTGAACTTCCTAGTAATCAACAACTTATTACCAGAAGCAACCATTTCTGAAAATTCCTTGATAAACTACGTTTACAGTCCCAATCAACTTGACCTAGTGTTCATAAGAAAAGTTACAGTTTACTCTTTGATAATTCTTTTGATTTGCAATGTATTACCACGCAGTATTCCATGTAAAGTAATAAGAGAAATGAAGCTACCTACAACTTGAATTATGTCTTATGTTGTTAAAAAAAAACTTTTTCATCCATGGATAACAGCAATAACTTTCTCACATTATTTCACTAGTCTTAGTTTCTAATTCAAAGATTTGTTCAGCCTGTGCCATGTTCTATAACAGACAACTTGAATCAGACAAATTCGAAATTTATTCGATATTATTCATGATTGTCTTGCCGCTATTCATTGCAGTAATGAAAGAAACTAAATTCTCTAATGTATACTATTGTGAATCCAAGGATTTCAAACGGATTTCAAATTTTTGAAATCCAAAGAGACAAAACTGCAATGTTTCAGCTTTAACTGCGATTGTCCCTTTTACAAAAGACAGAGGCACAAAAAAAAACACAGATTTTTGACCAGTGGGTGAATCAGTTAATTTGTTCTTGGGAATAATGTTGACTTGGTCAAAGAATTTTTTTTTTAAAAGAATTATGCAGAACTTGATTATCATAAAAATCTGGGTTTTTGATTTCAATTCGCCTATCAATCTTTAATTGATGTTATAAATCTTGTTTTCAGAACCTAATTAATCGATTAATCAACTAATTATCTATTAATTTCATTTTCCCTATTAGGTTTGAAAACAGTTACAGTGAATGAATCGATTAGTTTATAAAAGAATCGATTAGTTTGGTATAGAATGAACTTAATAAAATGACACCAGAATTTAAATCGATTAAAACGAAAATGAATCGATTAAATTTGCTACCTTAGTGTTTTTAGTTGATATACATTCATTCTAATCGATTAAAACAGCTAATAAAAAATCCTGAGAACAATTTAATCGATTATTTCGACATTTTAATCGATTAAAATGGTACGGACAGATGTTCCGTAACTTATTTTAATCGATTAATATTGTTATATATCAATTAAAACAATTAATTTAAATACACAGAACCTGATTTCGCAGCTCTGATCTTCAAGGGATTCCCAGACTTGTTCCTGCAAAACAAATTAAGAATTGTTCGGTACCCTTTATAATTACTGGGTCCTGATCGGGTTATTTGGAAAGAATTAATCTTTGGAACCCATTTCATTCTCCCTTTAGGAACAAGCATACTTTTTAATTCTCGCAGTATTTTACTCGAATGCCCTTTTTTCATGCAGTAGAAGCATTTAATTACGAGTATGAATTCCTATTTGTTTTTGTTTTACTGGATCTAGATTTAAATCCTATTCCAGATTTGTCAAAAATTAATTTTTGAGACCCAAGTAATATATCAAGATTGGCTTGCCCTTGTGTAAAGCTTGAAACAGTTTGAGATAGAAAGTCAATTTTCTTTTGTAATGCAGAACAGTTATTGCAGGGTTTATTGCATTCACAATCAGAATTATCATGAATTAGTTTCAAGAAGTCACGGTCAGTTTCATTTTCAAGAATTTGTTTTTCCAGAGAATCAACTTTATTTATTAGCCAATTATTTAGCCTTTTCAGCCTACTATTTCCTTTTTGAAGTTTCTTAGCCTCTTCATGCATTTCATTAAATGATTCTTGTAATGCATCATAGTTAACTATATTTGAAGAGGAACTAGAACTTACCTGGCTGGTTTGTGGATTTTGACTCGCCATTAAACAAAGATTGGCTTCTTCATTTTCAGAGTTATCTGTTGATGACGTATCATTATCATCCCAGGCAATGTAGGCTCTTCTTTTTGATTTTTCCTCTTTCTTTTCACTTTGTTTATTTCTCTCTGGACATTCCATTTTAACATGGCCCTGTTTGCCACAACCATAACATTTAAAGTTAGAAGAATCAGTTCTTTTCTCATACCTTTTGTGTCTTTCCTTATCTTGGATCTTTTTCTTGAGGAATTTGTTGAATTTCCTAACAAGCGATCCAAGGTTCTCATTATCTTCTTCTGATTCTTGATTTTCTTCAACTTTAAGTGCAATGCTTCTGTTCTTCTTCTCGGAGACTTCTTGCTCATTGAATCTTGTGATTTCCATTTCATGTTCTCCGAGTTTTCCAAACAAGTGAGGTCTGTTGTCATGGTTGACGAGATCTTTTGATTCCGATATTGCAGTGACTTTTGGCTGCCAGGACCTGTCAAGACATTTCAATACTTTAATATTTAGTTCTTCCTTATCAAAGGTCTTACCTAGGCCCATTAAATGGTTGATGATGTGAGTGAAGCGTTTCGCACATCTCGCGATGCTTTCACCATTCCGCATTTTGAACGAGCTCATATTCTCTTATCAATGTATGCTTTCTCGGCTCTTTTAACATTTGTTGTCCCTTCATGAGTGACTTCAAGAACATCCCACATCTCCTTAGCGAATTGCACTCGGGACACCCTCGAAAAATTCATCCATGTTAAGAGCGAAGTAATTATATTTTTTGCATTGCAGTCACTTTGAACTTTCTTCTTCTCCTCATCATTCAAGCTTGACCATCCTTTATCTCGTAATTAGAGGACCATTAGTAATAACATCCCAAGCATTTCGTCAATGGATTCAATGAAGATTTTCATCCTAATTTTCCAGAAAGGATAATCTGTTCCACGGAATAGTGGAGGTCCGTTAATAGATGCCCCCTCGGAAAACGGTAACTCTGTTCTCGACCATGGATCAAGAGACTTGAATAACTTTCAAGCACCTTGCTCCGATGCCAATTGTTAGAAAAGTAGTTTTAAATCAAGAGGGGGGTGAATTGATTTTTGAAAGTTTTTCGCAATAAACAGATTATCTAATTCGAAAATTAAGTTTACTAATCAATTCACGAATCACAAAGCAATTAAACAATACAAGCGCAGAGAACTCGAAATTAAAGAGAGAAAGGTTAGGAAAGATTTCATCGGTAATTTTATACCTGGTTCACCCAATACCAGGGCTACGTCCAGTCTCCGACCAAATTCCAGCTGGGTTCCACTAGAATAGATGTTTTACGGACTCAACAATCTTACACCTACTCTAACACCGGAACCAATTTCCAGCTTCCGACTTTAACCTTTTCACCAAGAACCAAATTCCAGTTCTTGGAAACCTCTACAACCAAATTCCGAGTTGCAGAGAAACCAAGTGCCCAAATTCCGGGCACCACACACAAGAACCAAATTCCAGCTCCTGTGCTCAACCTCTTACCAAGAACCAAATTCCAGTTCTTGATAACCTCCACAACCAACTTCCAGCATGCAGAGAAAACTTGTGCCCAAATTCCAGGCACAAACACAATACAAAGTAATGAAAATGAATTTACAAAGAAGAAACAAGAAAGCTCAAACCGGATTACGCTAATCCACGAGTAAGTTTCTTCTTCAAGGATGCAATATGCCTCAAGAAAGATTTCAAAAATAACTTCACAAAATAGTTGTAATTCTTTCTTGGAAAAAGTGCTCTAGTTGCTTGATTGATTGCTTTGTTTCGTAAAAGCTGATATTCAATCTGTTGTTTCAAAGTTTCAAGCAAAACTGTTTTTAAAGAGAATTTTCAAATCTGCTGCATTAATTAATCTGTTGAAAGTTTGTTTTAATCTGTTGAAATAGCCGTTATAATCTGTTAAAAGTCCTTTCAACTCATTAATGCGTTCTTGTTTCTTTAACAGAATGGTTTTAGTTGATACAACCATGTTTATATCAGTTAAAACATTTTACAAACATTTTCTAAGTATAAAACAATCGATTGAATCGCGTATTAATCGATTGATTTGTTTAAAAACCTTCTTATAAAACTTTCCAAGTTATTTTAGCTGATATAAATTCATTTTAATCGATTGAAAATCTGCACATATATTTTCAAGTCATTTTAATCGATTGAAAGTTCGTTTTAATCGATTGAAAAGATTTTCTAAGTTATTTTAATCGATTGAAATACGTTTTAATCGATTGAAAAGATTTTCTAAGTTATTTTAATCGATTGAAATACGTTTTAATCGATTGAAATAAGTCTGATCGGTCATAATTCAAATCTGATCGATCATAACCACTCTGATCGGTCATAACTATATTCTGATCGATCATTCTGACCCTTTAAATGATTTTAATCGATTGAAACGTGTTTTAATCGATTGAAACAAGTTCTGATTGCTTATATATCAAATCTAATCGGTCATAATGATTTCTAAAGGGTTTTAATCGATTAAAAGAAGTTTGTATCGATTAAAATACTGTAAAAACAATTCTTTACGCATTCTTAGTGATTTTAATCGTTTCTTAAAAAACTATATCAGTTAAAACCATTGTTAAGAAGGTTCTTTGTCAAAATGCTTTTGTTTGATTTGTTTAAAACTATTTTTGAGGCATTTTGCAAATTGAGTGAAGAAGCTTTATGCAGTGGAAAAGGTAAAGTGGTTTTACCTAAGCTTTATGTTAAGACACACTAAGTCTTCAGCTCCATTCTTCTGAGTGACTTGTTTGACTGCTGCAGAGTTGACCCTTGACTTTATCTTTGACTTCATCAAATCACTGAGATCTTTGCTAGGATCACTTTCATGTCTGGAATTGTTGGGCACTAGTTTTGTAGCTGGAATTTGGTTGCAGGTTGGTTCAAGAACTGGAAGTTGGTTCTTGGTGAAGGTTTAGGTGCAAGGACTAGAATTTTGGTTCTTGTGGTAGGTTGGGTGTGTGATTGGAATCTGTAATCTGTAAATCATTCAATCTAGTGGAACTCAGCTGGAATTTGGCTGAGAACTGGACGTAGCCCTGGGATTGGGTGAACCAATATAAATCTTGGTTGTATTTTTCTAAACCTTACTCTCTTTAATTATGCTGTTGTCTTTATTTCAATTGCTTGTTTTGCTTGATTCAAGAATTGGTCAGAACTCTTAATCTTTGAAGTAGATAATCTGTAAATTTTTGAAAATACTTCAAAGATCAATTCACCCCCCTCTTAATCTCAGCCTCCTTTTCTAACATTATGTAGATTGATTCTATGTGGAAGTTTTCTCAACCATCAAACTTGAAATGGAACTGTGGGTTGTTCTTTATCCTTAGTCCTATCACAGTCAAGTTAGAATTCATAAAAACCTTATGGGCTGCATCATGTAGAATTACTCAATCACAATACAAATTATACAAATAGAAGATGTAAATCAAATAAAGGATTTGAAGACTCACAATTGGACTATCACAAGGTCCAGGGAGTGTTGTCCTATTAGGTCCCTAAGGAATTTATTTGGTAGGAAACATGGTGTTAGACACTATTTGAAGGACCAAAATTGTTTGAGGAAGAAAACAATCTTACAATTCAAATTCATTAGTACCTTATGAGGCTTAGTGACTCATTACCAACAACAAGGAAAATGGCTTAGTGAGCACTTTGAGCACAAGTTATAATAAGTTTAATTGAGTTTGGCCTTTGGAGTGCATGCAGAATAAAAAAGCTTAAGTTACTACATATAATAGCAAATCATAGTGGAAGGTATGCTAAATTTTCATTTCACGTTACCATCCCTTTCTTTATATGCCAAAGAGATGTGTTTGATATTATTAGTGGCACTAATCTATTATGTGTATTAATACTACAAATTTGGTTGTTGTAAGTATATTTTAATTAACTTAAATTTTTTAATGCATTCAATATGTTATTCTAACATTATTGTTTTTAATAGATAAGGTATAGTGTGTCGCCTCTACATTGAGAGGAATAATGCTTACATTTATGGATTTCTTGACCTTGTTGCCATCCAAAGCGTAAGGGAATAAAGCCAGTGAGGTGCAAACATATTTGATACAAGCATTTCAAAATTTAGGCAAAGAAGTGTACTTAGCACCTAACTTGAATTAGTACGTATATGATATTTCTTTGACAATGTTTTTTACCTTTCAATTAGTACTAATATTATTACAACTTGTAGGGGTCATTAACAACGGTTAATAATTACCCCAAACAGTTTTTAGTGGTTCTTTTTTGTTCATTACACAAGAAAACTAATTAAGAATATAATAGACTTACAAGTTTCTTATTCAACTATATCCTATTTGTTATACAATTTAATATTAATGAATTTAATGTTTTATATAATTAATCTACATAGTTTTATATAAAGCTATGGATGCACATACAAAGTTATGGGGGCTTCCACAACTTGCTAGAAAGAAACTTTAGTATATTGTACCTAACGTAAGTTATTTGTATGTCTATTATTCAATTGTTAAAATGACATGTATTTTCAATATCATTTTTGTATTTTGCATTGTCTATGTCCATAAGGAAATCATGAGTTTAGATATTGTGTGATGAAGCAAATGCATACAATCATATTTGCTAACTTTATTGACTCATGGAAAGAGATAATATAAAAAAAAACCTTAGTCAAATATAAATTTACACCTAAATTGTTAATTAATAACTTAGTCAAATATAAAAATGTGTGTTTCTATTTTCTGAGAATGATTGAATTTATATGAAAGGCATGTTTCTATTTTCTAATCATGGTAATGATTGAATTTATATGAGCGGGATGCGATATGAATAGTTACCACAACCTAACTTTGATCAACATATAACTAGTGTTTGAGGATGCACTGAACTCAAAAGTATTAAAAACTAAATTTCAATGACGTATAAACAAATTGTGTATGATTAGCATATCTCAAAAAAGTAGGAGGCAAAGAAAGTTTTCTTTTAAATGGATTTTAAGAGAATTCCAACTTTGCAATCAAAATAAGTTATCAAAATTCAAACTTAACATTTTGGTCGAAACAAGTTTCAAAATTAATGGCAACTTAACTCTTTAACCAAAAGCCAAGTTGAAGAGATTCCATATAACCGTTAACTCAATATTAATAATGTTAGTATCAAATTAGCATATTTATTAAATATTGGGTATCAAAAGTACTAAAAGAACACCAAATTAGATCTCCTCTTTGTTAGAGAAAAAGTTCTAACCAAGTAGCTTGTTTGAAGCATATCCCTGGTCTAGATGAATGGGCTGATGTACTAACCAAGCCACTTTCATCTAAAATATTATTTTTTCTTAGAACCAAATGCAAGGTGGTTGAGTTGCATATTGTTTCACAACCTTAAGCTTGTGGGGTATTAGAGATATGTTTTTGTAATGTCTTTTCTTTTAATGTTTATGAACAACTGTTTGTTATTATAGTATTGACAGTTGTAGCTTGTTAAAATTGTTCTGCTACTTATAAGAAATACTCTTGTGCTCATATATGTATACGGGTAATGTAAGGAACATAGGCCCAATTCTCCTCACTCTTGTTGCTAACACTGAGAATACAGAAGGGCTGGTTCCTAACACACATGATGACCCACAGGAGGGGCCCAAATCTTCCCAACACTGCACTTGAGGAAAGGTCTAGAAGGGAGACACGTCAACCCCAATGTCTGAATGATTATGTTGTGACAATTCCAAACAACTGCAAGAAAGGGAATTTTGTTATGCCTAAATGATTAGGCAGAAATCTTATTGTTATATGTATTTTGTCTTTTTCTTACATGCCATGCAAATAGCAAGGCAGGTTATTCCATATATTTTGGTTGTTAAAGAAAGAGGGGACAAAAGATTATTCAGTGAAAATACTTTCTCTCTACTTTATTCTACTTTTCTCTGCAACTTTCTTTCATTCTTCTGATAAGTACCTTTCATTTGGTGCTCTCATTGTCCTTACTCCCCTCCATGGCAATGTCCTTATCACACTCTGAAGAATTTACCAAATTACACAAACAATTAGAGCAAATCATTTTGTCCCAAGCCAACTTTGTCAATAACCTTCATGACATTTCTGAACGTACCTCTCTCCTTGAAACCAAATCTTCACCACCTCCATCTCAACCTCCTTCCTCACATCCCCTGAAATTCAACCTCCCCACCTTTGATGACACTAATGTGTTGACTATACATGAGTATGATGTCTGAAGATTTTGATGATGATTCTAGAGCAAAGGACTTAAAGTCTTGAAGACTTATAAGCATTCATATTTACTTGTAATAACTCTATTTTATACTTTTGAGTCTGTAAAATTAGAGTCCAAGATAGCCAACACATAGTTCATCCTCTGAAAGTTCATATTTATCAAAATCACTCTGTAATAATTGATTATCACTCAGGATAATCGATTATCATTCTTTGAAACCTATTTTTTGAAAACCTTGCTAGAATAATCGATTATCTGGGTTGATAATTGATTATCCCAGTTTGAAAGTTCTAGAATAATCGATTATCAAGCCAGATAATCAATTATCCTGGTCCTGTTTTACTCCTTTGCGAAAATGGCTCTGTAATAATCGATTGTCACTTAAGATAATCGATTATCTACGTCTATTATGAGTTTTGAATTTCAAATTTGGACCAATTTACGAAAACCCTTTTCCCAATACTTCAAGTTTCGAAAACCTTTATTTCCCAGACCCTATTCTCTCTACTTAAGGTTCTCTGCAAAAGAACAAAACCTTTTTCATACAAAAGTTAAGAGTTGTGATTGCTAGAGAACTTTCTGTAGGGAAGAAAAAGGGGCTTTTGAAAACCTAGTATGGGCTAGAAGCGATAAGAATCACTGAGTGGGTTTCTTGGTGGATTGTGTGTTGTGTGTTGTGTTGTCTCTAGGAAAAGTTGTTGTTCATCCTTTGTAGATTCAAAGGAGATGTTCATCTCTTATGTGACTCAAGAGAGGTGTTTTCTAATACTTATCTTTTCCAATTTGTAATCTATTGTAAATTGTGATTATAGTGGCAACATTAATCCTCTTTTAGAGTGATTAAGAACTGGACATAGGGTCTTTTGATCTGAACCAGTATAAATCAACTGTGTAATCTTCTTTGCCTTATCTCTATACTTTACAAGCATTTTAATCGGTGAAATTTGGGAAATTTTTAAAACCCTAATTTTTTGAAGAAACCAATTCACCCCCCCCTCTTGGTTTTTGTCCCTAAACGCAAACATTCCACTGCGCGATTCTAACAAGTGGTATCAGAGCTTGCTTTGATAGTCATTCAAATTTTAAAAATGGCTGGACAAAATCAAACCTTTGTCGAAGGTGCTTCTAACAATAGACCCCCACTTTTTGCGGTGCAAAATCATCCTTTTTGGAAAGTAAGAATGCAAATATTTTTGGAGTCTTTTAATAGGGGTGTATGGGATGCCATTTCAAATGGTCCTTTTATTCCCAAAGTTATTGTAAATGATGTAGAAGAACCAAAACCATTTTCTAGATGGACGGCAAAAGAAAATAGAAAAGTTGAATATGATGTTAGGGTTAGGAATATAATTTCGTCTGCTTTAACCCTTGATGAGTTTTACAGGATATCCGTTTGCAAAAGTGCTCAAGAGATGTGGGAAATTCTAAGAGTAACCCATGAAGGAATCAATGATGTAAAAAGAGCACGAAAAAATTATTTGATCCAAGAATATGAAATGTTCAGAATGCAAACGGGAGAATCAATTTTTGACGTCCAAAAGCGTTTCACACATATTGTGAATCATCTCACAGGGCTTGGTAAGACTTTTGACACTGATGAATCAAATGTGAAAATTCTTAAATCTTTGGACAGGAAATGACAACCAAAGGTGACTACCATTACGAAGTCACAAAATCTTGCCACTATGACTATGACGGCTCTCTTTGGAAAGTTGAGAGAGCATGAACTTGAACTTGGAAGGCTAAACGATGAATAAGGCCAACATCAAAAGAGAAACTTAGCTTTCAAAACTGAAGTTTCTAAAATCAAGAAAAAGAAAGAAGAAGAAAGTTCTGATAGTGAAGAGGGTGAAAACTTGAGTCTTATGATAAAAAAGTTTACAAAGTTCATGAAAGCTAAAGGGAAGCAACCTTTCAAAGGTAAGGAAAAGGTAAAAGAAAGTTCTTCTTTAAGTTTTAAATGTTATGGTTGTGGTGAAATAGAGCATGTGAAATTCGATTGTCCAAACAAGAAAAATGATGTTCATAAAGGCAATAAATACTTTAAAAAGAAAGCTTATATAGCTTGGGATGATAGTGACTCAAGTTCAGAGTCAAGCGATTCGGAAGTTGAAGCAAATCTTTGCTTGATGGAAAATGATAATATTTCTTTCGACCGTGAGGTAAGTGATTCCGACTGTTCTTCAAGTGATGATGAAAATGGCTATGATGCTTTACAAAATGCATATCAATAACTATTTAATACTTTTAAAGATTTGAAAACTGAATATAAATCTTTGAAAAAGAATTTGAATAAATCGAAAAAAAAAGTAGAATCTTTAAAATAAAAAATAGTGACTTTGGAAGAAAATGAGAATAAACAAATAACATGTGCATCATGTAAAGAATATGAATATTATATTAACATTCTTAGATACTTACTTGATAAAGCTAAGAAAGAATTATGTAACTATAGTAAGGATGGAGTTAATGTACAAACTCAAGTAAAATGTCATGTTCCATTAAAAGAGCCTAAAAATAGAACCCGAAGGGTATGAGTTGAAAAAGGATCTAAATCTTCTCAAAATAAAGTTGTATCTTTTTCAAGAATTAAATCTAATGCATGTTTCTATTATATGAAACATGGACATACATCTAATAGGTGTAAAATTAAGCATTTTGGTGTTCCAAAGGGAAAATATGTTTGGGTTCCTATAGATAAATGATTTGCTTGTCTCTAACCCCAAGGACCCAAAAGTTATGGGGACCTAAGATTATTGTGTTCTTGTTTTGTAGGAAACTTCCAAATCAAGAAGTATATGTGATATCTTGACAGTGGGTGTTCAAGACATATGACTGGAGATAAAAAGATATTTATGAGTTTCAAAGCAAAGGAACAACGATATGTAACCTATGGGGACAATAATAAAGGAAGAATCCTTGGAACCGGAAATATTGGTGGTGCAAATACCTTGGAAATAAAGGATGTACTCCTTGTTGATGGGCTAAAGCACAATCTCCTAAGTATATGTCAACTTTGTGATAAAGGATTTAAGGTAATTTTTGAAAGTAAGTTTTGCACCATACTGTTAGAAAAGTAGTTTTAAATCAAGAGGGGGGGTGAATTGATTTTTGAAAGTTTTTCGCAATACACAGATTATCTAATTCGAAAATTAAGATTACTTATCAATTCACAAATCACAAAGCAATCAAACAGTTTAAGTGCAGCAGCAGAAATTAAAGAGAGAAAGGTTAGGAAAGATTTCACCGGTAATTTTATACTGGTTCACCCAATACCAGGGCTACGTCCAGACTCCAGCCAAATTCCAGCTGGGTTCCACTAGAATAGATGTTTTACAGACTCACCCTCTTACACCTATTCTAACTCTCCACCAAGAACCAAATTCCAGCTCTTGGAAACCTCTGCAACCAAATTCCAGCTGCAGAGAAACCAGTGCCCAAATTCCAGGCACCACACACAAGAACCAAATTCCAGCTCTCTGCTTTAACCTTTCCACCAAGAACCAAATTCCAGTTCTTGGCAACTTTCTACAACAGCTGCAGTAAAACTTGTACCCAAATTCCAGGTACAAAACAGGACAAATGAATGAATAGAAATTTAAAAGAAGAAACAAAGAAAGCTCAAACCGGATTATACCAATCCACAGCTCGAGTTTCTTCTTCAAAGAAATGCAAAGTTCCTCAAGAAAGATTTCAAAAGAAGTTCACAAAAACAGTTGTGTATCTTTCTTGAAAAATGCTAATAGTTGCTTGTATTGATTGCTTGAATTGTGTCAAAACTGATGTGTGATCTCTATCTCAAAGTTTCAAGCAAATATGTTTATAAAAGAGTATTTTCAAATCTGCTGCATTAATTAATCTGTTGAAAGTTTGTTTTAATCTGTTGAAATAGCCGTTATAATCTGTTAAAAGTCCTTTCAACCCATTAATGCGTTCATGATCTTTAACAGTAAAATGTTTTAGTTGATACGACCACGTTTTTATCAGTTAAAACGTTTTACAAACATTTTCAAAGTATAAAACAATCGATTGAATCGCGTTTTAATCGATTGATTTGTTTAAAAACCTTCTTATAAAACTTTCTAAGTTATTTTAGCTGATATAAAGTCGTTTCAATCGATTGAAAAACTGCACATATATTTTCAAGTCATTTTAATCGATTGAAAGTTCGTTTTAATCGATTGAAAAGATTTTCTAAGTTATTTTAATCGATTGAAATGCGTTTTAATCGATTGAAATAAGTCTGATCGGTCATAATTCAATTCTGATCGATCATAACCAACTCTGATCGGTCATAATCTCATTCTGATCGATCATACTGACATCCAAAGTGATTTTAATCGATTGAAACGTGTTTTAATCGATTAAAATAATTCTAATCGCTCATATTTAAGATCTGATCGATTATATTGCATTCTGACCTATTACATTCGAATTCTAATCGGTCATAAAGAGTTTTAATCGATTAAAAGAAGTTTGTATCGATTAAAATATTGTAAAAACACTTTTTAAAACATTCTAAGTGTTTTAAATTGATTCTTTCAAACTTGTATCAGTTAATAACTTGTTTAAGAAAATTTTTTGCCAAAATGCTTTTGTTTTTGATTTGTTAAAAACTGTTTTTGAGGCATTTTGCAAGATGAATGAAGGAGCTTCATGCAGTGGAAAAGGTAAAGTGGTTTTACCTAAGCTTTCTGATAAGACACACTAAGTCTTCAGCTCCATTCTTCTGAGTGACTTGTTTGACTGCTGCAGAGTTGACCCTTGACTTTAACTTTGACTTCATCAAATCAAATGAGATCTTTGCTATGATCACTTTCAGTCTCCCCCTATTTGATGAAGACAAACACCATTTTGAAAAAACAGTCTCTGCAAAAAAAGTCACTTGATAATGCAGTTAGGTGAGAAATATAAGAATGTAATAAAGTTTTGTTTCTCCCCCTAAAACTTATTTCTCCCCCTAAAATGTTGTTCTTAAATTTATCTTAAAGTGATGCAACTATTTCTCCCCCTTTTGACTTCATCAAAAATAGGGAATAGAAGAGAGAAGAATGTAAGGTTTCGAAAAATATGCTCAAGTTTTTGAAAATACAAAAGTGAATCAATATTTCACTCATGAAAAGAATCAATTAAAGTTGATTCAAACTTATCTCCATTAACACGTTTGTAATGAATACAATTAACACGTGTAAAGATAAGGGAATCACGCTTTAGTAGCATGTTTACAGAAACAGCCATTAACTAAAGCCTTTAATCTTTCTTCCCAGAATAAAAATCGATTAAAAACAGAGCATAATCGGTTAAAGTGTTCTTGGTAAATGATTTTAATCGATTGAAAGAAAAGTTTAATCGATTAAAACATTTAAGATTTTGAAAACATGAAATTTTAGTAAAAACAATCGATTATTTCGACTTTAAATCGATTAAAACAGTAATGAAAACTATTGTTTAAGTTTATTTAACCGATTAAAAGGTGTTTTTATTGACTAAAACAACCAGATTTTGAAAACCATGATATATCTGATGCTAATCTTTTATATGTAATCTATTGGATATGTTGTGAACTGATTGTCTAGATTACTATCAACTATATTGATTGTCTTTTTACTAACAGATTAACAATATCAGATTTTAGATTCTTTGGGATCTATGATCTACTTCTATCTATGCCAGTTTAATCTCAATTAGACCCTAAATCATATCAATCAAGGTTAAGGCAAATGTACCTGGTATAACACCAGTAATATCACAGTCCATGCAAACAATATAAAGATAGAAATAAGCAGAAGATAAAGATGATGAGGGGAACTAGTCATCCCAATTTCCCTGATTGAACTGCTTATCCACCAGCTTGGTGATCATTCATTTGATCCCCACCAATATCAAAAGATAATAGGCTTTCCTTTTTGCTGGAACTAATTTTGCTCTATCAACTATTTGAGTCAACAACTGCTGTCACTCCTGTATCAGCAACAGACACAGAAACTTTTCCTGAAAAGAAATCTTTTAGCAGTTTACTGTTATTATTGACTGCATTACAGTCCATGGTTGACACCACACTGGAATTTCTACTACACATCAGAGGCATAATCATGTACTGACCAAATCCCACACAGAATGCATGATACCATAAATTGCATGAATCACAGGTTAATGATGTACTGAGATAGGAATTTTCTTTCATAATAGCCAACCCATTTTGAACCCTGCAGTTGTCATTATCCAAGCAAATAACTGCATTCTTATTAATGTAGTATGATGGGTGTTATTCTCACTTATAGTGAACCAGTCATCATTATCTTTTGAGGAATGTTATTCTGGTGGAGTGGGCAATGATTAGTAATGAGGACAGGTGATGACAATCAATCCAGAATTCTAAAACAATATAAAATTTATCCCTGTACCTGACCATAAAACATACATTCCCTGTACCACGTTATTCAATTTTTGAATTGCTGTTCCAGATTGGTTCCCTTATAGTGTCACCTCGTGACATTGATGATTAAAGCAAATATTCAAAGTTGCACAGTTCCAATGAATTTCACCAAGAGTTTTGAACCAATGCATGCTCAAAATTATTTCAAATATATTGCAATGTAATATCAAGAAATTTAATGAAAACATGTATTTATTGGATTTCCTAGTAATGAATAACTTATTACCAGAAACAATTATCACTAAAAAAATTTTGATAAACTATGTTTTCAGTCCTAACAGCTTTGACCTGTTTGTAACTAGTGTCTATAAGAAAAGTTACAGTCCATTCTTTGATAATTTCTTTGATTTTCAAGTGTATTACCATGCAGCATTCCATGTAAAGTATTAAGAGAAATGTAAACATCTACAGCTTGAATCATGTTTATGTTGTTGTCAAAATAAAAGACTCTTTCATTCATGAATAACAATCATAGTTTTCCCACATTATGTCACTGGTCGAGTTCCCAATTCAAAGATTTGTTCAGCCTTCGCTTTCTAATTTAAAAATTTGTGTCATTGAAAGAAAATTGAATATGGATACGTTTCAAACAGTACTGCTCGAACCAGTCATGATTTTGATCATGTTTACAGCAGAGAATTGAGAGGAGATTTTGAAAATATGAAAACAGAAGAAAGATGATAAGTTGAGAAATGATAAGTTCAGAACCTGGTTTGATGAAGAAACGGATTTCAAGTTTTTGAAATTCAAAGAGACATTTAAACACATTATGCAGATTCTGGATTATCATAAAGACCTGGGTTTTTTTAATCGAATTGGCCTATCAAACTTTAATTAGATGCTGTAAATCATGTTTTCAGAACCTAATTAATTGATTAATCAACTCATTATCTATTAATTTGATTCTTGACATTAGGGTTGAAAACATCTACAGTGAATTAATCGATTGTTTTATGAAAGAATCGATTAGATAGGTACAGAATGAAATCAATAACATGACACCAGAATTTAAATCGATTAAAACGTAAATGAATCGATTAGTTTTGATACCTAAGTGTTTTTAGTTGATATACAGATATTATAATCGATTAAAACAATTAAACCAAAATCCTGAGATCAGTTCAATCGATTATTTCGATATTTCAATCGATTAAAATGGTACGGACAGATATCAGTAAGTTGTTTTAATCGATTAATATTGATTTATATCAATTAAAACAATTAATTTAAATACACAGAACCTGGTTTCGCAGCTCTGATCTTCAAGGGATTCCCAGACTTGTTCCTGCAAAACAATTAAGTATTTTTCTGGTACCCTTTATAATTATTGGGTCCTGATCATGTTATTTGAAAAGAATTAATCTTTGGAACCCATTTCATTCTCCCTTTAGGAATAGCATACTTTTTAATTCTGCAGTATTTACCTGAATGCCCTTTCTTCATGCAGTAAAAACATTTGATTGTAGAGTATGAATTCCTATTTATTTTTGTTTTACTTGGATCTAGATTTAAATCCTATTCTAGATTTGTCAAAAATTAATTTTTGAGATCCAAGTAATACATCTAGATTGGCTTGCCCCTGAGTGAACTTTGAAACAGTTTGAGATAAGAATTCAATTTTCTTTTGCAATTCAGAACAGTTTTTGCATGGTTTATTGCATTTACAATCAGAGTTATCATGAATCAGTTTCAAGAATTCATTATCAGTTTCATTTTCACTAATCTGCTTTTCCAGAGAATCAACCTTGTTAACTAGCCAGTTATTTAATCCTTTTAGCCTATTATTTTCTTTTTGAAGTTTCTTAGCCTCCTCATGCATTTCATTAAATGCTTCTTGTAATGCATCATAGTTAACTATATTTGAAGAGGAGCTAGAACTTACCTGGCTGGTTTGTGGATTTTGACTCGCCATTAAGCAAAGATTGGCTTCTTCATTTTCAGAGTTATCTGTTGATGACGTATCATTATCATCCCAGGCTATGTAGGCTCTTCTTTTTGATTTTTCCTCTTTCTTTTCACTTTGTTTATTTCTTTCTGGACATTCCATTTTAACATGGCCCCTGTTTGCCACAACCATAACATTTAAAGTTAGAAGAATCAGTTCTTTTCTCATACCTTTTGTGTCTTTCCTTGTCTTGGATCTTTTTCTTGAGGAATTTGTTGAATTTCCTAACAAGCAGTCCAAGGTTCTCATTATCTTCTTCTGATTCTTGATTTTCTTCAACTTTAAGTGCAATGCTTCTGTTCTTCTTCTCGAGACTTCTTGCTCATTGAATCTTGTGATTTCCATTTCATGTTCTCTGAGTTTTCCAAACAGTGAGGCCGTTGTCATGGTGGACAGATCTTTTGATTCTGATATTGCAGTGACTTTTGGCTGCCAGGACCTGTCAAGACATTTCAACACTTTAATATTTAATTCTTCCTTATCAAAGGTCTTACCTAGGCCCATTAAATGGTTGATGATGTGCGTGAAGCGTTTCTGCACATCTGCGATGCTTTCACCATTCTGCATTTTAAACAGCTCATACTCTCTTATCAAAGTGTGTTTTCTGGCTCTTTTAACATCTGCAGTCCCTTCATGAGTGACCTCAAGAACATCCCACATCTCCTTGGCAGAATTGCACTTGGGACACCCTGAAAAATTCATCCATGTTAAGAGCAGAAGTAATTATATTTTTTGCATTAGCATCACTTTGAACTTTCTTCTTTTCTTCTTCATTCAAGCTTGACCATCCTTTATCTGTAATTAAAGGACCATTAGTAATAACATCCCAAGCATTTCTGTCAATGGATTCAATGAAGATTTTCATCCTAATTTTCCAGAAAGGATAATCTGCTCCATAGAATAGTGGAGGTCTGTTAATAGATGCCCCTCAGAAAACGGTAATCCGTTCTCTACCATGGATCAAGAGACTTGAATAACTTTCAAGCACCTTGCTCTGATGCCAATTGTTAGAAAAGTAGTTTTAAATCAAGAGGGGGGTGAATTGATTTTTGAAAGTTTTTCGCAATACACAGATTATCTAATTCGAAAATTAAGATTACTTATCAATTCACAAATCACAAAGCAATCAAACAGTTTAAGTGCAGCAGCTAGAAATTAAAGAGAGAAAGGTTAGGAAAGATTTCACCGGTAATTTTATATCGGTTCACCCAATACCAGGGCTACGTCCAGAACTTCAGCCAAATTCCAGCTTGGGTTCCACTAGAATAGATGTTTTACAGACTCACCCTCTTACACCTATTCTAACTCTCCACCAAGAACCAAATTCCAGCTCTTGGAAACCTCTGCAACCAAATTCCAGCTGCAGAGAAACCAGTGCCCAAATTCCAGGCACCACACACAAGAACCAAATTCCAGCTCTTGCTTTAACCTTTCCACCAAGAACCAAATTCCAGTTCTTGGCAACTTTCTACAACAGCTGCAGAAAACTTGTACCCAAATTCCAGGTACAAAACAGTACAAATGAATGAATAGAAATTTAAAAGAAGAAACAAAGAAAGCTCAAACCGGATTATACCAATCCACAGTCAGTTTCTTCTTCAAAGAAATGCAAAGTGCCTCAAGAAAGATTTCAAAAGAAGTTCACAAAAACAGTTGTGTATCTTTCTTGAAAAATGCTAATAGTTGCTTGTATTGATTGCTTGAATTGTGTCAAAACTGATGTGTGATCTCTATCTCAAAGTTTCAAGCAAATCTGTTTATAAAAGAGTATTTTCAAATCTGCTGCATTAATTAATCCTGTTGAAAGTTTGTTTTAATCCTGTTGAAATAGCCGTTACAATCTGTTAAAAGTCCTTTCAACCCATTAATGCGTTCATGATCTTTAACAGAAAATGTTTTAGTTGATACGACCACGTTTTTATCAGTGTAAAACGTTTTACAAACATTTTCAAAGTATAAAACAATCGATTGAATCGCGTTTTAATCGATTGATTTGTTTAAAAACCTTCTTATAAAACTTTCTAAGTTATTTTAGCTGATATAAAGTCGTTTCAATCGATTGAAAAACTGCACATATATTTTCAAGTCATTTTAATCGATTGAAAGTTCGTTTTAATCGATTGAAAAGATTTTCTAAGTTATTTTAATCGATTGAAATGCGTTTTAATCGATTGAAATAAGTCTGATCGGTCATAATTCAATTCTGATCGATCATAACCAACTCTGATCGGTCATAATCTCATTCTGATCGATCATACTTACATCCAAAGTGATTTTAATCGATTGAAACGTGTTTTAATCGATTAAAATAATTCTAATCGCTCATATTTAAGATCTGATCGATTATATTGCATTCTCGACCTATTACATTCGAATTCTAATCGGTCATAAAGAGTTTTAATCGATTAAAAGAAGTTTGTATCGATTAAAATATTGTAAAAACACTTTTTAAAACATTCTAAGTGTTTTAAATTGATTCTTTCAAACTTGTATCAGCTTAATAACTTGTTTAAGAAAATTTTTTGCCAAAATGCTTTTGTTTTTGATTTGTTAAAAACTGTTTTTGAGGCATTTTGCAAGATGAATGAAGGAGCTTCATGCAATGGAAAAGGTAAAGTGGTTTTACCTAAGCTTTCCTGATAAGACACACTAAGTCTTCAGCTCCATTCTTCTGAGTGACTTGTTTGACTGCTGCAGAGTTGACCCTTGACTTTAACTTTGACTTCATCAAATCAAATGAGATCTTTGCTATGATCACTTTCACATACATTTAAAGGATTATGAAAATATAGCATTAAAAGGTACTAGGCATAACAATATTTATTTGATTGACTTGGATTGTGTATCAAATGTTGATATAACATGCTTAGTTGCTAAGGAAGAAAATTCATGGTTATGGCATAAAAGAGCGGCTCATATAAATATGCATCAATTAAATAAACTTACATCAAATGACTTAGTTGTTGGTTTGCCGAAGTTAAATATTGAAAAAGATAAATTATGTGATGCATGTCAAAAAGGTAAACAAGTAAAATCATCTTTTAAATCTAAGAATTTTATTTCCACATCAAAACCTTTAGAACTTTTACACTTAGACTTATTTGGTCCATCTAGGATAAAAAGTTTTAGTGGAAATTACTATGCTCTTGTAATTGTTGATTATTTTTCTAGGTTTACTTGGACATTTTTCCTAACATTGAAAAGTGAAGCTTTTAAGGTCTTTAGGAAGTTTTCCAAGAAAATTCAAAATGAGAAAGACTTAAGAATCAAAGTGTTAAGGAGTGATCATGGAGGGGAATTCCAAAATGAATCTTTTGAAAATTATTGTGAAGAAAATGAAATTTTGCATAATTTTTCTGCACCTAGAACTCCCCAACAAAATGGTGTAGTAGAAAGGAAGAATAGGTCACTAGAAGAACTTGCTAAAACCATGTTAAATGAATCAAATGTTCCTAATACTTTTGGGCTGATGCTGTAAGTACTGCATGTTATGTATTGAATAGAATGCTCATTAGGCCAATCATAAAATTAACTCCTTATGAATTGTTAAATGGAAGGAAGGCTAATGTTTCACATTTAAAAATGTTTGGTCGTAAATGCTTTGTGTTAAATAATGGAAAAGATAACTTAGGAAAATTTGACTCAAAAGCCAATGAGGTCATTTTCTTAGGTTATTCACTTTCTAGCAAAGCATATAGAGTAATCAATAGAATAACCTTGAATATTGAAAAATTTGTGCATTTTACCTTTGATGAAATTGTAGACCTTGAGGGAAATCCTCTTGAGTCAAATAAAGAATATGCAGGTGATGATGAATACATAAGAGAAGTTCTAGAAGAAATGTACTTGAATGAGAATGAGCTATCTCAACCAACTAATTTGGCAAAAAAGTGGCAACCACCAAGAGGACTTTCAATGGACAATATAATTGGTGATATTTCAAAAGGGGTAAGCACTAGAAATATGATAAATTTTTGTATGTCTGTAGCTTTTGTTTCACAGATAGAACCCAAAAGTGTTGAGGAAGCACTCAAAGATGACCAATGGTGTATTGCAATGCAAGAAGAACTCAATCAAGTTGAAAGAAATCAAGTCTGGGAATTAATTCTAAGAAAAGAATCCCATCAAGTTATTGGAACAAAATGGGTATTTAGAAACAAACTTGATGAAGATGGAAATATAACAAAGAACAAAGTCAAACTTGTTACCAAAGGATACTACTATCAAGAGGAAGGTATTGATTATGATGAAACTGATAAGTGGTAAAAAGTTTATATAATTATGCCTTGAATTGTTATGAAACCACTTAACTTATGTTAATTCTAATATATTTTTCTCCTAATATAGGATGAATTCGAGAATACCTTGATACAAGAGTAAGTAGCATAATTGGAGTACAACTGGAAGAAGGAAGAAGATTTTTAGCATGGAAGTCGCTCGAGCGGGATGGACTCTCGCTTGAGCGAATATCAATTATTCTTCTCTAGAAGTCAGTCGCTCAAGCGCAAGAAAATTCGCTTAAGCATATGTTAGTTATTCTTCTCTGGAGTTCACTGAAAGAATTAATGGTTGAGTTCAAGAGGGGGGGTGAATTGAACTTAAAAAAACTTTTTCGCAAAACTTTACTTTCTTTTGGAAGAATGAGTTATCTTTATTCAATTCTTGAAAAGATGATTTGATTTAAAACACAGCAAGCTTATATTCAGAATTTAAAAGAGATGATAGAAAGAAATCAACACACAAATTTATACTGGTTCACTCTAATCCAGAGCTACGTCCAGTTCTTGACAAAACCTGTCAAGTTTTTCACTAATACCAAGTGACAATTACAACCCGTAGATCCTCACCAATCTACACCAAGAACTATCTCTTCAACCTATAAGATAGAATCTTGAAAAACACCCAGTAACCAAATCCAGTTACTGTACCAAGTGTAGCTTACAATCCAATCTACACAATTCACACGATACAAAAGAATAAGGAAAGAAGAAACCTGGACTTTGAATTCTAATTGCCCAGCACCAATTCTAAAGCACTCTCTCGCTGTGAATGACCACAATGTTGATCAAAGCACCTTATGATATGACAAAATCTTGAATGCAGAGAGAAAAACGTAGATGAACGATTCACAGATTGATTTCTCAAGTTTTCTCAAGTAGTGTGTTGTATTGTATTGTATTGTATATTCAAAAGATGGATCAAATCTGTATATATAGAGTAAATCATAGAATCAGAACGTTTCAATCTGTCAAAAACTGTTTTAGAGAGTCAAAAGATAAGTTGGTTAGCAAGTAAAACAGGTTAGAAGAGACTCTGATCGATTAGAACTGAAGTATGATAGATCAGGCTGAGTTATGATCGATTAGAACTGAAGTATGATCGATCAGACCAAGTTATGATCGATTAGAACTGAAGTATGATCGATTAGACTCAAGTTATGATCGATTAAAATGAAACTATGATCGATCAGAATATTATTTCAATCGATTAAAATATCGATTCAATCGATTGATTTCATTTAAAGTTCCATTTAATCGATTAAGACATCGATTCAATCGATTGATTTCATTTAAAGTTCCATTTAATCGATTGATTCGAGTTTTAATGGATTAAAACAACTTAATGAAAAATGACAGCACTCTGTTTCAATCGATTGAAAATCATTTCAACAGATTAAATTCCTGCAAATACTTAGTTAAAAAATAGTCTCTCTGTTTCAACAGATTGAAAAATATTTCAACAGAATTGATTTTCTAAAAACTCTTAGACTTAAAAAATATCTTTATTTTAACAGATTGAAAAACGTTTCAACTGAATTGTTTTTCCGAAAACTCTTAGATTGAAAAATATCTTTCTTTTTCAACAGATTAAAAAGTATTTCAATTGATTGTTTTTCCAAAACCTTCATATTGAGAAATTTACTAAGTTATTTTAACTTGTTGATTCTGCGAATCAATCAATTGAAAATACGATTATATAGAACCACTTATTCTGTTAAGTGATTTTAACCGATTGAAAATCTTTTTCAACAGATTGAAAAACTTAGTTTGTTCTTTTAATGCAGAAAATGATTTTCAATGCTATGCAGAAGATTAAGGCGCTTCATCACAACATATAATGGCCTATCAAGGGATTAAGTGCTCAAGCTAAAAAACCTAATCATCTACACACCCACAACCTAAACTAAATTTATGTCTTCATCAAATTATATCTAAGTCTTCATCAAATCCACCAAGTGCTTCAATCTCCCCCTATTTGATGGAGACAAATAACCACTGCACCTGCATAAAATCAGACCAGAGACATGCATACCAGAGACATATATTTTGTGATGTGGTGTGTGTGTAGTGGCAGTTTTAATCAAAATAATTCTCCCCCTATTTGACTTGCATCAAATAGATTGTCATGGATACAGTCCAATGGGGCCACTTGAGAACCCCCAAATAAAAAGCAGAATATAAAACCAACTAAGAAAAGAAAAAAAAGCAGAATTATCAGGAGACATTGATCAGGAAACTTCAATCATCTCCTGGACCTGGGTTGAATTGTATTTCCACAATTCTGTTGTAAATGTCTTCAAGTTGATTATCGATGTGCTTGGAACCTTGCAATAAAATTCTCATCCAAATAGTGCTGTCGAGCCCTTATAGCTGGAGTCATATTCATATGCCTCCTTTGATCAGCTTGAAGTTGATTCATTTGCTTGCAGCATTGTTCTTTCAAACCTGTGACAGAGGTGTGCCACCGCCAGGGGTGGATTATATGGAATCATCTCCAGCTGGGATCACTTCTTCCATAGGATCAGATGGATGAGCTCCAGAAGTGCCAGGAATATCAGTGTTGATATTTTCTTCCTCTTGTTCATCTTCATCACTTTCTTCATCTCTTCCAGGCATCCTCCTTGGAGACCCACTCACCATCAACTTTCATAAATCCCATTTTGTGAAGCATAGAGTTATTTATTTCGTTTGTTGAACGAACTGTCTCGACAAGTTCTCCTTCAAGATCAACACCAAAATATGTTAAAAATTTGGAAATCAGTATAGCATAGGGGTACCTGAAATCACTGAGTCTTTTTGCCTTGATCATGTGGTCTTTGATGACAAAAACCCAGTTCACCCGAATCCTGTGGTGAATGCAATACATTAGTACTAAATCTCCCTCATTTAGCACCGCATGATTGCTCCCCCTCGGAGTGAGCTGCCAAGACACAATGCAGGCAAGCAACCTTTCTTCCAATTTTAGTTTCCCAGGATTGAATCAGCTTAGAGAGTCATGCCTATTCTTCATGCATGACCGAAAATATTGAACCTTATTAAATTCCTCCACATCAGAAGTACACCCTTTGGTGACTTTCACTCCTAAATCCTTTAAACCAGCAACCTCATTCCAGATGTTAGGAGTAATCTCAATGTCCACACCTTTAACTTGGGTTTTCAAGGTGGAACCTTCAAAGGACAAATTTGTGAAGAAAACTTTGATTAAGTCGGGATAAATCCTACCGTCCAACTCCAGAAACTTCTGAAGCTTTTGATGTTGCAGCAGCTTTCTGATGCCTCTAAATCCTTCAGCATCAAACCAGGAAAACTTTAACAGCTTTGGTATGTTGACTTGTTTTCTGCTCAACTCATGAATAAACAGATTCATTTGCTCTTGGTCCCCGTTGAACCAAGTCTCAATCCTTCCTTCAACATTTTGTTCCTGCCGAACAGAAGACGACTCGCCCCTGCTTGATTTCTTTCTTCCAGACTTCGATCGTTTGAACATGCTTGATGAGCAAAACAGAGAGGAACCGAGAAAGAAAGAGTTCAAGTTAAGGAAATAGGAATACAGAAATCGTTTGACTTCAGGATTTTGTCTTTAGTCTTTTTGTGATCTTGCACAGTGATGATAAAGGTGGAGAGAGAAGAGTTTGATACAGAAACACTTAATTACCTTCGCAGTATGTATCCAATCAGAGTCGATCAGTATTAAAGGAAGTGGTTGAGATTTTATCTTATTGTAAATGAGTTCAACCTAATCTGCAGAAATTACTTGTGTGCAGAGCCAATTCATTTAATTTCAATTAATCAATTGATTTTTCCTGTAACCAATTGATTTCGCACTTCGCAGAAATTCATAAGTGAAATAAACCAATTGAATCAATGAATAAATCGATTGTTTTTGCAAAGGAAAATTAAGCAAAGTACCATTAGTGAATTCAATCGATTGAATCGAAGATTTAATCGATTGATTTATAGAAGAAAATTTGCAGAGCTACAGGGTTAGTGAAATAAATCGATTAAAAGCGTATCTAATCGATTGAACTAATAACATATCAATACCAGAGAGTAAGAAACAGGAAATCAACAGATTATTTCGCAGTTTCAATCGATTAAAACAAATAATATCAAGTTATTCATGCAATTATTAATCGATTGAACTTGTTATCTAGCTCGTTAAAAGACATACAATTACTATAAAGAATCAGTTATACAATACTAGATATATCTAGAATTCCTAATTCAGTCCTAAGCATATTAAGTCTATCTCTAGGAAGTGGTTTAGTGAATAAATCAGCTAACTGTTTTTCAGATTCAACAAATAATATCTCACAGTCACCCCTAGATACGTGTTCTCTAATAAAGTGATGTCTAATTTCAATATGCTTAGTTCTAGAGTGTTGAATAGGATTCTTAGTTAAGTTTATCGCACTAGTATTGTCACAAACCAGAGGTACCTTGTTTAGAGTCACTCCATAATCCTGTTAGTTGTTGCTTGAGATAAGTGCTTTGAGCACAACAGCTCCCAGCTGCAATATATTCGAGCTTCTGCAGTTGACAGAGCAACACACGCTTGCTTTTTGCTGTGCCACGATATAAGACTGCTCCCTAGTAGATGACAAGTACCAGAGGTACTTTTTCTGTCCAATCTACATCCTGCAAAGTCGAGAATCGAGAAAATCCAACAAGCTTAAGGGACGCACCTTCAGGATACCATAGTCCAACATTGACCTGTTCCCTTAAGGTACTTCAGAATCCTTTTGGCAGGAGTAAGATGTGATTCCTTTGGATTTGCCTGAAATCTTGCACACAGACATACACTAAACATAATGTCAGGCCTACTAGCAGTTAGATAAAGCAGAGAACCAATCAAACCTCTATATTTAGTTTGATCAACAGATTTCCCTTTTTCATCTAAATCTAAACAGCTAGTTAGTAGACATTGGTGTAGAGGATTCCTTGCAATTGTGCATATCAAATTTCTTTAACAGTTCATTGCAGTATTTAGATTGACTAAGAAAAATGCCATTTGTTAATTGTTTAACCTGTAGACCAAGGAAGAAATTCAATTCTCCCATCATAGACATTTCAAATTCACTTTGCATTTCTTTTACAAACTTATTACACATGGCATTATTGGTGGAACCGAAAATAATATCATCCACATACACCTGCACCAGAATAATGTCAGTTCCAGATTTCTTAATGAACAGAGTTTTATCAACCTCACCTCGCTTGTACCCTTGATCAATTAGAAAATTACTTAACCTCTCATACCATTGTCTAGGTGCTTGCTTCAAGCCATAAAGAGCCTTTTTCAATTTGTAGACATGGTCAGGATGCTTGTGATCTTCAAACCCAGGAGGTTGAGAAACATACACTTCTTCATTGATAAGTCCATTAAGAAAGGCACTCTTTACATCCATCTGTAGTAATCTGAAACCACTCAAACAGGCATAAGCTAATAATAATCTAACAGCTTCAAGCCTAGCTACAGGTGCAAATGTTTCATCAAAATCAATGCCCTCTTGTTGGTTATACCCTTTGGCTACCAACCTAGCTTTATTCCTAGTGATAATGCCGTGTTCATCTAGCTTGTTTTTGAATACCCACTTAGTACCAATTATATTGATATCTTTGATTTTAGGAACTAATTCCCACACTTTATTTCTTTCAAATTGATTAAGCTCATCATGCATGGCACTAACCCAGTATTCATCATTTAATGCTTCTTTAACTGTCTTAGGCTCTATTTGTGAAATGAATGCCATATGATTACAGAATTGATTAAGAGAATGTCTAGTAGATACTCCCTTATTAATTTGCCCGATGACATTGTCTAGAGAGAGATTTCTTGGGACAATCCACTCTTTAGGAAGCTCTTCCAGAACACCTTCTTCTTGTTCTACAGTAATTGTAGATGGATCAGCTTTTGCAGGGTCCACAGATGGATCACCCTCTTCAACAGTATGCTGATCTGTGCTACTGGGACATTTCAACTGATAAGAATTATCAGTTAAATCTTCTTCATCAGCAGTACCTGTTGATCTATTCTGCACAACTCGAGGAGACTCATTAAACACAACATGTACAGATTCTTCAACTGATTTCAATCTCAAATTATAAACTCTATATGCATGGCCGTGAGTTGAGTAACCAAGAAAAATTCCTTTGTCAGATTTTTCATCAAACTTGCCAATGTTTTCTTTCCCATTGTTTAAAACAAAACATGTACATCCAAAGACCCTGAAATAGTTTATGTTGGGTTTTCTTCCTTTGTACAGTTCATATGGGGTTTTCTTAAGCATGGGTCTAATCAAGACTCTATTCAAAACATGACAAGCAGTGTTGACTGCATCAGCCCAGAAGTATTTTGGTAAAGAATTTTCACTCAACATTGTTCTGGCAAGCTCCACAATTGATCTGTTCTTTCTTTCCACAACACCATTCTGTTGAGGAGTTCTTGGAGCAGAGAAATTGTGTTTTATACCAAATTTTTCACAAAATGATTCAAACTTCTCATTTACAAATTCTCCACCATTGTCACTTTGAATAGATGTAATGAAATATCCCTTTTCATTATGTAAAACCTTGGCAAGCCTTTTGAAAGATTTGTAGGAATCAGATTTAGCTTTAAGAAAGATAGTCCAGGTAAATCTGGAAAAATCATCAACAATCACCATGATATAAAGATTACCACCTAGGCTTTTATTCCTTGAAGGACCAACCAAATCCATGTGAAGCAGTTCCAAAGGTCTAGAAGTTGAAACAATGTTTTTGTTTGAAAAAGATTTTCTGGTTTGTTTGCCTTTCAAACAAGCTTCACAGATTTTGTCTTTCAAGATTTGAAGCTTAGGCAGCCCAAAAACTAACTCTTTTGAAATCAGTTTGTCAAGATGGTTAAGATGTATATGAGCAAGCCTTCTATGCCACAACCAAGATTCTTCTTTTTTAGTAAGAAGACAACTTTGAGATGATATAGACTGCTTAATATCTAACATGTATATGTTGTTTAACCTCTTACCTACCAACATTACCGTGTCAGATTCTGGCTCACAGATAAGACATTTTTCTGGTTTGAAAACAACTTTGTGACCAAGATCACATAACTGGCTTATACTTATCAGATTGTGTTTGAGACCTTCAACAAAAAGAACATTGTGAATGGTTACAGATTCACCATCTCCAATATCTCCAGAACCAAGAATTCTTCCCTTGTTGTTGTCTCCATAAGTCACATGACCCCCATTCTTCAATTTCAACTTCTGGAATTTTGAAATGTCACCTGTCATGTGCCTTGAGCATCCGCTGTCCAGGTACCAAAGAGACTCTTGATGCTGTTCCTGAAAAGTCAAACATAAAGCATTTGGTACCCTTTAAATATTTTGGGTCCTTGGGAGTCAAACTTTCTGCTTAACATGTTTTGGAACCCATCTCTTCCTTCCTTGCGGCACAAAATATTTCCTAGCATGACAGAATTTTATAGTATGTCCTTTCTTCATGCAGTAATGACAGGATGAGAAAGGGGATGCTGTTGTTTTTCTATATGAAAAGAAGTTCAAATATTTCTTAGTTTTTACCCCATTCCTAGGTTTGTACCCGATTCCAGAATGTTCAAAAACACAATTTTGAGATCCAAGAAGTGCATCTAAATTCTCTTTACCTTGAGTAAACTTAGACAAAGTTTTAATCAAGTAATCAACCTTATCTTGCAGAATAATACATTTTTCACACTTCTTATTAGCAGCAACATTATTCGCAGATGCATAGATTATATCTAGATGTTCTAAATCTGTTTTGCTTTCTAGCAGTTCTTTTTCCAGAGTTTTAACTCTATTTTCTAACCAGTTATTTAGCCCTTTCAACCGATTATTTGTATGAGATAAATTTCTGGCTTCACTATGCATTTCATTGAAAGCATTCAGTAATGTGCTGTAATTCATTTCATTTTCTGTAGAAGTTGAACTTACATGTGATGAAGAGGATTCACAGCCAGCCATCAAACACAAGTTTACCTCTTCACCTTCGGATTCAGAACTGGAAGAAGATTCATTGTCTTGCCAAGCTATGTAGGCCTTTTTCCGTTTGTATCTTGAATCTTTCTTATTCTGATTCTTGGTCTTTTCTGGACAGTCGCTCCTTATGTGACCCTGTTTACCACAAGAATAACAAGTAATATTATTTTGAACAGATTCAGTCTTTCTATCATTGTACCTTTTTACTTGGCCAGTCTTGTTCTTTCTTCTCAGAAATTTCCCGAATTTCTTAACCAATAAAGTCAGGTTCTTGGACTCATCTTCTTCAGAATCACTGTTTTCTTCAATCGTCTTGAGAACAATATTTCTACTTTTCTTTTCTGCATTCTCTTGTTCTTTGAACCGATTGATTTCCAACTCGTGTTCCCTTAACTTACCAAAGAGTGAGGCAGTAGTCATTTCAGTCAAATCTCTTGATTCAGATATTGCTGTCACCTTTGGTTGCCAAGTTCTGTCCAAACACTTCAGTATTTTGATATTCAACTCCTCCTTGTCAAAGGTCTTCCCTAGCCCGATCAAATGATTAACTATGTGCGTGAATCTTTTCTGCACATCTGCAATTGTCTCCCCTTGCTGCATTTTAAACAACTCATAGTCCCTGATTAACTCATGCTTTCTTGCCCTTTTCACATCAGATGTTCCTTCATGTGTGACCTCTAGAATTTCCCACATCTCTTTGGCAGAAGCACACTGAGACACCCTGAAAAACTCATCAAGATTTAAGGCAGAGGTAATAATATTCTTTGCGAGTATAATCATATTGCACTCTCCTATTTTCTGCATCAGTCAACTCACTCCAACTTTTCTCAACAGCTTTACCATCTACTATATGAGTTGGTTTAAAAGGACCATTAACAATTGTTTCCCAAATGCCTCTATCAAGGGATTCAATAAAGATTTTCATTCTAACCTTCCGAGAAGAATAATTCACACCAGCGAAAAGTGGAGGCCTGTTTATGGAGGCTCCTTCTGAAAAATTCATCTTTCCCTCAGCCATTGGACCGATTACTTGAGTAACTTACAAGAACCAGCTCTGATGCCAATTGAAAGAATTAATGGTTGAGTTCAAGAGGGGGGGTGAATTGAACTTAAAAAAACTTTTTCGCAAAACTTTACTTTCTTTTGGAAGAATGAGTTATCTTTATTCAATTCTTGAAAAGATGATTTGATTTAAAACACAACAAGCTTATATTCAGAATTTAAAAGAGATGATAGAAAGAAATCAACACACAAATTTATACTGGTTCACTCTAATCCAGAGCTACGTCCAGTTCTTGACAAAACCTGTCAAGTTTTTCACTAATACCAAGTGACAATTACAACCCGTAGATCCTCACCAATCTACACCAAGAACTATCTCTTCAACCTATAAGATAGAATCTTGAAAAACACCCAGTAACCAAATCCAGTTACTGTACCAAGTGTAGCTTACAATCCAATCTACACAATTCACACGATACAAAAGAATAAGGAAAGAAGAAACCTGGACTTTGAATTCTAATTGCCCAGCACCAATTCTAAAGCACTCTCTCGCTGTGAATGACCACAATGTTGATCAAAGCACCTTATGATATGACAAAATCTTGAATGCAGAGAGAAAAACGTAGATGAACGATTCACAGATTGATTTCTCAAGTTTTCTCAAGTAGTGTGTTGTATTGTATTGTATTGTATATTCAAAAGATGGATCAAATCTGTATATATAGAGTAAATCAGAAAAACAGAACGTTTCATCTGTTAAAAACTGTTTTAGAGAGTCAAAAGATAAGTTGGTTAGCAGTAAAACAGGTTAGAAGAGACTCTGATCGATTAGAACTGAAGTATGATAGATCAGACCGAGTTATGATCGATTAGAACTGAAGTATGATCGATCAGACCGAGTTATGATCGATTAGAACTGAAGTATGATCGATCAGACCGAGTTATGATCGATTAAAATGAAACTATGATCGATCAGAATATTATTTCAATCGATTAAAATATCGATTCAATCGATTGATTTCATTTAAAGTTCCATTTAATCGATTAAGACATCGATTCAATCGATTGATTTCATTTAAAGTTCCATTTAATCGATTGATTCGAGTTTTAATGGATTAAAACAACTTAATGAAAAATGACAGCACTCTGTTTCAATCGATTGAAAATCATTTCAACAGATTAAATTCCTGCAAATACTTAGTTAAAAAATAGTCTCTCTGTTTCAACAGATTGAAAAATATTTCAACAGATTGATTTTCTAAAAACTCTTAGACTTAAAAAATATCTTTATTTTAACAGATTGAAAAACGTTTCAACTGATTGTTTTTCGAAAACTCTTAGATTGAAAAATATCTTTCTTTTTCAACAGATTAAAAAGTATTTCAATTGATTGTTTTTCCGAAACCTTCATATTGAGAAATTTACTAAGTTATTTTAACTTGTTGATTCTGCGAATCAATCAATTGAAAATACGATTATATAGAACCACTTATTCTGTTAAGTGATTTTAACCGATTGAAAATCTTTTTCAACAGATTGAAAAACTTAGTTTGTTCTTTTAATGCAGAAAATGATTTTCAATGCTATGCAGAAGATTAAGGCGCTTCATCACAACATATAATGGCCTATCAAGGGATTAAGTGCTCAAGCTAAAAAACCTAATCATCTACACACCCACAACCTAAACTAAATTTATGTCTTCATCAAATTATATCTAAGTCTTCATCAAATCCACCAAGTGCTTCATTCACTCGCTCAAGCGAACATTTTGTCGCTTGAGCAAAAATAGGCATTTTTTGCTTGAGCGAAAGTTGTTGCTTGAGTGAAAGATGCAGGGCACAAATTTTCCTATAAAAAGATAAGATGTGTTTTGAGAAAAGCAAGCGGTTTTGGGGAGAAGAGGTGCAACTACTGCTAGGGTTTCGTCCAATCTTCATCAATTCTTCACTTCTTCCTCATTTGGAGCATTGTAATGGTCAACATAAGTGGCTAACTTCATTCTCTTGGGATTTGGTGCACTTTGAACTCTTTTGTATCATGGTAATATTTTGAGATATTAATCTATGTTTTGATGTTGTTATTCTTATCCTTTGTGCTTTGGAATGAATTATTCTTGATGTTTGGGCTATGATTGGAAAATATATCTTCAACCCTAGATCATGGTAAGAATATTTGTTATGTTAATTTCTAGGAATGGAATGAATGTATCAATTGCTAACACCCTAAACCTAATGCTGGAAAATCTCTTAATTGTGTGAGGAATCAACATTTATTAGGTTTTCTTATGAATTTCATGTGTGAGGAATCAACATTGTTAGGTTAATTGACGTTCTTAATTGACATAGCCATTACAAAAGAGGGATAAGGAAGAAAGTCAATCCTAAGTGCCTTTAATTGATATTTTCTCAACAATTTACAGTTCTTTGTCATTTAATTTCAATTTAACTCTTTATGCAAGACTCATTCTATTTTAATCTACTTAGTAAGCATAAAATTGGGAATTTTCATTGAAACCGTTCCTCGTGGGATCGACTTTTATTTAATTGAAATACTATACTGCGATTGATAATTTTGGTACGCTTGCCAATAATTCAACAAGTATTTCTGGCGTCGTTGCTGGGGAACAGTGTTATTTGAGAATTCTTTGTTTAGCTTATTGAGTATTTTATTTTTATTTTTGTTTTTGCTTTATTTTCCAGTTTTATTTTGCTTAATGATTGTCTTGTGCTAATATTTGTTTGAGTTACTCTTTTGATTTATGTGTTTAAGAGGACAGGTATCTTCAGAGCAGTTAGAATATAATCCGAAGATTGAAAAAACCGCTCAGAGGAACCGGGGTAGAAGAAGGGAAACTCAAGAACAAGCCATAGGAGAATCAGTTAACTCTTCTTTCACACTCAATTTACCAGACCCAATTATAGATGATATGGCAGAAGACGGAGAAAATTTGAATCCAAATCCAAATCTAAATCCAAATCAAAATCTAGATTCAAATCCACCTAGAAGAACACTCAGAAACAATGCTATGCAGCAAGGTTCAAGACATTTTTCCAGCATTGTCGTACCGAACGACCAAACATTGCAGATGAATCCAGCTTTCTTAAGCTTGATTAGTGCTCATCAATTCACTGGATTGGATCATGAAGACCCTTATATTCATTTGTCTACTTTTTATGAGTTGATTGGTACCATGGGATTTAGAGCAACAAATCTTGAATCTGCATGTTTGAGATTATTTCCTTTTTCTTTAGCAGGTAGGACAAAGGAGTGGCTGAAGGCACATCCTAATCAGAGTTTGACTGATTGGAGTAACATAGAAGAGAAGTTTCTGAATAGATTTTTTTCCACCATCCCGCTACATCAAAGCAAAATCCGACATCACTTCTTTCAAACAAGGAACAGATGAATCTTTTTATGAAGCATGGGAGAAATTTAAATCACTGTTGAGCAGATGCCCAAATCATGGATTTGATGACATTGCTTAGTTGAATATTTTCTATACTGGCCTGCGACATGATACAAAGATGCAATTAGAGGCTGCAGTAGGAGGATCCATGTTGGATGTAGAAATTGAACATGCCACAAGAATTATTGATGCACTAGCTTTTACAGACCAACAGGCCCAACATGATAGACATCCAGTTCAAAGAAAGGGAGTACTTGAACTTAGCACCTCAGATGTTATCTTAGCCCAGAATAAACTTATAACCCAACAAACTGAAGCATTGAACAAGAAAATAGAGAAATTACCTCAACAAATGCATACAGTACAATCCATTCCTAATCAACAGATGAGTTGTGACTTGTGTGAAGGTGATCATTCAAATGAACAATGCTCTTATCAAGACAACATTCAACAAGAAGAAGCTAATTATATGGGTGCTCAAGGTAGTAGTCAAGGCAGACAAGGTAATTCCCCTAATTCCAACAATTATTAGAATAATTTTGCACAAGGATGGAGAGGGAATCAGAATCAGAATCAGAATTTTGGGGTGGAAACAAGGTGTTAGCTCATCGACTAGACAACCTACATTTCAACAACAATCATATCAGCAACCTCCATATCAATAACAACAACAACATTATCCTTCAATGCTTAACAGAATGAGTAAATTGGAGGATACGTTAGAAAAATTCATGCAAAGCACTATGGCTAATCAAAAAAATACAGAGGCTTCATTCAGAAATTTAGAGACCCAAATGGGTCAACTGGCTAAACAATTATCTGAGCGGCAAGGAGGACAGTTTTCAGCTAACACACAAACCAACCCCAGGGAGCAATGCAATTCAATAACTACAAGGAGTGGAAAAGTTGTAGGTAAGGAGATTGGTGACAATATAGCTGTTGAAGAAGAAGTTCTGGTAAAAGAAGATGAAGAGCAAGAAGAGGAGAGTAAGAAAGAAAGATATATTCCTAATAAGAAGAACGAAGAGGGAAAGAAAAAACAAAAGATAGAAAAAGGAGGGAGTCAAAAACCATTTGTAGAGAAGTTACCATATCCCACGGTTCCCTCACAGATAGACAAAGAAAGACAATTCACCAGATTTATGGATATTTTCAAAAGACTGCAGATTAATATATCCTTTGCGGAAGCTATGGAGCAAATGCCAACATACGTCAAATTCATGAAAGAGCTCTTAACTAAGAAAATAATATTTACTGATGAAACAGTGGAGTTAGAGGCAGGGTGTAGTGTTATATTCCAGAAATCATTGCCTCAAAATTCCAAGGACCCTGGAAGCTTCACTATACCAGTCACAATTGGTACATTACCAGTGAAAAAAAGCATTACTTGATTTAGGGGCCAGCATAAGCCTCATGCCATTATCTATGCTCAAAAGAATAGGAGACTTAGATGTTAGACCAACTAGAATGACTTTGCAACTAGCTGACAGATCAATAAATATTCCTTATGGAGTAGCAGAAGATGTTTTAGTTAGAGTGGATAAATTCATATTTCCTGTTGATTTTATGATTATGGACATGGAGGAAAATGAGGAAGTCCCATTGATCCTAGGAAGGCCATTTATGAAGACTGCCAACGTAATTATAGATGTTGACATGGGCAAGTTGAAAATTATAAGTGGAGATGATGAAGTTAATTTTAATATGTTTGAAGTTGTACAACAACAGGAAGACAAGAAAGATTGCATCAGAATAGATACTTTGGAGGAATTACCCATCTCAACTGAAAAACAAGATTACAAGCCTGTTGCACAACCCCAAAGACATCTCAATCTGACTATGAAGGAAGTTGTTCAAAGAGAGGTACTGAAACCTCCTAAAGCAGGTATGATTTATCCAATCTCTGACAGTTGTAAGGTTATTCGCAATGAAAAGAATAAATTCATTCCAACAAGGACAGTCAAGGGATGGAGAATGCGTATAGATCACCTTGATCACTCACCTGCATGAGCCCTAAAGCAAATAGGCGTCGAGCTGAAGACGTTAAACAAGAGCTCCTGGGAGGCAACCCAATATTTTGAATTTGTTTTTTTTTTCTTTTTGTAGTTTAAGTTTTTTGTGCACTTTTCTTCTTTAGGTTCTTTCTTTGCATGATTTCTCCAGGTACACAGTGAACTTCTCCTTAAGACTTTGAAGCCTTACTTCAATGGCCTGAGGACAATCCAACTTTTCCGGAGGGGGTGAGAAAGTCTGCAGCTGAGGCTGAGGCACAAGATGAGGAGGAGATGACAAGTGAAGAAAATGAGGGAGGAAATTGACTTTGTTTTTAATATTTTTAATTCCTTTATTTTTAATTTAATGTTTATAATTGCTTTATTTTAAATTTTGAATTCCCTTGTTGTCCCATAATTTGTTTTAGAGCCATATATGAGATTATTGCTTGTTGTGTAATTCAAATCTGGAACGTAAAAACTCATTTTGATTGTTTCCAATAACAAGTGATTTTAGGATGATGAGTATGATACTGAAAAGGAATTGATGAGGAGAATTAGGAATTAACTGAATTGGAGAAGCTAGCAAAAACCCAAGTGAGTAGCGTGCCATAAATAGTTCAAATTGAGTGTCAACACTTTTTGATGATAACTAGTATTGGTTGATTCTTTGATGTGATTGCATGTTGGCGAGACTTGAAAATGATAAAGGGATTTTTTTCTTTGTAGTAGATATAACCCAGAGGCAAATAGTCAACCCTGCATTAATTATAGGACATCCATCTGAACCCCTTCTGAGCCAAAAACAATATTGTTTCATAAACAGAACCCCTAAGCCTAAACACTATTTATCTACCTTCCTATTTGAGAAAGGAAACAAGTATGAATCTTATTATTTTTCCTATTGTTGGGTATTGCTATTGTTATCCTACAGGTATTGTTGGGGTGTTATAAAAAAAAGTGTGAAGAAAAAGGAAAAGTAAAGCATAAATCTTGTGGCAAAGTCAGAAAGGATAAAGGAAAAGCAGGAGAAAAAAAAAGAGTTCAAAGGGGGGAATAATAACTTGTGAGATTATTAACTCACTATCATTGTGTTAGGAGCAAAAACATGAAGTCTGAAACCCGACTTGAGGAAATATTAAACATGAATCATTCATATGAGTTGAATTTCTCAAATACTTTTGTATATCCCAAAAAACCAATGATTCTTTCTTAGCCCAACCCCATTACAAGCCTCAAAAGACCTTTTGATTTAAGTCTTGCTTAACAAATGTTGATTGCTTAAAGACGATTATCAATATTGGATTGTCTAAATGAAGTGATTGAATAAGATAAACACTTATCTGTGAGAATTAGAGATGATTATATATAACTCTATTTGAGAGATCATGCTTCTCTGAGGATAGTTGAGGACTAATTATTCTTTGTTAGTTTCTGTAACTTGAATGCTTATGTATTCTATTTTTCATTTGGAGTTGTGAGCTTCACATTTCAAAAAATTTTTATGTTGTGGTTCTGGAAGAGAAAGTGATAATAGGCGATGGTTTTGTTTTGGAAAAATTACTTTGCTTGGGACAAGCAAGATTCTAGGTTGGGGGGGAGTTGTTAAGTGGTAAAAAGTTGATATAATTATGCCTTGAATTGTTATGAAACCACTTAACTTATGTTAATTCTAATCTATTTTTCTCCCAATATAGGATGAATTCGATAATACCTTGATACAAGAGTAAGGAGCATAATTAGAGTAAAACTGGAAGAAGGAAGAAGATTTTCAGCATGGAAGTCGCTCGAGCGGGATGGACTCTCATTTGAGCGAATATCAGTTATACTTCTCTGGAAGTCAGTCGCTCAAGCGCAAGAAAATTCGCTTAAGCAAATGTTAGTTATTCTTCTCTGTAGTTCACTCGCTCAAGCGAGCATTTTGTCGCTTGAGTGAAAGACGCAGGACCCAATTTTTCCTATAAAAAGATAAGATGTGTTTTGAGAAAAGCAAGCAGTTTTGGGGAGAAGAGGCGTGACTACTGCTAGGGTTTCGTCCAATCTTCATCAATTCTACACTTCTTCCTCATTTGGAGCATTATAATGGCCAACATGAGTGGCTAACTTCATTCTCTTGGGATTTGGTACACTTCCTTTGAACTCTTTTGTATCATGGTGATATTTTGAGATATTAATCTATGTTTTGATGTTGTTATTCTTATCCTTTGTGCTTTGGAATGAATTATTCTTGATGTTTGGGATATGAATGGAAAATATATCTTGAACCCTAGATCACGGTAAGAATATTTGTTACGTTAATTGCCAAGAATAGAATGAATGTATCAATTGCTTAACACCCTAAACCTAATGCTGGAAAATCTCTTAATTGTGTGAGGAATCAACATTTATTAGGTTTTCTTATGAATTTCATGTGTGAGGAATCAACATGGATGATTTGGGTAGGTGGCATCTGTTAGAATCGCGCAGCGGAATGTTCGCGTTGTCGGACAAAAACCAAGAGGGGGGGTGAATTGGTTTCTTAACAAAAATTAGGTTTTAAAAATTTTCCCCAAATTTTACCGATTAAAAAGTTGTGTAAATGTAAATAAGATAGAGATAGAGTCTTTCACAGGAGATTTATACTGGTTCGGATCAAAAGACCCTACGTCCAGTTGCTAATCACTCAAACAGAGGATTAACGTTGTCACTATAATCAAAGTTGTTACAAACAGATAACAATTGAAAATACAAAGTAAAGAAAACACCTCTCTTGAAACCCATAAGAGATGAAGAACATCTTTCCCTAGAGACGGCACAACACACAATCCACTAAAAACTCCACTTAGTGATTCTTATCGCTTCTAGCCCACACCAGGTTCCAAAAGCCCCTTTTTCCACCAACAAACAGTTCTCTAGCACTCATAGCACTTAACTTTTGTTTGAAAAAGGTTGTTCTATTTTTCTGAGAGCCTTAGAGAACCTTAAGTAGAGAAATTAGGGTTTGGGAATTGGGATTTTCGGAACTAGGAGTATTGGGATTAGGGTTTTCGAAAATAGGTTTAATTTGAAGTTGAAAATCAAAATCTGACTAAAATAATCGATTAAATGAAGTGTTAATCGATTATTACAGAGCCAAAATCAACAGAACCCCAATACTCTCTGTTTTAATTGATTAACTAGCCTGTTAATCGATTAGCTGGCTTGTTAATCGATTAACAGGTGTGTTAATCGATTATTACAGTGAACAGATACAAAAAATGGTTTTTCTCATTGTAATAATCAATTATCTGATGTTTTAATCGATTATGTTAGAATCGCGCAGCGGAATGTTTGCGTGGTCGGACAAAAACCAAGAGGGGGGATGAATTGGTTTCTTAAAAATTAGGTTTTCAAAATTTTCCCCAAATTTTACCGATTAAAAACTGTGTAAATGTAAATAGAGAAAGGGATAGAGTCTTACACAGGAAATTTATACTAGTTCGGATCAAAAGACCCTACGTCCAGTTGCTAATCACTCAAACAGAGGATTAACGCTGTCACTATAAACAAAGTTATTACAAACAAGTTACAATTGAAAAGATAAAGTAAAGATAACACCTCTCTTGAAATCCACAAGAGATGAAGAACAACTTTCCCTAGAGACAGCACAACACACAATCCACTAAGAACTCCACTTAGTGATTCTTATCGCTTCTAGCCCACACCAGGTTCAGAAAGCCCCTTTTTCTTGCAACAAACAGTTCTCTGGCACTCACAACACTTAACTTTTGTATGAAAAAGGTTGTTCTTCTTTCTCGAGTTCCATAGAAGAGTTTAAGTAGAGAAATTAGGGTTTTGGAATTGGGGATTTCGAAACTAGGGTTCTTGGAAATAGGGTTTTCGAAAATAGGTTTGATTTGAAGTTAAAAATCAAAATCGATTGAAATAATCGATTAAAAGAAGTGTTAATCGATTAAAAACGAGCCAAATATCAACAGAACCCAAACCTCTCTATTTTAATCGATTAAAAGGTGATTTAATCGATTAAACCGCTCGATAATCGATTAAAAGTTGGTTTAATCGATTAAACCAGATGAGTTGTTACGGAAAATGATTTTTCTCACTGTTTTAATCGATTATTTACCTATTTAATCGATTAAAGCCGAGCCTGGATGATAAATTTGAGCTTTTTGAAGCTTCTAAGGTGCAGACTATGTACTGGCTATCTTAAACTCTAATATTACAGACTCAATCTAATTGAAACAGAGTTATTACAATACAAAACAAGTCTTCAACACTATAAGTCTTTGTGTTCTTGAATCATCATCAAAATCAACAATCTTCATGTTCATCAAGTGCAACATCAAGTCCTTGAATGTTCAACAATCTCCCCCTTTTTGATGATGATCAAAATTATCTTTTAAAGCCTTGTAATAACCTGTTTTATCTGTCATACTAACAAACACATTAAACATACCTGATAATATTTAAAAGTAATCAAATTAGGCTTTAAATATTTTCTCCCCGTATTTTGATTAGAATAAAAAATAATTCATCTATTACAAACATAAGGGCTCCCCCTCAAAATATGCATAATGTAGAGAAAGCTCCCCCTCAATCAAAGCAATAACAAAACATCACATTTTATTTCAGAAATGTCAATACATTACATCACAAGAAGAGAAAATAAACAACAAAATTAAAATTCTTCACTATCATCACTATGAAAGTGTGCATCAAATCTATTTTCTAAATGGCACACTTTATCATCTACATCAGATATACAGCGAATTATTTCCTCATGCCGTACTCCAGAAAGAGTGAAGAATGATCGCATCCTCCGATTCATGTCGGATAACATGTCTTCCATGGATTGTCGGGTTTCATGATGAGTAGAGGAAGTTCCAACACTTTGGATTTGGTCGGAGGGAAACTCAGCAGCTGGAGGCATATCTTCATCAGAATCTTCATTAGCATCACCTTGATTAGGAACATCATCTTTGTGAACATAAATATCATTGACACGCACCATTTAGAGTTGAATCAATGTGCTGTCCATCATGCGGTTCAAGTTATTTGTTCTAACTGCTTGTTCACCTTCAACATTCACTCCTTTATATTCAAGAATACGAGAGACAAGTAAAGCATATGGAATTTTGAATGTGGGATGACGTTTTGCTTTTAACATGGTCATTGTGACAAGAACGCCCCAATCTAATGGCTCATTATTCATTATGGCATGAATAATACGAAGATCAATGGAAGAACATTGGGCATGATTTGTAGCTCGAGGACATAGGATCCAAACAATTAGATGGAGAATCATGCGTTCCTCCTTCTTTAAAGGTCCAGCATGAAGGAGACGCCCAATCTCCATGGAGGGATTTCTCAGAAAAGAACGGTAAGCTAAGAACCTGTCAAAATCATCTAGCTCACCATAAATGTTAATAGCATCTTCTCTAATTGGAAAGTGAGCGACGTTTTCCCAAATATCATCGTCAAGACTAATTGTGACGCCTTTTACTCTAGAGGTAGCAATTTGATCTCTAAATTTAAATCTAGAGTAAAATACCCTAACAAGGTCAGGATAATACGTACCTTGCATTTGGATGAAGGGAAGAACTCCTTGAATTTCAAGAAGGTTGGGAAAATTGAATCCCTTATTGATGAATTGCTCACCAATAAGAAACTTGGGAGAAATAATAGCCCGTTCCTTCCAGTAAGTCAGAAATTCTTGTTGGCCATATGTATCAGAAATTCATCCTTCTACGGAATTAGGACGGGGTCGAGATGAGGGTGCAGATCTTCTTCTAGTAGGGATCTTAGCACGAGAAGATGAGGCCATTGAAAGATTAGAGGAATAACAAGAAGATTTAGAAAGCTAAGTGTAGTGAGAAGAGGGCAATATTGCTAGAATAAGGCAAGATAGCTTGATTTCAAGAGATAGAAGTGAGTAGAAGTGAAATGAAGGTCCCTATTTATAACCAAGCATCTCCAACGTTCATATGGAAGGGAATAATAGTCAAAATATCTGTTGGCAACGACTAGGAAGCAAACTTGGTCGGATTTAATCGATTAAAATTCAAATTAATCGATTAAATCACTTCCAGACCCATTTAAATCGATTATTTTGGGCTGTTAATCGATTAATACTGGTTTTAATCGATTAATGGACGAATTAATCGATTATTCCAGAGAGGAATGCCCTGTTTTAAGTGTTTTGGATGCAAATAATCGATTAGAACTCCAATTAATCGATTATTCCAGAGAGGAATGCCCTGTTTTGAGTGTTTTAACACATGATAACCTATGAACATCCTACAAAATGAATTATAACATTACAACCATCCAAAAATAGTCAAATTAAGCAGAATTTAAGTTATTTCTAATATCCCTAAGTCTCTTCTAAGATCATAAAATCTATCCTTGGGTAGAGGCTTAGTAAAAATATCTGCTAATTGATTCTTTGTATCAACGTACTCTATTTTACAGTTTCCTTTGCTGATATGATCTCTCAAAAAGTGATGTCTTATTTCTATATGTTTAGTCCTAGAGTGCATTACTGGATTCTTAGTAAGATTTATTGCACTCGTATTATCACACATCAACGGAATGTCATTTAAAAAGATATTATAATCTTCTAACTGTTGTTTCATCCACAGAATTTGAGTACAACAACTACCAGCTGCAATATATTCAGCTTCAGTGGTAGATAAAGCAACACATGCCTGTTTCTTAGAATGCCAGGATATTAAGGATGAACCTAACAAATGACATGTCCCACTAGTACTTTTCCTATCAATTTTACATCCACCATAATCAGCATCAGAATATCCTATTAAACTCATACAAGCATCAGACGGATACCACAAACCAAAACCACTAGTTCCTTTTAAGTATTTTAAAATATGTTTCACTGCAATTAGATGAGATTCTTTAGGACAAGCCTGAAATCTAGCACACACACAGACAGAATGCATAATATCAGGTCTACTTGCAGTTAAGTATAACAGTGATCCTATCATACCTCTATACATAGTTTGATTAACTTCCAAACCTGATTCATCCTTGTCTAGATAGCATGAAGTTCCCATGGGTGTGTTAGCTTCCTTTGAGGTGTCCATTCCAAACTTTTTAAGGATCTCTTTGCAGTATTTGGTTTGAGAGATGAAAATGCCATCTTTAAGTTTCTTGATTTGTAGTCCAAGGAAGAATGTCAATTCTCCCATCATAGACATTTCAAACTCTCACTGCATTATCTTAGCAAATTCTACACATAACGAATTATCAGTTGATCCAAAAATAATATCATCAACATATACCTGGACCAATAAGATATGTTCTTTAACTTTCTTTATAAACAGTGTAGAATCAATTTTTCCTCTAGAAAAATCATTTGATGTTAGGAAACTACTTAACCTTTCATACCAAGATCTAGGAGCTTGTTTCAACCCGTATAAAGCTTTCTTTAATTTAAAAACATGATTAGGAAAACTAAAATCTTCAAAACCAGGGGGTTGCTCCACATAAACTTCTTCTTTAATAAAACCATTCAAAAATGCACTTTTAACATCCATTTGATATAATTTAAATTTCATTAAAGATGCATAAGCAAGAAGTAGGCGTATAGCCTCTAACCTGACAACAGGAGCATAAGTTTCATCATAGTCTATACCTTCCTCTTGACAATAGCCTTTGGCAACAAGTCTAGTTTTATTCTTTGTTATGTTCCCATCTTCATCAAGTTTATTTCTTAACACCCATTTGGTTCCAATAACTTGATGTGATTCTTCCCTTGGGATTAATTCCCAGACTTGATTTCTTTCAAATTGGTTAAGTTCTTCTTGCATGGCTATGCACCATTGTTCATCTTTAAGCGCTTCATCAATGTTTTTGGGTTCTATCTGTGACACAAACGCTACAGACATACAAAAATTAGTCATATTTCTAGTTCTTACCCCTTTTGAGATGTCACCTATGATATTGTCCATTGAGAGTCCTCTAGGTGATTGCCATTCTTTTGCTAATTCAGGCGTTTGAGAAGGCTCATTTTCTTCCAAATATAATTCATTAAGAGCCTCTCTTATATATTCATCATCACCTGCAAGTTCTTTATTTGACTCAAGAGGATTTCCCCCAAGGTCTACAATCTCATCAAAAGTGACATGTATAGATTCTTCAATATTTAAAGTTCTTCTATTAAATACCCTGTAAGCCTTGCTAGTTAATGAGTAACCTAAGAAAATGCCCTCATCAGCTTTAGAGTCAAATTTTCCTAAGTTGTCCTTTCCATTATTTAACACAAAGCACTTACATCCAAAAATTTTCAAATGAGCAACATTAGGCTTTCTACCATTAAACAATTCATAGAGAGTAGATTTAATAATTGACCTAATGAGCATTCTATTTAAAACATAACATGCAGTACTAACCGCATCATCCCAAAAATACTTAGGAACATTAGATTCATTTAACATAGTTCTAGCAAGTTCTTCTAATGACCTATTTTTCCTTTCAACTACACCATTTTGTTAGGGAGTCCTAGGAGCAGAAAAGTTATGTAAAATTCCATTTTCTTCACAATAACTTTCAAACTTTTCATTTTGAAACTCACCACCATGGTCATTTCTTAAAACTTTAATTCTTAAGTCTTTCTCATTTTGAATTTGTTTTGCAAATTTTCTAAAGACTTTAAAAGCTTCACTTTTCGTAGTTAGGAAAAATGTCCATGTATATCTAGAATAATCATCAACAATCACAAGACCATAATAATTTCCACCAAAGCTTTTTATCCTAGAAGGTCCTGTTGAATATAGAAGAAATAGAGTTTTGGGATTAATCTCCCTTGTGTATAAATCACACATAGGGTAATCTATTTATAGTAGAGAGATACAACTAAAAGAGTAACTGAAAGTAACATAATAAACAGAAGATATTGTTTGATATTATGGTTAATATCTAACAATATCTTAATAATATTAAATAATATCTAAACAATATCTAACACTCCCCTCAAGCTGGAGCATACAAATCGTATGTGCCAAGCTTGTTACAAATATAATCAATTCTAGGACCCCGTAAAGATTTAGTAAAAATATCTCGCTAACCGATCACTTGAGTTAACAAACTCAGTCTTGATGTCTCCGGACATAATCTTTTCTCGAATGAAATGACAGATCAATCTCAATGTGTTTGGTCCTCTCATGAAAGACAGGATTAGAACTAATATGAAGAGCAGCCCGATTGTCACACACAAGTGACATTTGAGTGACATCTCCAAATTGTAACTCTCTAAGCAATTGCTTGAGCCAAACAAGTTCACAAGCAGCTGAGGCCATAGCTCTATATTCTGCTTTTGCACTAGATCTTGCCACAACACTTTGTTTCTTACTTTTCCATGAGACCAAGTTACCACCAATGGAGACACAATATCCGGATGTAGATCTTCTATCCGAAGGAGATCCCGCCCAATCAGCATCTCGAGTAGCAAACAACTCTTGTATGGTTATTAGAATCATATAACAATCCTTTTCCAGGAGATCCTTTAATATACTTTAAGATACGAATGACCGCATTCCAATGATCTTCACATGGGGAATTAAGAAATTGGCTTACCACACCGACTCGCAAAGGAAATGTCAGGACGAGTAACCGTAAGATAATTCAATTTTCCAACCAATCTTCTATACTATTCGGGATCGGTATAAGCTCCCCCGATTTGGTAAAAGTTTAGTATTGGGATCCATGGGCGTATCAACAGACTTTGAATTCATCAACCCAGCTTCCTCTAAAATATCCATGGCATACTTCCTCCGAGATATAACAATACCATCATTGGACTATGCCACCTCAATACCCAAGAAATATCTAAGTTTGCCAAGATCTTTGGTCCGAAAATGGTGACGAGATGTTGTTTCAACTGAGAGATGCCATGGTTGTCACTACCGTAAGAATGATGTCATCAACATATACTATCAAGTAAACACATCCAGCACTTGAGTGTCGATAAAAGACAGTGATCCGCTTCACACCGAGTCATACCAAATTGTTGAACAACCTTGCTAAACTTTCCAAACCAGGCCCTAGGAGACTGTTTAGGCCATATAGGATTTGTGAAGACGACATACCATCCCGAAGACTCCCCTTGAGCAACAAACCCAGGAGGTTGCTCCATATAGATTTCTTCTGCAAATCACCATTGAGGAAAGCATTTTTAACATCTAGTTGATAAAGAGGCCATTGTTGAAGAGCGGCCATGGCGATAAATAAACGAACGAAGTCATCTTTGCCATATAAAAGTATCCCATAGTCAACCCAAAATTTGAGTATAACCTTTGGCCACAAGACGTGCTTGAGGCGATCAATAGTACCATCAGGTCCAACTTTGATAGCAAACACCCACCTCAACCAACAACGATTTCCCAGACGTAACGAGACCAATTCCCAAGTTCCACTATTCGAGAGCACTTAGTTCATCTAACATGGCCCGACACCAACCAGGATGGGCTAAAGCTTCACTGACAGTTTTGGAATGGTCACGAAGAAAGATAGGAAAGACATGTATAAAAAGGTAATGACAGTCGATGATAACTCAAACCAATATAATGAGGAGAGGGATTACGTGTAGAACTAGATACCTTCTCGAAGGGCAATGGGAAGGTCGACTCAGTGTCACATCCGGAGGAGACGAGTAGTTGGCACTTGAGTAGAGTCACATGGTGGTGGTTGTGATTGGTTTCAGCAACTATAAACCCGAAGAGGTAGTGAAGAAGAAGTTGATCATGAGTAGAATCTAATGGTGAAGAAGACACGTAGAGGGTCACAAACAATTTGAACATTAAATGTACTAGGAGTGTTGACAATATTGGATGGAGAGCAGGTAAAGACTGACTTTTAAAATAAAAAGAGAACTCATCAAAGGTGACATCTCTAGACACAAAATAACGGTTAAGAGAAGGAGAAAAACATTTGTATCCTTTTGTGATCTTGTAAACCCTAAGAAAACACATTTATGTGATCTAGGAGAAAGCTTGTCAAGACTAGAACTAAAATTATGAACAAAACATGTAGACCGAAAACTTTTAGAGGTAAGGGATGAAGTGGTTCATGAGGGAATAAATGGAATGAGGTATTTTATTATCTAGAACCAAAGATGGCATGCGATTAACAAGATAACATGCGATAAGAAGAGCATCACCCAAAAATGTTGAGGAACCTCTCCATGAATTAAAAGAGTGCGAATTGTTTTAATAAGATGTCTATTTTTACGTTCGACTACACCATTTTGTTGAGGTGTATAAGCACAAGAAGTTTGATGCAAAATACCATGAGAAGCCATGAATTGTTTAAAAGAATGAGAAAGATATTCACGACCATTATCACTGCGCAAAACTCTAATAGAAACACCGAACCGAGTTTGAATTTCATTGAAAAAAGTTTGAAAGATATGAAATAATTCGAATGATTTTTCATCAAAAATAACCAAGTACATCTCGGAATAATCATCAATGAAAGTAACAAAGTATTGAAAACCTAAAGTAGACTTAACGCGGCTAGGTCCCCAAATGTCAGAGTGAACCACGGCAAAAGGGGACGAAGCACCACGTGTGACACTACGAGGAAAGGAAGTACGACTATGCTTGCCTAATCGACATGACTCACATGCCAAACTAGACAATTTAGATAAGGCAAGGACAAGTTGTCGTAACTTGGAAAGACTTGGATGACCTAACTCGAGCATGGAGAAGAGAGGGAGACTCTATAACCGCACCAACATGTGTAAAGGGACGAAGATGATAAAGACCATGAGACTCACATCCCGTGCCAATCACCTCGTTTCGAACTCCGGTCCTATAAACACACATAATTGTTGGTAAAAGAAACAACACAATCAAGAGAACGAGTTAGACGACCGATGGATAACAGGTTAAAAGAAGACTCAGTGGACATAAAGAACATTATCAATGGTTAAAGAAGGGAAAAGTTTAACAGTTCCAACACCATGAGATGATACTCTAGAGCCATCGCCTAGTGTAACAAAAGGTAAAGGATCAGGAGAGGATAAAGAAGAGAACAAAGATTTGTTACCAGTAATATGATCAGTGGCTCCCGAATCAAAAACCCAAGGACCGAAGAAGATTGGGTCGACCAAGCAAAAGATGTACTCGTGTGTGCGACAGTACACAGTGGAACTAGAAGACCGTTGATCCTTATACCATTTGAGAAATTTGTTGAACATAGCAGGTGTGTCTGATGAAATAGAAGAAGGAGGATCCTCAGCAGATAAAGGTGGGAAAAAAATCAGTCTGAGCAACTACAGTAGATCGAGTAGGACGACCATGTAATGCATAACACTTGTCAATCTTGTGACCTAGTTTGCCACAATTTTCACACTCATGTAATGCATAACACTGGTCAATCTTGTGACCTAGCTTGCCACAATGTTCACACTTAGGACGCCCTTTTCCCTGTTTGCGAGGGCGAGTTCGATCATCACGGTGAGATACCAATGCAGAAGAATCATTAACAGAAGCAGGTGTGTCAAGATTGAGTTTTGCTGGTATACGCAAAAGAGTGGAGCAGGTCGATGTCAAGGTGGGGACAATCGGAGAACCCAAAATCTGATCACGAATATGTGAATATTGATCAACAAGTCCGTGTAATGCCCCTAGCATGAAGAACTTTGATCGTTGTCCTATCTCGGTGGCAGGGTCGGGGGAAGGAGGCAATAACTCATTGAACTCATGAAAAAGAGCATGAATTTTGCCCATATAATCAGTCATAGAATCTTGATGTTTAGAGGCAATAACATCTACAAATTTAGAACATGACATCATAGAGACGTTGAGTATCATTGGTGTATAATAACTTGGCATGTTCCCATATTTTGGCACATGTTTCGTAGGAACGAAAAATTTGTTTTAACGAAGGATCAAGAGTACCCTTGAGAACCACGCATAATTGAGCATCAATGGTGTCCCAATGGTCTTCCTCACCAGGAGTGAGAGTAGGTGCTTTCGGGCAAGATGATCAAGATACTTCGACTCTTAAGCCATAATCCGACGTCCGATGATCATGTGGCATAATTAGGGCCAGCTTAACTTGTCAATGGATAAGTGCACATTAACATAGTTAGTGTAGATGGAAGGATCGACGCAAGATCGACAGAATTGGAAGTACTAAAAGGAGCGGAAGAACTCATAAAGGGCGGAGGCGATAGTGACAAGCGGCGTGAACCAAGACACCGGTAAGTTCCCAAGAAAGAGAGGTGGGTCACTAATGGACACGCTTAAATACCAAGTCTTTCCTTGTCGAACTTTCCTACACATGCACTTTCACACTACCAAATAACCGACAACGATAGCGCGGTGGTGGCGACTTCAATAGTGGTCAAAGGCGAAAAAAATTCAAAATAACCTTAAGCTCTAGATACCATGTTGAATATAGAAGAAATAGAGTTTTGGGATTAATCTCCCTTGTGTATAAATCACACATAGGGTAGTCTATTTATAGTAGAGAGATACAACTAAAAGAGTAACGGAAAGTAACAGAATAAACAGAAGATATTGTTTGATATTATGGTTAATATCTAACAATATCTTAACAATATTAAATAATATCTAAACAATATCTAACAGGTCCAAATAAATTTAAATGTAATAATTCTAGGGGTTTTGAAGTGGAAACAACATTCTTTGATTTAAATGATGATTTTACTTGTTTACCCTTTTGACATGCATCACATAACCTATCTTTTTCAAATTTTAACTTAGGCAAACCAATAACTAAGTCTTTTGATATCAATTTATTCAAATGATGCATATTTATATGAGCAGCTCTTTTATGCCATAACCAAGGGTTCTCTTCCTTAGCAACTAAACATGTTATGCTAGACTCACGCAAACAATCCAAATCAATCAAATATATGTTGTTATGCCTAATGCCTTTCAATGCTACATTTTCGGAATCTATCAAGTGAATGGTGCAAAATTTACTTTCAAAAATTACCTTGAAGCCTTTGTCACATAATTGACTTATACTAAGGAGATTATGCTTAAGTCCATCAACAAGTAGCACATCCTTGATCTCCAAAGTGTTTGCACCTCCTATGTTTCCACTTCCAAGGATCTTCCCTTTGTTGTTGTCCCCATAAGTTACATATCCTTGTTCCTTAGCTTTGAAACTCACAAATTTAGATTTATCTCTGGTCATATGCTTTGAGCATCCACTATCAAGATACCACATAGATTTCTTTGATTTGGAAGTTTCCTACAAAACAAGAATATAGTAATCTTAGGTCCCCACAACTTTTGGGTCCTTGGGGTTAGAGACATAACAATCTATTTAACTATAGGAACCCAAGTGAATTTACCTTTAGGTACACCGAAATGTTTAATTTTACATCTATTTGACGTGTGACCCTGTCTCATGCAATAAAAACATACTTTTGATGTGGCATTTGAAAATGATGCATTTCTAACCATAGATGCTCTAGTTCCTTTTTCTACCCATACTCTTTTATTTTTCCTTTTAGGCTTGTTCAAAGGAACTTGATGATTTACATTATTTTGAGCAAACATCATTTCATGCTTCTTAAGATCATCTATTTCCTTTTCGGCCTTTACATGTGGAACTTGATGATTTACATGCTTCGTATTTGGACATTCGGTCTTTACATGTCCTGCTTCACCACAACCATAACATTTTATATTTACAGAAGAATTTTCCCTTACCTTTCCTTTACCTTTGAAGGGATGTCTTCCTTTGGCTTTCATGAATTTGGTAAACTTCTTTATCATAAGACTCAACTCTTCTTCTTCATCGTTTGAGTCTTCTTCTTCCCTTTTATTTTTACCTTTTGAGATTTCGGTTTTGAAGGCTAGATTCTTCTTTTGAAATTGACCTTCTTCTTCGTTTAACCTTCCAAGCTCTAACTCATGTTCTCTAAGTTTTCCAAAGAGCGCCGCCATAGACATAGTGGCAAGATTTTGTGACTCTGAGATGGCCGTCACCTTAGGTTGCCATTTCCTATCCAAAGATTTCAAAATTTTAACATTTAATTCATCAACGTCAAAAATTTTACCTATTCCAGTGAGATGGTTCACGATATGAGTGAAGTGTTTTTGTACGTCAAAGATCGTTTCGCCTTGTTGCATCCGAAACATCTCGTATTCTTGGATTAGAGAATTTTTGCGTGCTCTTTTAACGTCGTCAGTTCCTTCGTGGGTCACTCTAAGCATTTCCCACATTTCCTGTGCACTTTTACAAATAGAAATTCTATAAAACTCGTCAAGGGTTAGAGCAGATGAAATAATATTTCTAGCCCTAACGTCAAATTGGGCTTTCCTATTTTCTTCTGCAGTCCATCTAGAAAAAGGTTTAAGAACGTCAACACCGTTCTCAGTAATTTTAGGAACAAATGGACCGTTTAAAATAGCATCCCAAACGCCTCTATCAACAGACTTTAAAAATATTTGCATACGTACCTTCCAGAAAGGATAATTTTGACCCGCAAAAAGTGGGGGTCTGTTGATAGACGCACCTTCAGCAAAAGTTTGATTTTGTCCGGCCATTTTCGAAAATTTGAATGACTATCAAAGCAAGCTCTGATACCACTTGTTAGAATCGCGCAGCAGAATGTTCGCGTGGTCGGACAAAAACCAAGAGGGGGGGTGAATTGGTTTCTTAATAAAAATTAGCTTTTCAAAATTTTCCCCAAATTTTACCGATTAAAAACTGTGTAAATGTAAATAGAGAAAGGGATAGAGTCTTACACAGGAAATTTATACTGGTTCGGATCAAAAGACCCTACGTCCAGTTGCTAATCACTCAAACAGAGGATTAACGCTGTCACTATAAACAAAGTTATTACAAACAAGTTACAATTGAAAAGATAAAGTAAAGATAACACCTCGCTTGAAATCCACAAGAGATGAAGAACAACTTTTCCCAGAGACAGCACAGCTCACAATCCACTAAGAACTCCACTTAGTGATTCTTATCGCTTCTAGCCCACACCAGGTTCAGAAAGCCCCTTTTTCTTGCAACAAACAGTTCTCTGGTACTCACAGCACTTAACTTTTGTATGAAAAAGGTTGTTCATCTTTTCTGAGTACCATAGAAGAGTTTAAGTAGAGAAATTAGGGTTTTGGAATTGGGGATTTCGAAACTAGGGTTCTTGGAAATAGGGTTTTCGAAAATAGGTTTGATTTGAAGTTAAAAATCAAAATCTGACTGAAATAATCGATTAAAAGAAGTGTTAATCGATTAAAATAGAGTCAAATATCAACAGAACCCAAACCTCTCTGTTTTAATCGATTAAAAGGTGATTTAATCGATTAAACCGCCTGATAATCGATTAAAAGTTGGTTTAATCGATTAAACCAGTGAGTTGTTACAGAAAATGATTTTTCTCACTGTTTTAATCGATTATTTACCTATTTAATCGATTAAAGCCGAGCCTGGATGATAAATTTGAGCTTTTTGAAGCTTCTAAGGTGCAGACTATGTACCGGCTATCTTAAACTCTAATATTACAGACTCAATCTAATTGAAACAGAGTTATTACAATACAAAACAAGTCTTCAACACTCTAAGTCTTTGTGTTCTTGAATCATTATCAAAATCAACAATCTTCATGTTCATCAAGTGCAACATCAAGTCCTTGAATGTTCAACAAATTAAACCCAAGGCTAACTGATAAATATGAGTTTTTGAAGCTTCTAAAGAGTAGATTATGTACCGGCTATCTTAGACTCTAATATTACAGACTCAAACTCATCAAAATAGAGTTATTACACAACAATACAAGTCTTCATCACTCTAAATTCTTTGTTCTTGAATCATCATCAAAATCAACAAGCTTCATGTCCATGTAAGTTCAACATCAAGTCCTTCTATGTTCAACAATCTCCCCCTTTTTGATGATGATCAAAATTTTCTTTTAAAGCCATGTAATAAACTATTTTATCTGTCACACTAACAAACACATTAAACATACCAGATAATATTTAAATTAAATCATAAGAGGCTTTAAATATTTCTCCCCCTATTTTGATTATAATCAAAAATTGAAAGCTCCTTCTATAACAATCATAAGAGCTCCCCCTCAAAAAATGCATAACTTGGAGATAACTCCCCCTCAAACAAAGCATTAGAAGAATACCATATTTTATTTCAGAAATGAAAATACATTACAATCACAAGATAAAATAAAACAAATTTTAAAATTCTTCACTATCACTATGAAAGTGTGCATCAAATTTATTTTCTAAATGGCACACTTTATCATCTACATCAGATATACGACGAATTATTTCCTCATGTCGTACTCCAGAAAGAGTGAAGAATGCCTGCATCTTCTGGTTCATATCAGATAACATATCTTCCATAGATTGTCGGGTTTCAGGATGAGCAGAGGAAGTTCCAGCACTTTGGATTTGATCAGAGGGAAACTCAGCAGCAGGGGGCATATCATCATCAGAATCTTCATTATTGTCATCTTCGTTTGGAACGTCATCCTTGTGAACATAAATATTGTTGACACGCACCATTTGGAGTTGGGTTAATGTGTTGTCCAACATGCAATTTAAGTTATTCGTTCGTACTGTTTGTTCACCTTCGACATTTACTCCTTTGTATTCAAGAATGCGAGAGACAAGGAGGGCATATGGAATTTTGAAGGTGGGATGGCGTTTGGCTTTTAACATAGTCATGGTGACAAGAATGCCCCAATCTAAAGGCTCATTATTCATTATGGCATGAATAATACGAAGATCGAATGAAGAACATTGAGCATGATTCGTAGCTTGGGGACATAGGATCCAGACAAGTAAATGCAAAATCATGCGTTCCTCCTTCTTTAAAGGTCCAGCTAAAAGGAGATGCCCAATCTCCATGGAAGGGTTTCGCAGAAAAGAACGGTAAGCCATGATCCTGTCAAAATCATCTAACTCACTAAATACGTTAATAACATCTTCTCTTATAGGAAAATGGGCAACGTTTTCCCAAATATCATCATCAAGAATAATTGTTACCCCCTTTACATGAGAGGTAGCAATTTGATCTCTGAATTTGAACCTAGACTAAAATACCCTAACTAAGTTAGGATAATACGTACCTTGCATTTCGATGAAAGGGAGAACTCCTTGAATTTCAAGGAGATTAGGAAAGTTGAATCCCCTATTGATGAACTGATCACCAATAAGGAACTTAGGAGAAATAATACCACGTTCCTTCCAATAAGACATAAATTCTTGTCGGCCTTCAGCATCAAAGATCCATCCTTCTACAGAATTAAGACGGGGATGAGATGAGGGTGCAGATCTTCTTCTGGTGGGAATTTTATCACGAGAAGATGAGGCCATTGTAGGATTAGAAGAGTAACAAGAAGATTTAGGAGGACAAGTGATGTTAAAAGGAGGCAAAGTGAGTAGAATGAGGCAAGAAAGCTTGAATTCAAGAGATAGAAGTGAGTAGAAGTGAAATGGAGGTCCCTATTTATAACCAAGCATCTCCAACGGTCATATGGGAGTGAATAAGGGTCAAGAGAGCCGTTGGCAACGACTAGGAACCAAAACTTGCCAGGTTTAATCGATTAAATCTTGAAATAATCGATTAAACCAGTACCAGACCCATTTAATCGATTAATTCAAGTAGTTAATCGATTAACACTGAGTTTAATCGATTATCTGGCAAGTTAATCGATTAATCCAGAGAGAAATGTCATGTTTTGGGTACAAATAATCGATTCTAACTCCAAATAATCGATTATTCCAGAGAGTACATCAAATTTTTGAGGTTTATACACATGATAACCTATTAACATTCTACATAATGAATTATATCCATACAATCATCCATAAACTATCTAATTAAGCAGAATTTAAGCTATTTCTAATATCCCTAAGTCTCTTCTAAGATCATAGAATCTATCCTTGGGTAGAGGCTTGGTAAAAATATCTGCTAATTGATGCTTTGTATCAACGTACTCAATTTTACAGTTTCCTTTGCTGATATGATCTCTCAAAAAGTGATGTCTAATTTCTATATGCTTAGTCCTAGAGTGCATTACTGGATTCTTAGTAAGATTGATTGCACTCGTATTATCACACATCAAAGGTATGTCATTTAGAAATATACTATAATCTTCTAGCTGTTGTTTCATCCACAAAATTTGAGCACAACAATTACCAGCTGCAATATATTCAGCTTCAGTGGTGGATAAAGCAACACATGCCTGTTTCTTAGAATGCCAAGATACTAAAGATGAACCTAACAAATGACATGTCCCACTAGTACTCTTTCTATCAATTTTGCATCCACCATAATCAGCATCAGAATATCCTATTAAACTAGTACAAGCATCAGATGGATACCATAAACCAAAACCAGTAGTTCCTTTTAAATATTTTAAAATACGTGTTACTGTAGTTAGGTGAGATTCTTTTGGACATGCCTGAAATCTAGCACACACACAGACAGAATGCATAATATCAGGTCTACTTGCAGTTAAGTATAACAGAGAACCTATCATACCTCTATACATAGATTGATTAATTTCCAAACCTGATTCATCCTTGTCTAAATAGCATGAAGTTCCCATGGGTGTGTTAGCTTCCTTTGAGGTGTCCATTCCAAACTTTTTGAGTATCTCTTTGCAGTATTTTGTTTGAGAGACAAAGATACCATCTTTAAGTTACTTTATTTGAAGTCCAAGGTAGAATGTTAATTCCCCCATCATAGACATTTCAAACTCTCCCTGCATTATCTTAGCAAATTCTACACACAAAGAATTATCAATTGACCCAAAAATAATATCATCAACATATACCTGGACCAATAAGATATGTTCTTTTACTTTCTTTATAAACAAGGTAGAATCAATTTTTCCTCTAGAAAAATCATTTGAAGTTAGGAAACTACTTAGCCTTTCATACCAAGACCTAGGAGCTTGTTTCAACCCATATAATGCTTTCTTTAATTTAAAAATATGATTAGGATAACTAAAATCTTCAAATCCAGGGGGTTTCTCCACATAAACTTCTTCTTTAATAAAACCATTCAAAAATGCACTTTTAACATCCATTTGATATAATTTAAATTTCATCAAAGATGCATAAGCAAGAAGTAGGCGTATAGCCTCTAACCTGGCAACAGGAGCATAAGTTTCATCATAATCAATACCTTCCTCCTGACAGTAGCCTTTGGCAACAACTCTGGCTTTATTCTTTATTATGTTTCCATCTTCAACAAGTTTATTTCTAAATACCCATTTAGTTCCAATTACTTGATGTGATTCTTCTCTTGGGATTAATTCCCAGACTTGATTCCTTTCAAATTGGTTAAGTTCCTCTTGTATAGTTATGCACCATTGGTCATCTTTAAGTGCTTCCTCAACATTTTTGGGTTCTATCTGTGACACAAAAGCTACAGACATGCAGAAATTAGTCATATTTCTAGTTCGTACCCCTTTTGAGATATCACCAATGATATTGTCCATTGAGAGTCCTCTTGGTGATTGCCATTCTTTTGCTAATTCAGATGTTTGAGAAGGCTCATTTTCTTCCAAATACAATTCATCAAGAGCCTCTCCTATGTACTCATCATCACCTGCAAGTTCTTTATTTAACTTAAGAGGATTTCCCCCAAGGTCTACAATCTCATCAAAAGTAACATGAATAGATTCTTCAATATTTAAGGTTCTTCTATTAAACACCCTGTAAGCCTTGCTAGTTAATGAATAACCTAGAAAAATGCCCTCATCAGCTTTTGAGTCAAATTTTCCTAAGTTGTCCTTTCCATTATTTAACACAAAGCACTTACATCCAAATATTTTTAAATGAGCAACATTAGGCTTTCTACCATTTAATCATTCATAGGGAGTTGATTTTATAATTGACCTAATGAGCATTCTATTTAAAACATAACAAGTAGTACTAACCGCATCAGCCCAAAAATATTTAGGAACATTTGATTCATTTAACATTGTTCTAGCAAGTTCCTCTAGTGACCTATTTTTCCTTTCAACTACACCATTTTGTTGGGGAGTCCTAGGAGCAGAAAAGTTATGCAATATTCCATTTTCCTCACAATAATTTTCAAACTTTTCATTTTGAAACTCACCACCATGGTCACTTCTTAAAACTTTAATTCTTAAGCCTTTCTCATTTTGAATTTCCTTTGCAAACTTTCTAAATACCTTAAAAGCTTCACTTTTCATTGTTAGGAAAAATGTCCAAGTATATCTAGAATAATCATCAACAATCACAAGACCATAATAATTTCCACCAAAGCTTTTTATCCTAGAAGGTCCAAATAAGTCTAAATGTAATAATTCTAGGGGTTTTGGAGTGGAAATGACATTCTTTGATTTAAATGATGATTTTACTTGTTTACCCTTTTGACATGCATCACATAATCTATCTTTTTCAAATTTTAACTTAGGCAAACCAATAACTAAGTCTTTTGATATCAATTTATTCAAATGATGCATATTTATATGAGATGCTCTCTTATGCCATAACCAAGGGTTATCTTCCTTAGCAACTAAGCATGTTATACTAGAATCATGTATACAATCCAAATCAATCAAGTATATGTTATTATGCCTAATGCCTTTTAATGCTACATTTTCGGAATCTATCAAATGTATAGTGCAAAATTTACTTTCAAATATTACCTTAAATCCTTTGTCACATAGTTGACTTATGCTAAGGAGATTATGCTTTAGTCCATCAATAAGAAGCACATCCTTAATCTCCAAACTGTTTGCACCACCTATATTTCCAATTCCAAGAATTTTCCCTTTGTTGTCGTCCCCATAAGTTACATATCCTTGTTCTTTAGCTTTGAAACTCACAAATTTCGTTTTATCACCGGTCATATGCTTTAAGCATCCGCTATCAAGATACCACATAGACTTCTTTGATTTGGAAGTTTCCTACAAAACAAGAACATAGTAAACTTAGGTCCCCATAACTTTTGGGTCCTTGGGGTTAGAGACAAACAAATTATTTAACAATAGGAACCCAAATGTATTTACCTTTAGGAACATCAAAATGTTTTATTTTACATTTATTTGAAGTGTGACCTTGTTTCATACAGTAAAAACATGCTTTAGAATAAGATGCATTACTAACAATAGATGCTCTAGTTCCTTTTTCTACCCATACTCTTTTGTTTTTCCCTTTTAGGCTTTTTCGAAGGACCTTGATGATTTACACTATTTTGAGCTAAAACAATTTTATCCTTCTTAAAATCACTTATCTCCTTTTCGGCTTTGTCTAGCAAATGGTTAAGAATATCTATGTCATATTCATACTCTTTACAAGATGCACATGTTAAGTTCTTATCATCATTCTCATCTAAGCATACAATTTTCGTTTCTAAGGTTTCTTTTTCCTCTAAGCATGTGATTTTCGTTTTTAATGAGTCAATCTCCTTTTCGGATCTACTTAAACTTTTTTTCACAACTTTATATTCATTTTTCAAGTCCTTAAAGGCACTAAACAATTCATTATATGCATTTTGCAGTTCATCATAGTTATTTTCATCATCACTTGAGGATGAGTCGGAATCACTTACCTCAAAGTCGGAAGATATGTTGTCATTTGCCATTAAGCAAATATTGGCTTCTACTTCCGAGTCACTTGATTCCAAACTTGAATCACTGTTGTCCCAAGCAATGTAGGCTTTCTTTTTGAAGAACTTTTTGCCTTTTATTTCTTCGCTTTTCTTGTTTGGACATTCGGTCTTCATATGTCCTGCTTCACCACAACCATAACAATTTATATTTATGGAAGTACTTTCTCTTACCTTTCCCTTACCTTTGAATGGATGCCTTCCTTTAGCTTTCATGAATTTGGTGAACTTCTTTATCATAAGACTCAATTCTTCTTCTTCATTCTCCGAGTCTTCTTCTTCCTTTTTATTTTTACCTTTGGAAATTTCGGTTTTGAAGGCTAAGTTCTTCTTTTGATATTGTCCTTCTTCATCGTTTAGCCTTCCAAGCTCAAGCTCATGCTCTCTTAGCTTTCCAAAGAGCGCCGCCATAGACATTGTGGCAAGGTTTTGTGACTCCGAGATGGCCGTCACCTTAGGTTGTCATTTCCTATCCAAAGATTTTAAAATTTTAACATTCTATTCATCAACATCAAAGATTTTACCTAATCCGGTGAGATGGTTCACAATATGAGTGAAACACTTTTGAACGTCAAATATCGTTTTGCCTTGTTGCATTCGGAAACATCTCGTATTCTTGAATTAGGGAATTTTTTCATGCTCTCTTAACGTCATCGGTACCTTCGTGGGTCACTCTTAGCATTTCCCACATCTCCTGAGCACTTTTACAAATAGAGATCCTGTAAAACTCGTCAAGGGTTAAAGCAGATAAAATAATATTTCTAGCCCTAACGTCAAATTGTGCTTTTCTGTTTTCCTCTATTGTCCATCTAGAAAAAGGTTTAGGAACGTCAACACCGTTCTTAGTAACTTTAGGAATATAGGGACCGTTTAAAATAGCGTCCCAAACACCTCTATCAACAGACTCTAAAAAGATTTGCATTCTTCATTTCCAGAAAGGATAATTTTGACCCGCAAAAAGTGGGGGTTTGTTGATAGACGCACCTTCGACAAAAGTTTGATTTTGTCTGGCCATTTTCGAAAAGTTTGAATGACTATCAAAGCAAGCTCTGATACCACTTGTTAGAATCGCGCAGCGGAATGTTCGCGTTGCCGGACAAAAACCAAGAGGGGGGGTGAATTGGTTTCTTAACAAAAATTAGGTTTTAAAAATTTTCCCCAAATTTTACCGATTAAAAAGCTGTGTAAATGTAAATAAGATAGAGATAGAGTCTTACACAGGAGATTTATACTGGTTCGGATCAAAAGACCCTACGTCCAGTTGCTAATCACTCAAACAGAGGATTAACGCTATCACTATAATCAAAGTTGTTACAAACAAATAACAATTGAAAATACAAAGTAAAGAAAACACCTATCTTGAAACCCACAAGAGATGAAGAACAACTTTCCCTAGAGACGGCACAACACACAATCCACTAAGAACTTCACTTAGTGATTCTTATCGCTTCTAGCCCACACCAGGTTCCAAAAGCCCCTTTTTCCTCCAACAAACAGTTCTATGGCACTCACAACACTTAACTTTTGTTTGAAAAAGGCTGTTCTATTTTTCTGAGAGCCTTAGAGAACCTTAAGTAGAGAAATTAGGGTTTGGGAATTGGGATGTTCAGAACTAGGAGTATTGGGATTAGGGTTTTCGAAAATAGGTTTAATTTGAAGTTGAAAATCAAAATCTGACTGAAATAATCGATTAAATGAAGTGTTAATCGATTATTACAGAGCCAAAATCAACAGAACCCCAAAACTCTCTGTTTTAATCAATTAACTGGCCTGTTAATCGATTAACATGTGTGTTAATCGATTATTACAGTGAACAGATACAAAAAATGGTTTTTCTCACTGTAATAATCGATTATCTGATGTTTTAATCGATTAAACCCGAGGCTAACTGATAAATATGAGTTTTTGAAGCTTCTAAAGAGTAGATTATGTACCGGCTATCTTAGACTCTAATATTACAGACTCAAACTCATCAAAACAAAGTTATTACACAACAATACAAGTCTTCATCACGCTAAATTCTTTGTTCTTGAATCATCATCAAAATCAACAAGCTTCATTTCCATGTAAGTTCAACATCAAGTCCTTGTATGTTCAACAACATCAACATTGTTAGGTTAATTCACGTTCTTAATTGACATAGCCATTACAAAAGAGGAATAAGGAAGGAAGTCAATCCTAAGTGCCTTTAATTGATATTTTTTCAACAATTTATAGTTCTTTGTCATTTAATTTCAATTCAACTCTTTATGCAAAACTCATTCTGTTTTAATCTACTTAGTAAGCATAAAATTGGGGATTTCCATTGAAACCGTTCCTCGTGGGATCGACTTTTATTTAATCAAAATACTATACTGCGATTGATAATTTTGCTACGCTTGCCAATAATTCAACAGAAACCTATGCTCCTATTGCCAGGTTAAAGGCTATACACCTACTTCTTGCTTATGCTTCATTGATGAAATTTAAACTATATCAAATGGATATTAAAAGTGCATTTTTAAATGGGTTTATCAAAGAAGAAGTATATGTGGAACAAACTCCTGGATTTGAAGATTTTAAATATCCTGGTCATATTTTTAAATTAAAGAAAGCTCTTTATGGTTTGAAACAAGCTCCTAGGTCATGGTATGAAAGGTTAATTAATTTCCTAATTTCAAAAGATTTTTCTAGAGGAAAAATTGATTCTACTTTATTTATTAAGAAAGTAAAAGAACATATTTTGTTAGTTCAAGTATATGTTGATGATATTATCTTTGGATTAACTGATAATTCCTTGTGTGAAGGATTTGCTAAGATAATGTAGGGTGAATTTGAAATGTCAATGATGGGAGAATTAACCTTCTTTCTTGGACTTCAAATTAAGCAACTTAAAGATGGCACTTTTGTGTCACAAACCACAAAGAGATTCTCAAGAAATTTGAAATGGATTCTGCAAAAGCTGCATACACTCTAATGGGAACGTCTTGTTATCTAGATAAGGATGAATCAGGTTTGGAAATAAATCAATCTATGTATAGAGGTATGATAGGTTCACTATTATATTTCACTGCAAGTAGACCTGATATCATGCAATCTGTATGTGTGTGTGCTAGATTTCAAGCATATCCAAAAGAATCTCATCTAATTGTAGTAAAAAGAATATTAAAATATTTAAAATGAACTACAGAATTTGGTTTATGGTACCCATCTGAAGCTTTTCCAAGTTTATTAGCTTATTCTGATGTTGATTATGGAGGCTGTAAAGTAGATAGAAAAAACACTAGTGGTACTTATCATTTATTAGGATCATCCCTAGTTTCATGGCATTCTAAAAAACAAGTCTGTGTTGCATTATCCACAACTGAGGCTGAATATATTGCAGCTGGAAATTTTTGTTCTCAAATTCTATGGATGAAGCAACAACTATAAGATTATAATATTTTTTTCTAAGTGACATTCCTTTAATGTATGATAATACAAGTGCAATTAATCTCACAAAGAATCCTGTTATGCATTCTAGAACCAAACACATTGAGATTAGGCATCATTTTTTAAGAGATCACATTTCTAAAGGAAATTGTAAAATTGAGTATATAGACACAAAGAATCAGTTAGCAGACAGATTTACTAAACCTCTTCCCAAGGATAGATTCTATGAACTTAGAAGAGACTTAGGAATATTCGAAATAGTCTAAACTCTGCTAAACTCTAAAATCTTTGCATTCTGTACTGGAATAATCAATTATTTTGGGAAATAATTGATTATCCTGTATCTAATACATGTTAAGTTTGTCAATCTCTCTGGAATAATTTATTATATTGGGTAATAATCGATTATTGAAGCTTAATTGTATGATTCATGAAAAATCATTCTGTAATAATCGATTATTTAGACCAATAACTGATTATTTGTGATTCATTGACCCAATTCAGTAATTTCTCTCTGGAATAATCGATTATCTCAAGTGATAATCGATTATTCATGCATTTTCTGGGCAGGGATGAAGAAATAATCGATTATCACTGGTGATAATCGATTATTTGGCATCGTTAGTGATAATATAGCTGTTTGTAACGACTATTTATGCTTTAATTCTTGTCAAACTAGTCGTTTATGGTCGTTGGAATCATTTCCTACATACAGGAGGGCTCAAAATCGAATCCAAACACTTCCAAACTTCAATTCAAAGCATTCTTCATATATTTCAAGCTCTCTTATGTTTCTAAAGCTCTTGCTCTTCTCAAAACCTTATATCCTTCATCTTTCCCACATTCAAATCTTCCTAAATGGCTTCCTCTTCAAGACGTAAGATTCCCACTAGGAGAAGATCTGCTCCTACTTCTCATCCACGCCCAAATTCTATTGAAAGGTGGATATCTGATGAGGAAGGAATACAAGAATTTATCAATTTTTGGAAGGAGAGGAGTATTATTTCTCTTAAGTTTCTTATTTGGGAGAATTTCATTGACCGGGGTTTCACCTTTCCCAATCTCCTTGAATAATAAGGAGTGTTGCCCTTCATTGAAATGCAGGGTACATATTATCCTGACTTGGTCAGGGTATTCTATTCCTGGTTCAAATTTAGAGATAACATCGCCACATCAAGAGTAAAAGGGGTCACCATCATTCTTGATGATGACATTTGGGAAAATGTTGCTCATTTTCCTATTAGAGATGATGCTATCAATGTCCTTACTGATTTGGAAGATTTCAACCGCATTTTGGCATATCGTTCCTTCCTTCACAATCCTGACATGGAAATTGGTAGACAACTTCTGGCCGGTCCTTTGAAGAAAGAAGAACGTATGCTATTGCATCTTCTTGTCTAGATTCTATGTCCTCGAGCCACCAACCATGCTCAATGTTCTACCGCCGACCTTCGCATCATCCATACTATCATGAACAACGAGCCAATTGATTGGCCTAGCCTTGTCACTTTGACAATGCTAAAAGTGAAGCGTCACCCCACCTTCAAGATTCCTTATGCTCTTCTTATCTCCAAGATTCTTGAATACAAAGGTGTAAATGTTAAAGGGGAACAACGGGCTAGGACATTAAATTCTAAGAAAATTCTTGATAGCACGCTTACTCTGTTGCAAATGGTGAATCTAAATGGAGTTTACGTTCATAAAGATGATACTCCTCACATGGTTGACATTGCTCAAGATACTGATGATGAGGATATGCTTGTTGCTGATGTTCCTGGTGCTGCAACGTCTTTTGCTACTCACTCTACATCTCATCCTCCCATTGAAGACATGTTGTTCGATATCAATCAGAGAATGTAAGAATTCTTTTCTATATCTCAAGAACGGCATCAGAAAATTTTAAGATGAATTTTGGATGTGGACGATCATGTATGTAATCTAGAAGATAGATTTGATATACAATTCAATAGTGATGAGAATGAAGAGTTCTAAATTCCTCAAAATTCTTGTTTGTTCTTTTATCTTATTTGCATTATATTGAATTATTGAATAAAATTTTATGTTTGAATTGATTGAGGGGGAGTTGTTTATTTTTCTATTCAATGCACATCTTGAGGGGGAGCTTTCATTTCTTTTGATTATAATCAAAATAGGGGGAGAAAATATTTAAAGCCTAATATGTTTAATAATTTTAATGTTGCTCAGTATGTTTAATAATTTTGGTAGTTGTGACCATAAAAATAGGTTATTACAAAAGGCTTTAAAGCAAATTTTGATCATCATAAAAAAGGGGGAGATTGTTGACTATACATGAGTATGATGCCTGAAGATTTTGATGATGATTCTAGAGAAAAGGACTTGAAGTCTTAAAGACTTATAAGCATTTGTATTTACTTGTAATAACTCTGTTTTATACTTTTAAGTCTATAAAATTAGAGTCGAAGATAGCCAGCATATAGTTCTTCCTCTAAAAGTTCATATTTATCAAAACCACTCTGTAATAATCGATTATCACTCAGGATATTCGATTATCATGCTTTAGAACCTGTTTTCTGGAAACCTTGTTGGAATAATCGATTATCCCAGTTTGAAAGTTCTGGAATAATCAATTATCAAGTCAGATAATCGATTATCCTGGTCCTGTTTTACTCCTCTACGAAAATGGCTCTATAATAATCGATTATCACTTAAGATAATCGATTATCTACGTCTGTTATGAGTTTTGAATTTCAAATTTGGACCAATTTACGAAAACCCTTTTCCCAATACTTCAAGTTTCGAAAAGCTTTATTTCCTAGACCCTATTCTCTCTACTTAAGGTTCTCTATGTCTCTCTGCAGAAAGAATAAAACAGTTTTCATACAGAAGTTAAGAGCTGTGATTGCTATAGAACTTTCTATAGGGAAGAAAAATGGGCTTTTGAAAACCTAGTGTGGGCTAGAAGCGATAAGAATTACTGAGTGGGTTTCTTGGTGGATTGTGTGTTGTGCCGTCTCTAGGAAAAGCTATTGTTTATCCTTTGTAGATTCCAAGGAGGTTTTCATCTCTTGTGTGACTCAAGAGAGGTGTTTTCTAATCCTTATATTTTTCAATTTGTAATCTGTTGTAAACTGTGATTATAGTGACAGTGTTAATCCTCTTTTACAGTGATTAACAACTGGATGTAGGGTCTTTTGATCCGAACTAATATAAATCAATTGTGTAATCTTCTTTCCCTTATCTCTTTACTTTACAAACATTTTAATCGGTGAAATTTGGGAAAATTTTTAAAACCCTGGTTTTTTGAAGAAGCCAATTTGTTGAACATACAAGGATATGAAGCTTGTAGATTTTGATGATGATTGAAGAACAAAGGACTTAGAGATTTGAAGACTTGTAATCTTATGTAATAACTCTATTTTTATGATTTTGAGTCTGTAATATTAGAGTCCAAGATAGCCAGCACATAGACCATCCTTTAAAAGCTCTAAAAACTCATTTTTATCAAAATTACACTGTGATAATCGATTATCACCCTAGATAATCGATTATTACAGCAAGAAAATCATTTTCAGGAAAACCTCTCTGTGATAATCGATTATCACAGGCAAATAATCTATTATTTGGCCAAAAAATTGATTATCCTAGTCTAGTTTTGTTCTCCTGCGAAAATGGCTCTAGAATAATCGATTATCACTCAAGATAATCGATTATTTGCGTTTGTTATGTGTTTTGAAATTCAAATTTGGACCAAGTTTCGAAAACCCTATTCCCAATTCTTCTATTTTCGAAAATCCCCAATTCCCAGACCCTATTCTCTCTACTTAAGGTTCTTTATGGCTCTCTGCAAATGAACAAACTTTTTTCATACGAAAGTTAAGAGCTGTGACTGCTAGAACTTTCTGTAGGGAAGAAAAAGGAGCTTTTGAAAACCTAGTGTGGGCTAGAAGCGATAAGAATCACTAAGTGGGTTTCTTGGTGGATTGTGTGTTGTGTCGTCTCTAGCAACTGGACGTAGGGTCTTTTGATCCGAACTAGTATAAATCAACTGTGTAATCTTCTTTCCCTTATCTATTTACTTTGCAAAGCATTTTAATTGGTGAAATTTGGGAAAATTTTTAAAACCCTAATTTTTTTTTAAGAAACCAATTCACCGCCCTCTTGGTTTTTGTCCTTAAACGCAAACATTCTGTTGCACGATTCTAACAAGTGGTATCAGAGCTTGCTTTGATAGTCATTCAAATTTTGAAAATGGCCGGACAAAATCAAACATTTGCCGAGGGTGCTTCTATCAATAGACCCCCACTTTTTGCGGGGCAAAATTATCCTTTTTGGAAAGTAAGAATGAAAATATTTTTGAAGTCTGTTGATAAAGGTGTTTGGGATGCAATTTTAAACGGTCCTTTTATTCCTAAGATTACTGAAAATGGAGAAGAGGTACCAAAACCATTTTCTAGATGGTCGGCTGAAGAAAATAGAAAATCCCAATATGATGTTAGGGCTAGAAATATAATTTCATCTGCTTTAACCCTTGATGAGTTTTACAGAATATCTATTTGCAAGAGTGCTCAAAAAATGTGGGAAATGCTAAGAGTAACCCATGAAGGTACCGATGACGTTAAAAGAGCAAGGAAGAATTCATTGATTCAAGAATATGAGATGTTCCAGATGCAACAAGGAGAAACGATTTTTGACGTTCAAAAGCATTTCACACATATTGTGAACCATCTCACCAGGCTAGGTAAGATTTTTGATATTGATGAGTTAAAGGTAAAAATTCTTAAATCTTTGGATAGGAAATGGCAACCAAAGGTGACGGCCATCACAGAGTCACAAAATCTTGCTATCATGTCTATGGCGGCGCTCTTTGGAAAATTAAGAGAACATGAACTTGAACTCGGAAGGCTAAACGATGAAGAAGGCCAATATCAAAAGAGGAACCTTGCCTTCAAGACTAAAATTTCTAAGAGTAAGAACAAGAAGGAGGAAGAAGACTCAGAAAATGAAGATGATGAAAATTTGAGTCTCATGATAAAGAAATTTACAAAGTTCATGAAAATCAAAGGGAAGCAACCCTTCAAAGGTAAGGGAAAGGTAAGAGAAAGTACTTCCTTAAATATTAAATGTTACGGTTGTGGTGAAATAGGACATGTAAAAACCAATTGTCCAAACAAGAAAAATGAAGATCATAAAGGCAAGAAATTCTTCAAAAAGAAAGCCTACATTGCTTGGGATGATAATGACTCAAGTTCGGAGTCAAGTGATTCGGAAATTGAAGCAAACATTTGGTTGATGGAAAATGACAACATTTCTTTCGATTTTGAGGTTATTGATTCTGACTCTTCCTCAAGTGATGATGAAAATAATTATGATGCTTTACAAAATGCATATGAAGAATTATTTACTGCTTTTAAAGACTTGAAAAATGAATATAAATCTGTGAAAAAGTTTTTGAATAAATAAGAAAAAGAGGTAGAATCCTTGAAAACGAAAATTGCATGTTTAGAGGAAAATAATAATAAACAAATAGCATGTGCATCATGTAAAGAGTATGAATATGATATTGATATACTTAGCCACTTGCATGATAAAGATAGTTGTTGGTTTGCCTAAGTTAAAATTTGAAAAAGATAGATTATGTGATGCATGTCAAAAAGGTAAACAAGTGAAATCATCCTTTAAATCTTAGAATGTTATTTCCACATTAAAACCTTTAGAACTATTACACTTAGATTTATTTGGTCCATCTAGGATAAAAAGTTTTAGTGGAAATTACTATGCTCTTGTAATTGTTGATAATTTTTCTAGATATACTTGGACATTTTTCTTAACTTTAAAAAGTGAAGCTTTTAAGGTCTTTAGGAAATTTGCCAAGCAAATTCAAAATGAGAAAGAATTAAGAATTAAGGTGTTAAGAAGTGACCATGGTGGAGAATTTCAAAATGAATGCTTTGAAAATTATTGTGAAGAAAATGGTATTTTACATAATTTTTCTGCACCTAGAACTCCCCAACAAAATGGTGTAGTAGAAAGGAAAAATAGGTCACTAGAGGAACTTGCTAGAACAATGTTGAATGAATCAAATGTTCCTAAGTATTTTTGGGCTGATGCTGTAAGTACTACATGTTATGTATTGAATAGGATGCTTATTAGGCCAATTATAAAATCAACTCCTTATGAATTGTTAAATGGTAGGAAGCCTAATATTGCTCATTTAAAAATATTTGGATGTAAATGCTTTGTTTTAAATAATGGAAAAGATAACTTAGGAAAATTTGACTCAAAAGCCGATGAGGCCATTTTCTTAGGTTATTCACTAACTAGCAAAGCATATAGAGTTTTCAATAGAAGAACTTTGAATATTGAAGAATCTGTACATGTCACTTTTGATGAAATTGTAGACCTTAAGGGAAATCCTCTTGAGTCAAATAAAGAAATTGCAGGTGATGATGAGTACATAAGAGAAGCTCTAGAAGAAATGTACTTAAATGAGAATGAGCCATCTCAACCAACTGAATTGGCAAAAGAGTGGCAACCACCAAGAGGACTTTCAATGGACAATATAATTGGTGATATATCAAAAGGGGTAAGAACTATAAATATGAAAAATTTTTGTATGTTTGTAGCTTTTGTTTCACAGATAGAACCCAAAAGTGTTGAAGAAGGTCTTAAAGATGACCAATGGTGCATAGCAATGCAAGAAGAACTTGATCAATTTAAAAAAAATCAAGTCTGGGAATTAATTCCAAGAGAAGAATCTCATCAAGTGATTAGAACAAAATGGGTATTTAGAATGAGGATGGAAATATAACAAAGAACAAAGTCAGACTTGTTGCCAAAGGTTACTGTCAAGAGGAAGGTATTGATTATGATGAAAATTATGCTCCTGTTGCCAGGTTAAAGGTTATACGCCTACTTCTTGCTTATGCCTCATTGATGAAATTTAAACTTTATCAAATGGATGTTAAAAGTGAATTTTTGAATGGGTTTATCAAAGAGGAAGTATATGTGGAACAACCCCCTGGATTTGAAGATTTTAAATATCCCAATCACATTTTTAAATTGAAGAAAGCTTTATATGGTTTGAAACAAGCTCCTAGGTCTTGGTATGAAAGATTAAGTAGTTTTCTAATTTCAAATGACTTTTCTAGAGGATAAATTGATTCCACCCTATTTATTAAGAAAGTAAAGGAACTTATTTTGTTAGTTCAAGTATATGTTGATGATATTATTTTTGGATCAACTGATAATTCTTTGTGTGAAGGATTTGCTAAGATAATGCAGGGTGAATTTGAAATGTCAATGATGGGAGAATTAACATTCTTTCTTGGACTTCAAATTAAACAACTTAAAGATGGCATTTTTGTGTCTCAAACCAAATACTGCAAAGAGATTCTCAAGAAATTTGGAATGGACACTTCAAAGGAAGCTAACACACCCATGGAAACATCATGTTATTTAGACAAGGATGAATTAGGTTTGGAAATTAATCAATCTATGTATAGAGGTATGATAGGTTCACTATTATACTTAACTGCAAGTAGACCTAATATTATGCATTTTGTTTGTGTGTGTGCTAGATATTAAGCATGTCCAAAAGAATCTCATTTAACTGTAGTAAAACGAATTGTAAAATATTTAAAAGCAACTACAGGATTTAGATTTGGATTATGGTATCCATCTGAAGCATCTCCTAGCTTAATAGGATATTCTGATGCTGATTATGGTGGATGTAAGATTGATGGAAAGAGTACTAGTGGAACATGTCATATGTTAGGATCATCTTTACACTACTACAAAACTAGTTTTTTTCTGCCAATTTTCTTGCAAAAAATTGTTTAAATTTACAGAAAACTTATTTCTTGCAATTTTTACAAAAAATTTGCAAAAATATTCCCATGAAAAATGAGAATTTTTAGTAGTGTTAGTGTCTTGGCATTCTAAGAAACAAGCATGTGTTGCTTTATCCACAACTGAAGCTGAATATATTGCAGTTGGTAATTGTTGTGCTCAAATTTTATGGATGAAGCAACAATTAGAAGACTATAGTATCTTTCTAAGTAATATTCTGTTAATGTGTGATAATACAAGTGCTATTAATCTCACAAAGAATCCTGTTATGCATTCCAGAACTAAACATATTGAGATTAGGCATCACTTTTTAAGAAATCATATATCTAAAGGAAATTGTCAAATTGAGTATATAGACACAAAACATCAATTAGCGGATATATTTACCAAACCTCTTCCAAAGGATAGATTCTATGAACTTAGAAGAGACTTAGGAATATTAGAAATAGCATAAATTCTGCTTAACTGATAAATATTTACATTTTGTACTGTAATAATTGATTATATAGGGAAATAATCGATTATCCTGTGTCTAAAACATTGAAAATTTGTTAATCTCTCTAGAATAATTTATTATCTTGGATAATAATTGATTATTGAAGTTTAAAAAGTGAATTGTGAGAAATATTTCTGTAATAATCGATTATTTGGGGTAATAATCGATTATCTAACCCAAAAATGCTCAAAACCAGTATTCTGCCACTAGAATAATCGATTATCCAACCTGATAATCAATTATCTCTCCACTTGAAGAAATAATCGATTATCAGAGGCTGATAATCGATTATCTTGCGACATTATGGGTAAACTAGCCGTTTGTAACTACTATTTTGGCTCCAATTCTCCTCCAACTAGCCGTTTATGACCGTTAGGATGTTTCTCTATATATAGGAAGGCTCCAATTCACATCTACACACCTCCAAACCTTGAATCAAAGCATTCTACACTCATTCAAGCTCTCTTGTCTCCTTCAAACCTTATTCTTCTCAAAAACTTGTTCATCTTCCTCTCTTTCTAATCTAAATGGATTCATCATCTCGTAGTAAGATCCCAACAAGGAGAAGATCCGCTCCTGCTTTTCAACCCCGTCCCAATTCCATTGAAGGATGGATCTCCAACGATGAAGGAAGACAGGAATTCCTGACTGTCGTTGCCGTCAAAAGAGGCGGTCGGAGTGACGCAATGGTTCTGACTTCCATTTTCATGTTTTATATGGGTGGTGTTACAATGCCTTTAGGTTGTCCGATAACCGGGTTAAACCTAAGGGCGAGGTTTTCGAAAGGGAGCTTTTAGGTTGTCTAATAACCGGGCTGTACCTAAAAGCAAGGTTTTTGAATAGGGTTCTTATGGATTCGCCACTGATGTTTTTACCGAAAACATCGAAAAAGGGAAAAAAGAAGGCGTTGGTTTTTAAGAAAAACCAACTTTGGCCATTATAACCAGAGTTGGGTAAGGGAGTTAGTTACGTGTAGGGAAGGTATTAGCTTCCCTACGACGCCGCTTTCGGGTCCCCTATGACATGCCAGTTATTTCATAAACAAACTTTTAAAATGATGATTTTACCCTTTTATTTGCGGAATTAAAAGATAGTTACTACATGGCCCTAATAGCTAATGCATAAATAAATAACAAAGCGATAAAAGAGAGGGAGAGAGTGAAGAAACCTCTGGAGCAAGCTTTGATTAATTCTTTAAAAATTAGGACGCGTTTTGGCAGTCATTCACTCTACAATGTTGACTTTTCTCTCTCACAACGCTATAAAAATTCTCTAAGAACTCTCAGAAAACTCTGGAAATGCTTTGGAAGGGATCTAGGAGAAGAATTCTAAGAAATGCTAGAAGGAAAGGTGGAAGAACTGTGTGAAATGAAGGGGAGAGCACCCCCCTTTTATAGGGATTCGCCCCTTTTACTGCTTGTGTATATATAGCTCCATCTCGATATACCCCCATACCTCGTCCTCCCATCCAAACTAGGCGAGGATACGGAAATCCAACCTCAGCATGGGATGCCAGGTATAGCCCCGGATGTGATCGAGCCAGGCCTGGTGCTGGGGCGTCAATTGGGTTAGGTCCGGTGGAGTCGGGGTCGCAGATGTGCTTGGGCCAGAACCCCTACCCCTCTTCCTAGAAGACTCTCCTCTATGCATTTTTTATAGAACACACTCAAGAATGTAGAAAAGTATGTATGCAGAAGTGGATGCTCAAAACTGACCCCAAGGCCCCCCTATTTATAGATTTTTCGCAAAGGGTCGAGACCGCCGTCTGGGATTTCGGGACCGCGGTCTCGATTTTACGAGACTCGGGATCGTTGTCCGGAACTTTGAGACGGCGGTCTCATTTTTGTCCAAAGCAAGACGACGGTCTCGAAATTCGGGAAGGCGGTCTCGTTTCTACGCGGGTCGAGACAGCGGTCTGAGAAGTCGAGATGGCGGTCTCAAGTTTTAGAAGATTTTGTTTTTTGAAGAAAATAGGACCTTGTTCAAAAACATTTTATGCATGCAATGTTTTCATGTTTGATGTCCTATAATGCTATTTCATTAGTTTTTTTAGAAGGATTAGCTGGTATGTCTTATAGAGACGGGGGTCCTCTGATGTTTTTGCTTCTCTATTGTACTTGTTGGTGCCGTTCCGGACTTAACGTGACCGAAGAATGACTTTTGGTTTGGAGAGCACACTTTGCCATGTCGGTGCCCTTTTTCCTCGCTTTAGGGATTTCAATCCTCTTGTTGATTATACGCCTCCATATTCCCAAACTAATTGTTAGAATAATGTAGTGAGGGTCAAGAGAAAAGAAGTAAAGGAGATAAATTCAATGGCTTGTGTTTTAGGTGGTTGATTTTTACTTTAGAAGAGGTTTTGTAAGAATGGCTAGCTAGGGTTGGCTTGAGTGTTTTAGTTGTCGTCTTAAACAAACGTTTTTCTTTGTAGATTTACGCCTTAGTTTATTTCCACTGCTTTTATGGCCAATTGATTTCCCTAGACCGCCCTTTGGGTTTTCGGACTAGGATATTGTGTTTTGGTCCTATCTTTTGTCTAGGTTCCTTTTTTCTTATTTTGGGAATCTTATCGGACCTTATTTTGTAACCCTAACTTTTGCCTAGGCTACCCTTTATTTTTGTTCGGGTGTTCTAACGGGTTGACCCTATCTTTTGCGTAGCCCCCTTAGTGGGTTTCCTACTGGGTATTTTGCCCTTTTTCTTTCTGGCCTTTGGCTTTTGTGGGCTTTTCCTTTTCTTTTTGTTTTTACACAATATTGGCGAAACACGACTTTATTTATGGTGAGATAAAACCTTATTTTGTGCTTCTAATCAATCAGCTTGGTTATTATGGCAATGGTACATTTTGATTATTTGGACCATTTCTTTTTTTTTTTCGTTTTCTTAGACATGGTTATTATGAGGTCTAGACATGAAGTAGCAAGAAGAGAAACGAATAGTAAGAAATGTATTCTTTATTAATTAGTAAGGGAATATGTGCCCAAAAGATGCCCGGGGGTCGGGCTAGCCCCGGGGGATAATCTCTAACAATCACCGGGTTTACATCCCTTAAGGAAAGAAAAAGAACTCCTAATGACTAGGGTTGCTCGTGACGCTTGCATCCCTCCGCTTCGGAACATCTGCTTGAGTGTGCAGAGGGGAGACTTCCCTTTTCTTCTTTTTGCTCGACCCTTCGTAGGGTCATATCCTAGGCCAAACTTTAAAGGGTTATCTTTGAATACTGGGGGTTCCCTCATCCCTTGGGAATCTGCCCCCAATCCTTGGCTAGGATGGTAACCATGCTTCATCATCATGCGGGCTACCTTTGTATTATTGGGAAGTCTCTCTACACTGGAAATTTCGAGCGCTTGAAAAGATGTTTCAAGAGCCTCTTCAGCCGCATCCACATAAGGTTGGGTAGACGGTCCATTGATCAGGATATCGTCTTCTGCTTGGACCGTGACCAGTTTGTCATCTACTATAAACTTGACTTTTTGGTGGAGCGTTGAAGGCACTGCCTTAGCGTCGTGAATCCAAGGTCTGCCGAGGAGACAACTGTATGCCGGAGTAATGTCCATTACGTGAAAATTGATGTTGAAGATAGTGGGTCCAACTTGAATTGCTAGGTTGATTTCCCCCACTACTTCTCACTTAGATCCGTCGAAGGCTCGAACGATAGTGCTGCTTGGGCGCAGGCAGGTTCCTTGAATAGTCAGTTTGTCAAGTGTGCACTTGGGCATCACGTTCAAGGATGACCCGTTATCCACAAGAACTTTAGCGATGAGGTACTCCTTGCACTTGATAGAAATGTGCAAGGGCTTGTTATGGCTCGACCCCTCTAGGGGATGTTCTTCATCTATGAAGGTGAGGTGATCGCTTGCCGTAATGTGACCGATGATCCTCTCAAATTTTTTTTGGGATATATTATGAGGTACGTGCGTTTCACTCAAGACCTTCATCAGGGTGTTTCTATGCAGTTCCAAACTCATCATTAGAGATAACAGTGTTATCTTTGCAGGTGTATGATTGAGTTGGTCGATAATGGAATACTCGCTTTGCCTTATGAACTGGAGTAATTTGTCGGTCTCCTCCTTGGATTCTTTACTTTCTTTTTCTTTGGTCTGTTTATTTTTTCCTTTATTCTTGGGGGCATCCTTTCGCAACTCCTTGGGAGAGTATATCCTTCCACTTATGGTCATGCCCCCAATGCCGGCTATATTGGAGATATCCTCCTTTATTGGTGAAGATTCCCCATATCTCCACGGTACAACTTTCTTTGATTCATAGGGGAATGGACGAGGCATAAATAGTCGCACGGGCATCCTTGCCCCCTCTTCCTTATTGACTTTGAGAACCAACGGTCGAGGCTTATTATCCTCTTGTGGTGGATCGACCGTTGGGGAGAGCTGGATTAAGAGAGATTTTCTCTCCATCCTTCTGATTGGAAGATGTGTTAGTTAATCCTTCATTTTTATTATCTTATTTATTAAAAGTGAAGGAGGGGAAGTTACATATGCAAATGAATGATATGCATGCAGGTAGACAATTGTTGAATAAAGAAATTTTATTTACTCGTAGAAAATGTACATTCCCCTATTCCACACTACGAAGCAACTTTTGACAGAAACGAAAAAGCCTAAAGAAATCCACAGGCGGGTCTTGATCTCTATGTAACTCTCTTTCGGCTTCCTGGACGTGACGAGCAAGTGTTTCGGTTTGCTTTTGGACCGCCTGGCTCATATCTTTTTTGTACATTTGAGCTTCTTTGATCTTCGCCTCTTAATGGACGACCAAGACTTGTAACTCGTCGAGTTTTGTAAGGGTTCGGTCTTTTTCTCGTAGTACTTGACCATACTGAGCTAACCCATCTCTTTCTTTGCAGCGTAGCTCAATGAGACTTCTGTTGAGTATTTGGTTGGCCTCTCGCTCTTGGCGTATTTCAGACCAAGTCCTTGTGAGGTCTTGTAGCAACTCCTTGATCGTCTGAGCCTGTTTTGCACATTCGGCCTCAGGGCGTGCTGATTTGGCGGTTATTTCCTGAAGTTGGTTATCCGAGTTGGTTCTGGCAGCTTTGGATGCTCGGATAGCTTGCTCATTAGAATCAGCACACTGATCCTTGAGGCATTCCATCTTGTGGTCCTTCTTCTTGCATTGCCTCTGTAGACCGTCTATGGTGAGGATAGATTCTTGCTCTCTTTCTTCAAGGGCCATCATCTGGGCTCCCATGATTTATATCCTCCGGGTCAAGGCGTCGACTTGGGTTTGCAGCTTTTCACTGTTTGAAAGCACAACAGGTGAGGCGGATGGTTGTGACATCCCTCTATTTATTCTCCACTCCTAGCTTTTCCTATCTCTCTATCTCCCATGAAGACTAGTTTCTCCCATGCTCTTCTTACAGCAAGCGAATTATCAACCGTGCATGGGACTCCAAAGAAACACAGTCCTCCGAGCTCTTCCCGGGATTTTGTAGTTTGGGTCCTCATGAGTTGTCTCATAGCCACCCTTGGAGAATAGGCTATGCAACCCCTGAATCCTATTAACGGTATGCTCGGATAATCCCCACATCTAATGAGGACTGGGCCAGGTCGGAATCAAGGGCATACCCAAGATAATTGGTTAACATCCTATTGTTCTATCTCGACCTTCCACTCCATGGTCGTGCGTCGGTGGAGAGGGATTTTCGAGAAGCTTCTCAAAGGGTCGGGGAACATCCCCATGTGACTAGAGGCATAGAAATGTGTGATACCCCACACAAAAAGTAGTGAAGAGCAACATCTAAGTGTTTTTCCTTGCTTCTGGTGGCAGAATTCAACCGAAAGCAAGGTGTCGGCAAGAAGTGCAAGCAAGGGACTGTTCGAGTTCACGTCCCAGGCAAAGAAGGCGTCCATGACAGCTTGGTCTACTGTGTCGATATGGAAGTGAAACAAAATTGCTCCAAATAAGATTAAAGCCAGGGTTTTGTTGAAAGCAACCCATTCTGCCCTTTCAGCCAAAGAGGCCAGATGGTCTTCCAACATTGCGACCTTCCAACCCTGGACATTCCCTTTTGCTATCAGGGTAGTCTGCCAAAACGACAATCGAATGATGGCAGCGACTTGTGCTGCAGAAGTATACGCTCCATGGTGGATATGGACACCGGCTGATTTGGGCCATTTTAGCATAATCTCATACTCCTCCAAAGTAGGCACCATAAGTCGTTCCAGTTTCTCAGCGTGGTATCGGGGAATGTCCACTTTCTTCAATTGTCTACTAGTCCCCTCCATTTTCTAAAACCAAAATGCATGCTATGAACATGATGTTTATTGTAGGTACGCATGCGAGTGTTTGTTTTTTCCTAAATATTTATCATGTTTTATTTCTACATGATGTATGATATTTTTTTTTCAAAAATAAACTACCTATATGGATGTTTTATGAATTTAATGTTTATGAACAAGGTCTCATTTTTATTTGATTGGGTTTTTGTTTGATTTTTTATGGTTTTATTTTATAGCCTTTTATCTCTTCTGTCGGACTGTGTGGCTACTTAGCTTACAAAGAACCTGAAACCAGGCTAGCTAAAAGGCAGACTGTCCAAGATAAAATGGTTTATTGCGAAAGAATAATTTTAGCGTCCCTTATCTCTTTTGTCGAACTGCATGGCTACTTAGCTTACAAAGAACCTGAAACAAGGCTAGCTAAAAGGCAGGTTGTCCAAGATAAGGGTTTTTTATTGCAAAAATATTGTGATTTTGTTGTTTGGTTATGCTATGCAATCAAATGCAACAAACAAATGCACACACACAATTCACTCATCCGCGAACGCGTAAGAAGACGTTTTAATCACGAAGTAGGGTTTTCCTGCAAAAAAGTGCTTTGGAAAAGGTTGCTTCTAACTGTTCTCAACAAGGCTTAGGTCCCCAAGGTGCCCCCATTATACGGTCCCCACTCTCTAGCCTTCTGACCATGCTTAGCATTAAGGCCATAATCAGTCTTTGTGCCAAAAGAGGAAGGTTATCACCTTGAGTGGTGGTTTCCGATCATACCGGTGGGCTGCATGACCCTCACTACGGCAAACCGTACCTACCACCCACTCCCTATGGATTTCTCACTTGCCCCCGGGTATAGAAGGAACTGTTGTGTGCAAGGGTTTGTGTACAATTTGTATTTCAAACAATTGCATAAAATAAGCAAACAACAGTTATTAAAGCCAAGCAAATAAACATATTATAAAACAAGGTAGGGTAAAAGTGAAATTTCTAAGTTTATTTATTAATTGGCCCATCACTAAATGGGATCAACTTTCTAGGCTTCCCCAGGGGAGTCACCATCTGTCGCCGCCATCAAAAGAGGCAGTCAGAGCAACGCAATGGTTCCGACTTCCATTTTCACGTTTTATATGGGTGGTGTTACAATGCCTTTAAGTTGTCTGATAACCGGGTTGAACCTAAGGCCGAAGTTTTCGAAAGGGAGCTTTTAAGTTGTCCGATAACCGGGCTGGACCTAAAAGCAAGGTTTTCGAAGAGGGTTCTTATGGAGTCGTCACCGATGTTTTTACCGAAAACATTGGAAAAGGGAAAAAAAGAAGGCATTGGTTTTTAAGAAAAACCAACTTTGGCCATTATAACCAAAGTTGGGTAAGGGAGTTAGTTACGTGTAGGGAAGGTATTAGCTTCCCTACGACGCCCCTTTCGGGTTCTCTATGACAGGCCAGTTATTTCATAAACAAACTTTTAAAATGACGCTTTAACCCTTTTATTTGCGGAATTAAAAGATAGTGACTACATGGCCCTAATAGCTAATGCATAAATAAATAACAAAGCGATAAAAGAGAGGAAGAGAGTGAAGAAACCTCCGAAGCAAGCTTTGATTAATTCTTTAAAAATTAGGATGCATTTTGGAGTCCTTCGCTCTACAACGTTGACTTTTCTCTCTCGCAACGCTATAAAAATTCTCTAAGAACTCTCAGAAAACTCCGGAAATGCTTTGGAGGGGCTCTAGGAGAAGAATTCTAAGAAATGCTAGAAGGAAAGGTGGAAGAATTGTCTGAAATGAAGGGGAGAGTGCCCCCCTTTTATAGGGATTCGCGTCTATCAGGTCGAGACGGTCGTCTTGCCTGGCAAGGTCGAGACGGTCATCTCGCCATTCGGGACGGCGGTCTCGTCTTTGACAAATGGCGAGACAACCATTTCGCTAATCGGGACGGCGGTATCGACTTGCCAAATGGCGAGTGGGTCGTCTCGCCAAACAGGAAGGTGGTCTCATCATGGCAGGTGGCGAGACGGTCGTCTCGCCAAACGAGATGGCGGTCTCGACTTTGCCAATGGCGAGACGGCGGTCCCGATAAGCGAGACGGCGGTCTCGACCCTTAAGGCGGAAATCCTTATTTTTTGTACAGAAAAGCCTTCCTACTCTAATATGGGGCCTAATAGTCTATCATAGGGACTATTTAGGCCTTACCCATCTTCGAATTGGAGGTCTTTTCTGCTCTTTATTTTGAGGTCGGGCAAAATTTGGGGTCTACACTGACTTTTTGGAAAGAAAGGGGTATTATCACTCCCAAATATATTATTGGTGATCAATTCATCAATAGGGGCTTCAACTTCCCCAATCTCCTTGAGCAGCAAGGTGTCCTTCCATTCATAGAAATGCAAGGTACTTACTACCCAAATTTAGTTAGGGTCTTCTATTCACGCTTTAAATATAGAGATCACATCGCCACCTCTAGAGTCAAGGGTGTGACCATCATCCTTGATGATGATATATGGGAAAATGTTGGTCATTTTCCTTTAAGGGAGGATGCTACAAATGTTCTTGTAGACTTAGAAGATTTTAATAGAATTATGGCATACCGCTCCTTTCTCCGCAACCCCTCTATGGAAATTGGCTGCCAACTTTTGGTTGGGCCTTTAAAGAAAGAAGAACGCCTTTTGCTGCATCTTCTTGTCTGGATTTTGTGTCCCCAGGCAACCAACCATGCCCAATGTTCTTCTGCTGACCTTCGCATTATTCATGCCATCATGAATAATGAGCCCATTGATTGGCCAAGATTGGTCACGTTAACAATGCTCAAGGCAAAGCGTCACCCAACATTCAAAATTCCTTACGCTCTCCTCATATCCAGAATTCTTGAATACAAGGGTGTAAATGTTCAAGGAGAACAACGTGCCTGGACCCTAAATTCAAATAGAATGCTAGACGACACGCTCACTCAGCTACAGATGGTGAACGTAAATGGAATTTACGTTCATAAAGATGATGCTCCTCACATGGCCAACGTGGCTCAAGATTCTGATGATGAGGACATGTCTGCTACTGAAATGCCTGCTGAAAACATTCATACTGCTGGGACGTCATCTGCTCATCCTACATACCGCCCATCTATGGAAGATATGCTATTTGATATGAATCAAAGAATGCAAGAGTTCTTCTCTATCTCTCAAGAATGGCATCAGGAGATTATTCAACGTATTTCGGATGTAGATGATAGAGTATGTAATTTAGAGGACCAATTTGATGCCCAGTTCAATAGTGATGAAAGTGAAGAGTTTTACATCTCTTCTACATATTTATTGTTTGTAATTCATTTACTTTATGGAATAAAAATTTATTTTTAGCTTTGATTGAGGGGGAGCTATAATTTTATCTTATGCACTTATTGAGGAGGAGCTTTCATTTTTTATCATAATCAAAATAGGGGGAGAAATTATTTAAAGCCTCTTATGTTTAATAATTTTAATGTTGTTTGGTATGTTTAATGTTTTTGTTAGTTGTGATAGATAAAACAGGTTATTACAAAGGGCTTTAATGGAAATTTTGATCATCATCAAAAAGAGGGAGATTGTTGAACATACAAGGATATGAAGCTTGTAGATTTTGATGATGATTCAAGAACAAAAGACTTAGAGATTTGAAGACTTGTAATCTTATGTAATAACTCTGTTTTTATGTTTTTGAGTCTGTAATATTAGAGTCCAAGATAGCCAGCACATAGACCATCCTTTAAAAGCTCTAAAAACTAATTTTTATCAAAATTACACTGTGATAATCGATTATCACCCTGGATAATCGATTATTACAGCAAGAAAATCATTTTCAGGAAAACCTCTTTGTGATAATCGATTATCACTCAAGATAATCGATTATCACAGGCAAATAATCGATTATTTGGCTAGATAATCGATTATCCTGGTCCAGTTTTGTTCCCCTACAATAATGGTTTTGGAATAATCGATTATCACTCAAGATAATCGATTATTTGCGTCTGTTATGTGTTTTGAAATTCAAATTTGGACCAAGTTTCGAAAACCCTATTCCCAATTCTTCTGTTTTCGAAAATCCCCAATTCCCAGACCCTATTCTCTCTACCTAAGGTTCTCTAAGGCTCTCTGCAAATGAACAAACCTTTTTCATACAAAAGTTAAGAGTTGTGACTACTAGAACTTTCTGTAGGGAAGAAAAAGGGGCTTTTGAAAACCTAGTGTGGGCTAGAAGTGATAAGAATCACTGAGTGGGTTTCTTGGTGGATTGTGTGTTGTGCTATCTCTAGGCAAAGCTGTTCTTCATCCTTTGTGGATTCAAAGGAAGTATTCATCTCTTGTGTGACTCAAGTGAGGTGTTTTCTATTCCTTATCTTTTCAATTTGTAATCTGTTTGTAAACTGTGATTATAGTGACAGTGTTAATCCTCTTTTTGAGTGATTAGCAACTGGACATAGGATCTTTTGATCCAAACCAGTATAAATCAATTGTGTAATATTCTTTCCCTTATCTATTTACTTTGCAAAGAAGTTTAATCGGTGAAATTTGGGAAAAATTTTAAAACCCTAATTTTTGTTTAAGAAACCAATTCAACCCCCGTCTTGGTTTTTGTCTGTAAACGCAAACATTCTGCTGCGCAATTCTAACACAATTCACCCTCCCTCTTGGTTTTTGTCCCTAAACATAAGCATTTGGCTGTGCGATTCTAACATGATGCTCTAGGTTGGATCTTCAAAGTCACTCAATTCTTTGACTACCACCAAACCCCACCTAAGTAACGCATCCATATCTCATCTTTCTACCTTGAAGGCCCTACCCTCTTATGGTTCCAATGGATGTCTAACAATGGGCTCCTTACTTCATGGGAAGCTTTCCTCCGTGCCTTGGAACTTTGCTTTCCTCCATCCAACTTTGAACACCCCATTGCCTCTATATGTTAGCTCTCCTAAAGCTAGGGCCTTGAAGAATACCTCTGTGAGTTTTAGACACTTGCAAATCGCATCTCCAACTTTCCCCCTAGCTTCTATCTTAGTTTCTTATTCCAGGCCTTCGCCCTAACCTTCGTCATGAGGTTATTGCTCTCCAACCTACCGACCTTCCCTATGTCATAACTTTGGCTAAACTTCAAGAAGACAAACACCGCTCCACTCCTTTGCAACCCGGACGTTTCTTCGGACCACTCGCCACAACCTTCATCTCCATCCAGACCACCCCTACCCAAACCCCTTCCTCCTCTCTTACCCCCCCCCCACAAGGCTTCCAGTTAAGCGATTAATTGAGACTGAGATGCAGGCTGGTTGGGACAAGAATCTTTTGTTAGACAAATGACATCTAGAGGGGGGGGTGAATAAATGTACAAATTGAAATAGATGTCAAATTAAAAATTTATTTTAAGATATCTAATAATTTATTAATTCAATTTTAATTATCAAATTGAACACAAATAAAGGGGAAGCGATAATATAAATATAATCAGAGAGATAAAAAAGGAGGATGTAAGCGCAGAGATATAGGGAAAAGAAAAGAGCACAAGAGAGGAGCACATAATAATTTATACTGGTTCGGGTATAGATAACCCTACATCCAGTTTCCAGTCACCTTTAACACAAGAGTGAACCCAATTCACTATCCTTAAAATTCAGTTTACAAATTACAATCAATTCAGCAGAGGAACCAATAAAGAGTAAAATAATTAAAAAGACAATCATCTCCTTAGAAATCCACTAAGGATGAACACCTCCCTAGAATCCCACTAGGGATGAATACCTCCTCTGAACAAATCAAAGGATGAAAAACACCTCCTTTGCCACCAACACACAAAGGATGAACACCTCCCTAAAATCACACTAGGGACGAACACCTCCCCGAACAAATCAAAGGGATGAAAACACCTCCTTAGAATCCCACTAAGGATGAACACCTCCCTGAATAAATCAAAGGGATGAACATAGAAACACACTTCTCAAGAAATAGTGCCCACAAGAAAACTCTTAGTTTGTAGGCATAGAAAATAAGAGCAACAACCTAAACCCTAAAAAGGGAATTTAACAACAACCACCTAAGCCCACAAAGGATGAAGGTAATAAAATAAGAACAGTCATACCTAGGTAATGGAGACAACAAATTGTAGAAGCCTGTAGAATGCCAACCTCCAAGAACAAGTGTGATTAATAATGAAATTGTAGAAGGCACTAAAGAAGAGGGTTTTCTCATAAGGTGTAAAATATCTATGTTGCCTTGCTCAGAATTCTTTTCTTAAAACTGAATGAATGTAAAATTGTATTTTTGAATTTTGTAATTATGTATTTTTATTTTTCATCAAAACTCATTTAAAGAGGAAAATAGTATCAAAAAATAGTCGTTGATCATTAATAATTTTTTAGAGAAAAATCAAGATGTATCCAAAAACATTTATTCTTCAAAAACGGATATATTTTTCAAATTTAAACTACCATAATCGACTATGTTACCAGCATAATCGATTTTGACAAAGAGAAAATTATATTTCTATTTCTGATGCATCATAGTTGATTATGACAGTGAAAAATGTCATGTTACAAAATTTTATCACACTTGTGCTTTGGAGGCTTATGCATAATACAACTTGATCAATTTGTACCTCCATATCCAGTATTCTAAGACTCTATCTAGTCTTTAGGAATTATCTTGGGCTTGCTTGAATCATCATCTTTTTCAGAATGTATATCTAGTCTTCAGGCTTCATCTTGGGCTTGCTAGAGTCTTAAATGTTGACTTGAATCATCATCAAAATCATCTCTTGGGAATGTAGGGACATGTTTCACATTACCATCAATCTCCCCCTCATTGCTTTCATCTTTGCTTCAATTGTGACGAGAGATACACTTCCGATCAACGTTGTAAGCCCCAAATTATGCTCCTTTCCCATTTTAACACAGACGACTCCCCATATTAATTTCTCCCCGTCTACACCACGCCCGAAATGCCATCTGAACCAGAGGCTAGCATGATCAATCTCCACGCCTTCTCTAGGTGGTGGACACCAAGAACTTTCTGGGTCACTGGAGCTATCAACGGGTTCAATGTTCAAATTTTGGTGGATAGTGGGGCAACCCACAATTTTATCCAAACACTGTTAGACAAATGACATCTAGAGGGGGGGTGAATAGATGCACAAATGAAAATAAATGCCAAATTAAAAATTTATTTTAAAATTGTAGACCCCAAATCTTGCCCGGCCTCAGAATAAAGCCAGAAAGCGTCCTATTCGAAGACGACCGAAGCTTAACAAGTCATTAGGAGAGACTATTAGGCTCCCGTACCAAGATAGGAAGGTTTTTTGGCCCAAAAATAAAGTTTCTCGCCCTGAAGGGACGAGACCGCCGTCTGGAAGGACCAGACCGCCGTCTCGTCTCAACGCCAGGACGAGACCGCCATCTCGATTTTCCAGACGGCGGTCTCGACTCTTACAAAGTTGAGACGGTGGTCTGGATTTTCCAGACGGCGGTCTCGACTCCTGCAAAGGTCGAGATGGCGGTCTGGGTTTTCCAGACGGCGGTCTCGACCCCCTGCATGGTCGAGACGGCGGTCTGCATTTTCCAGACGGCGGTCTCGACCTTGTCAGACGAGAACGGCGGTCTCGACCTGTCAGGCACGAAAAACTATAAATAGGGGTCCTCCCCCCCTCATTTCCACACAGAATCCAAGAAGCTCTCCCTTCTCTCTAGACTTTCTCTCTCTAAGAATCCCTCTGAGGCATTTCCGGAGTTTCTGAGTGTCTCTAGGCATAGACTGAGCGTTCTAAATCTTCTTAAGAATCCCTCCGAGGCATTTCCGGAGTTTCTGAGAGTTGTAGAGTGAAGGGTTGCCAAAACGCACCCTCTCTTTAAAGAAATATAAAAGCTTGCTTTGGAGGTGCATATTCTCCCACTCTATTTTTATTACTGCCATTTAAATTATGCAATAGAAGCTAGGGCCATGTAGTCATAAACTTAAATTCCGCATAATAAAAGGGTAAAAGTGCATTTTTTTCAGTTTAATTATTTATTCAAAGTAGTCAGCCTATCATAGGGAACCCGAAAGGGGCGTCGTAAAGGAACTAATACTTCCTTTACACGTAACTAACTCCCTTACCCAACTCTGGTTCTAATGACCAAAGTTGGTTTTCGAAAACCAACGCCTTTTTAAAAACCCCTTTTCCGATGTTTATGGTAAAAATATCGGTGGCGACTCCATAGAACCCAACTAAATAAATCCCTGGGTTAGCCCGATTATCGGACAACCCAGGGATACTTTCGAAAACCTCGCCCCTAGGTTAGCCCGGTTATCGGACAATCTAAAGGCGTTGTAACCATCAATAAAAAACGCAAAAATCAAAGAGGGTCGAAAAAACCATCGCGTCGCTCCGACAACCCCTTTTTGGGAGGCGGCGACAGATGGCGACTTCACTGGGGAAGCCTAGAGAGTTGATCCCATTTAGTGATGGGCTGGCTTAAAAATAATTAAACCAAGAAAATAGCGCTTTTACCCTGCCTTGTATTATAACATGCTTTATTGTTTGGCTTTCAAATAACTGTTGATTGTTTCTACTTACGCAATTGATTGAAATATAAATTGCACACAAAACCCTTGCACACTACAGTTCCCTCTATAACCGGGGGCAAGTGAGATAACCATAGGGAGCGGGTGGCAGGTACGGTTCGCTGCAGTTAGGGCCTTGTGCCCACCAGTGTGATCGGAAACCACCACTCAAGGTGATAACCTTCCTCTTTTGGCAACAAGACCGACTCTGGCCTTAGTGCTGAGCATGGTTGGACGGCTGGAGAGTGGGGACCCTATAATGGGGGCACCTTGGGGGCCTTAGCCTGGTGAGAACAGTTAGAACCTACCCTAACCAATGCACCTTTCTGTAGGAAAACCCTACCTCGTGATAAAAACGAAGTCTCGCCTGTTCGGGGATGATCGAATTGTGTGTACATATGATTGTTGCATTTGTATGTTGCATACCATAAACAAACAACATAACAAAATCACAAAATATTTTACAAATAAACACCCTTATCTCGGACAATCTACCTTTTAGCTAGCCTGGTTTCAGGTTCTTTGTAAGCTAAGTAGCCACGCAGTTCCGACAGAAGGGATAAGGGACGCTAAATATTCTTTTGCATAAAGCCACATTTTATCTCGGACAGTCTGCCTTTTAGCTAGCCTAGTTTCAGGTTCTTTGTAAGCTAAGTAGCCACGCAGTTCAGACAGTAAGAGATAAAAGGCTATAAAATAAACAAACAAA
>OY731402.1:43146492-43399196 GCA_963425845.1 Sphenostylis stenocarpa | reverse complement strand
ATCCCTAATAATCGATTATTTGGGTTGATAATCGATTATCTATAATTCATTGACCCAAATCAGTAATTTCTCTATGGAATAATCGATTATCTCAAGTGATAATTGATTATTCATGCATTTTCTGGGCAGGGATGAAGAAATAATCGATTATCAGGGGGTGATAATCGATTATCCTGCATCGTTGGAGACAAACAGTAACAACTCTTTTTGCTTTAATTCTTGTGAAACTAGTCATTTATAACCATTGGAGGTATTTTCTATATATAGGAGGAATCAAAATCGAAATCAAACACTTCCAAGATTCTCTTCAAGAGTTTTACATGAATTCTAAAGCTTGTTCTTGCTTATTTTGTCTCCCTCAAAGCTTTGCTTCTATCCAAAACTCCTTATCTTTCACTTTTCTCTCAATTCATTCTAAATGGCTTCATCTTCCCAGAGAAAGATCCCGATAAGGAGAAGATCTGCTCCTGCATCTCATCCCCGCCCTAATTCTCTTGAAGGGTGGATCTTTGATGATGAAGGAAGACAAGAATATCTGAATTTCTGGAAAGAAAGGGGTATTATTACTCCTAAATTCCTCATTGGAGATCAATTCATAGACAGGGGATTTCATTTTCTCAATCTTCTTGAGCAACAAGGTGTTCTTCCTTTTATTGAGATGCAAGGTACATACTATCCGGATTTAGTTCGGGTTTTCTATTCACATTTCAAGTAACCATCATCCTTAATGATGATATATGGGAGAACGTTGCTCACTTTCCCATTAGAGATGATGTTGTTAATGTTCTAGCGAATCTGGATGAATTCAACAGGGTTCTAGCATATTGCTCATTTCTCTGCAATCCTGCCATGGAGATTGGCAGACAACTTCTGGCTGGTCCTTTAAAGAAGGAGGAACGTCTGCTTCTACATCTCATTGTATGGATTTTATGTCCCAGGACCACAAATCACGCTCAATGCTCTTCTACTGATCTTCACATTATATATGTGATCATGAATAATGAGTTTATTGATTGGCCCAGCCTTATTACTTTGACGATGTTGAAAGCTAAGTGTCATCCTACCTTTCAAATTCCCTATGCGCTTCTCATCTCCCGCATCTTTAGAATATAAGGGAGTGAATCTTGAAGGTGAATAACAGATTCAAACATTAAATTCTAACAGAATGCTTGATAGCATGCTTACTCAGCTGCAGATGGTGAATGTAAATGAAGTTTATGTTCATAAAGATGATGCTCCTCATATGGTTGACGTTGCTCAAGATTTTGATTATGAGGATATGTCTACTGTTGATATGCCTGTTGCTGATGTTCCTGCTTGTAGACCCCTAATTTTGCCCGATCTCTCAATAAAGGCTGAGAAGATCTCATATGACAAGACAAAGCTCGCTCGGCCTCTCAATAATAAAAGCTGAAGAGACTTCCTACAAAGACAAAGCTCGCCTGACATCTCAATAAAGGCCAAGAAGACTTCCTATATGAAGATAAAGCTTTAACGGGCGTTTATCGGCATCAAACGACGTCCGAATACATAAAGGAAAGCTTCCCAGGGGTCCCAGAACACAAAGGCTGGCCAAAACAGGTCGAGACGGCCGTCCCAAGGTCGAGACGGCCGTCCCAACCTTCCCTAGCCAAGTGGGACGGCCGTCCCAAATGGGACTGCCAGTCCCGGCTCCCCAGGTGGTCTCAGCCTTTGTAAAAGAGGTAGTTGGGACGGTCGTCCCAACCCAGACGGCCGTCCCAAGTGTGCAGGCAGCGAAAACTATAAATTGGAAGCTCATTTGCCACTGTTTCAGACACCAGACAACTCCTAGTACTTGTCTATTCTCTTCCCTCTTCGAATGAACTCTCTGATTGCCTTGATAAGGTAACAATCAGTTAAGGAATCATATTCCAGCATTCGATTCTTCTGTAAAATTGAGTCAAGTCGATCTTGTATTTGGAGAGGAGAGTCTTTGTAGAGCGAAGGATTGCCAAAACGCATCCTCACGATTAAAGATTCGTAATACAAAGCTTGCTACGGAGGTTCTGTTCAATTCTCTTCTCTTTTACTGCTTTATTTATTGCTTTCTGTATGCAATAAGAAATAAAGTCATGTAGATAGCCATTTTTAACATTATGCAATAAAATAGGGTAATCGTGTAATTTCTTATAATCTTCACTTAAATGAATTAAGCCGTCATAGGGAACCCGAAAGGGGCGTTGTGGGGTGCTAACACCTTCCCCACACGTAACTAACTCCCTTACCTAACTCTGGTTATAATGGCCAAGTTTGGTTTTTATTAAAATCAACGCCTTTTTATCCTTTTCCAATGTTTACGGTCAAAACATTGGTGGCGACTCCATAAGAACCCCTTTTCGAAAACCTTGCTTTTATTAGAGGATAGTTCAGTTGCTGAGCACCTCGGAAGCAATGAACATATTTTAAACAAAAAACGCTAGTCTAAACCATCTTTTCGCGACCGCTCGCATAAACGTTCGAGATGTCCCTGGACGTCGGAACGGACGGCGGCGACACTGCTGCCACAACATCTTCTACTGCTCACTCTACATCTCGTCCTCCCATTGAAGACATGTTGTTCGATAAGAATCAGAGAATGCAAGAATTATTTTCTATATCTCAAGAATGGCATCAGGAAATCTTAAGACGAATTTCGGATGTGGACGATCGTGTATGTAATTTAGAAGATGGATTTGATGCCCAATTTAATAGTGATGAGAGTGAAGAATTCTAATTTCTTCAAAATTCTTGTTTGTTTGTACTATATTGATTTATTGAATAAAATTATATGTTTGCATTGATTGAGGGGGAGTTGTTTATTTTTCCATTTTATGCACATGTTGAGGGGGAGCTTTCATTTCTTTTTTATTATGATCCAAATAGGGGGAGAAAATATTTAAAGCCTGATATATTAAATAATTTTATTGTTGCCAAGTATGTTTAATAGTTTGTTAGTTGTGACAGTAAAAATAGGTTATTATAAAGGGCTTTAAAGCAAATTTTGATCATCATAAAAAAAGGGGAGATTGTTGACTATACATGAGTATGATGTCTAAAGATTTTGATGATGATTCTAGAGCAAAGGACTTGAGGTCTTGAAGACTTGTAAGCATTTGTATTTACTTGTAATAACTCTGTTTTATATTTTTGAGTCTGTAAAATTAGAGTCCAAGATAGCCAACACATAGTCCATCCTCTGAAAATTCATTTTTATAAAAATCACTCTGTAATAATCGATTATCACTTAGGATAATCGATTATCATGCTTTGAAACCTATTTTCTGAAAACCTTGCTGGAATAGTCGATTATATAGGTTGATAATTGATTATCACAGTTTGAAAGCTCTGGAATAATCGATTATCAAGTCATATAATCGATTATCCTAGTCCTATTTTACTCCTCTGCAAAAAGGGTTCTGTAATAATCAATTATCACTTAAGATAATCGATTATCTACGTCTGTTATGAGTTTTGAATTTCAAATTTGGACCAATTTACGAAAACCCTATTCCCAATTCTTCTATTTTCGAAATCTTCTATTCCCCAGACCCCAATCTCTCTACTTAAGGTTCTCTAAGGCTATCTGCAAAATAACAAAACTTTTTCATACAAAAGTTAAGAGCTGTGATTGCTAGAGAACTTTATGTAGAGAAGAAAAAGGGGCTTTTGAAAACCTAGTGTGGGCTAGAAGTGATAAGAATCATTGAGTGGGTTTCTTGGTGGATTGTGTGTAGTGTCGTCTCTAGGAAAAGTTGTTGTTCATCCTTTGTGGATTCAAAGGAGGTGTTCATCTCTTGTGTGACTCAAGAGAGTTATTTTCTAATCTTTATCTTTGTATTTGTAATCTATTTAAACTGTGATTATAGTGACAACGTTAATCCTCTTTTAGAGTGATTAGCAACTGGACGTAGGGTCTTTTGATCCGAACCAGTATAAAACACTTGTGTAATCTTTTTATCATTTCTCTCTTTACTTTACAAGTATTTTAATCAGTGAAATTTGGGAAAAATTTCAAAACCCTAATTTTTTTTAAGAAACCAATTCACCCCCTCCCCCCTTCTTGGTTTTGTCCGCAATCACAATCATTCCGCTACGCGATTCTAACAACATATGATTTTATAAAATAAAGCATAGAACTGATGGCACCATTGATAGGTATAAAGTCAGGTTAGTTGCTAAAAGATATTCCAAAAGCAAAGCTCTTGATTTCCTCGATACCTTCTCTCCATTGGCCAAACTGACAACTGTCAGAATATTACTCTATGTGGATGTTATATAAGGCTTTGAAACAATTGGACATCAACAATGCTTTCCTACATAGTGATTTACATGAGGATGTTTACATGTGCATTCCTCTTAGGATGACAAACTCTTCTACTAACAATGTATGTAAGTTACATAAATATTTGTATGGATTACATAAAGTTGTTCAACAATGATATGAAAAACTTTATGGTTTCCCACTTTCACATAGATATACTCATTCTACTGCAAATCACTTCTTGTTTCTAAGTTGTTCGGGTAAAACCAAGATTGTGATTCTGGTTTATGTGGACGACATCATCCTTGCTAGGGAAGACATTACGGAGATTGACAGAATCGTTGCTCTCCTCGACATAGCATTTAGTTGAAAATCTAACATATTTTTTAGGATTGGAAGTGGTTAAAAGTAAAGTAGTTATTCACTTGAGTAAACAAAAATACACTCTAAATATACTCAAAGATACAAGGATGTTGAATTAGACTCCGGTAACAAAATCGATGAACCATACTTCCAAGTTCTACCACTAACAATGATCACTTCATCAATCCTTCCTCATATAGAAGACTCATTTATCTCTCCAACTCAAAATCATATATAACTTACACGGATCATCATTTGACTATCATATAGTTTGTGAGAAAATCGACAATATGTCGATGAATTTACTTCTTGTTTCCTTTACCATGCAACTTGTGAATGTCTTCACTAAAGTGTTGTCCTCCCCCACATTAAATCACATTTGTTCCAAATTGAGAACATTTGACATTTATTCCTAGTTTCATGGGGCTTTGAACCCGATTAATTTTTTGTTCTTAGTTTTTGTGTTATGTGTATCAACGCTTATGCTATGTTTATTTTAAGTGATGTACTGTTTAAGAGGATGGAAGAACGAGTATAGATTGTATTTGTTTCAAATGATATGAGAGAGATTAAATGGAGCTTCTTCACATAAATGAAGAAATGAGAAGAGAAATAGATGTTATCTCTTATAATTTTATACAATTATTATTTGTTCACACGTGAGAATCAATTATCTGTATTATTATCATTAAGTGTGAAAAATAATAATAATAATAATAATAATAATAATAATAATAATAATAATAATAGAATTGATTATCTTATTATTATTAAATGCCATAATTATTTTTATGTTTAATAATAATAATAATAAATCGATATTATTATTATTAAACACAATAATAACATAATCAATTCTCTGTATTATTATTAAACGAATTAATTATCATATTTAATAATAATAATTATTATTATAATAAATATATAAATAATAATAATATTAATAATTATTTAATAATACTAATTATTATTATTATAAAAATAATGATTAAATAATAATAATTACTATCATATTAATAATTAAAATAAAAATAATTTATATAATTATAATATTTATAACAGTAAATATATAAGTAATAATAACTATTATTATATTAATAATTATTTTAAATTAAAATATTTATTATAATAATAATTAAAATAAAAATATTTTAAATAATTATAATATTTAAAATCATAATAATAATTTATAATAAAAGAGTAATTTAGACATTTTATATTTTTTTATTAAAATATTTTTTATTATTTATATAAATTAAATCATTCACAACTTTTCATAAATTTTTGTCTCATCTTCTTACACATTTCTTGCCATGTTTCTTATTATCCAAATAACCCCATTATCATCTCTTTTCCCTCCAAATTTATAATTTTTCATTCTCTCAAATCCGTAATAAGGGCTTAATTAAAGCTTAAAGTGCAAAACTGTGTTTGATTTTCCGCTCTTTTCCCTTCACATTTTAACATTATAAATACAGTACCATTTTTCTCAATCGATATATATATATAACCTTCATCTTTTATCTTAGCCTTCCTTTTCCTCTTTCATTCATTCCACGTGCTCTGTTTTTTCTTGCACGTTTTTATTCTACTACTGTTAGCTTTTCGTTTTTCTTCTGCCTAACCGCATACCATCTTGTTAATATTTAAATTAATTTATAAAATATCAATTTTATGTCTGTTTATTGTAAATCTACGTCGGATCTTGATAATCGACGTAAATCTACGTCGAGCAAAGGGTCCGACGTAAATTTACGTCTCCTACTTTAACGTCAGACTTAAATACGACGTAAAAAGCCCTAAATACCTGACGTAAAAGCCTCTTTTTGCACTAGTGTTATAAAAGGTTAATGGCGTTAATAAATGAACTTATATATGAATTTAAATTGAAAAAAAAGGCGGTGACAAATTATTTTTGTCTCCTCTTCTCTTTAGATCAGATAATTAATTTAACTTTCGAAAAAAAAATAGTCCAATTAAAAAATATATAATATAGTTAACTAAATTTTAAAAATAGTTCAAGTACTTTAATTCAACTTGAAGTATTTTCTAGTTTAGATTAGTTTGGTCAAATTTATAGTTTAGTTAATTATTTATACAATTTAATTGAATTCGACTCATATGTTACAAATGCAAATTCCTTGTCTTCAGTATCTATATAACATTTTTATCAACAACATAATTGGTAGAAAAATATTAACAGAATTGTTTAGTATCTATAATAGACTTGTTCAGAAAAAATATATTAATAACTGTCATCAATTTGATATAAAAATAGTTAACAATTTAGTTTAATTAACATAAATAGTGTGAGTCATGATGATCATTCAAACCACCCCCACAAAACTCAAATTCAAGTTTCAACTTCAATTTCAACTATGGTTGGCCAATCACAAATTGCCACTTTTGGGCAAGTAAGTATCCAACTTAATTAATTGTGGTTGAAGAAAATGAAAATAATAGATATTTTTTCTTGTTTTTTCTTTTAAATGTAAACTCATGTATATAAACGCCAAAAGAAACTATTTAATTCACTATTATGTAATATAAAATTTATTGACAATTCAATATATTAATATTTATATTACGCGATAATCAATTAATTTTTACTCTTGTTAAATGATTATGTAGGCAAAATGAATATAAAAATATCATTTTCCTTTCTACAACTCTTATTCGTTATTATTGGACCAACTTTTACTTTAATGATGTGATCATATCAATACAAAACTATTTTGACATTCTCCGATCCATTATAATCGAAATATCTCGTATGTTTGTTGAAACAATTATTGAAATAGATAAAAATATAACAACGGAACCATAATTACAATAAAGGTTAATTATTTTATTCTTCTCTTCATTTTCTTCCAACACCTTTTACGTTAAAAAAGGTAATGTTATATCCTCAAGGTGTCTAGGTAAGACTTTCCATCAAGTTTACGAGCGAAAAGGTTGGCCAAAAACCCCTTCACTTCAATTCTTTGGAACCGTGCTGGTGTTTTTTCAGTGATCAAGCTTGCTGCAGGACCTAGCACACCATCATGTTTTGAACTGTGGAATGTTGCAACTGAAATTCTTTCTTTTTCAGAGTTCACTATTGCACGATGCTCAACACTTCTGTATATTCCATTACTTATAATCTGTCATGTAAAACATGCAACCAAAACCAAAATAAAAAAAAAAAACAGGGATACTCACTGGTAAAGTTGGATCAAGTTTGTTCTATGTAGCACAACAGTTCAATTGATGACACCAGTCATAAACAATATAAACGATCTAGAGAGAAATCTGTTAAATGTATAGTATACAAATAGTGCATTATCATGCTATATTTTAGTAATCGAAATTTTCATGAAAATAGATTAGATATATGTTAACAAATCTCTCTCTCACACTCTACATATAATATAAAATTGAAGCCATACTCAACAAACTGAATCATGCAACTGAAATTTCAAGAATCTTCTTCATTCTTAAGCAATATTGTAAAGCTGAGATATGAATGGAATAAGAGTAATATATTACCTCCAGCATGTCACCAATGTTAACAATGAAGGCATCAGGGAGGGGTTTGATAGGAATCCACATGCCATCTTTCCTTAACTGCAGCCCTTCTACTTCACTCACTTGTAGAAGGATAGTGAGGGCACCTCCATCAGAATGGGGTGTGAGGCCAATAACCTTCTCTGGTTGAGGACATGGTGGATAATAGTTCATCCTCATAGATTGTATTCCATCTTCAAACAACTCTCTCATTTCTGTTTCTTCCATCTTCAGAGCTTTTCCCATTTTTTCAACAAGAACCTTGGCTAGATTTTGAAGTTCCTTAGAGTAAAGTTCTAAAGTTCTCCTGCATCACAGAGAGCAGTGGCTAGCTTGGCATGAAAACTCTTTAAAAATCTATGAACAAACATCTTTTGGTAAACTTGTTGGAAAATATTTTCTAGACAGATTTAAAATATATGGCTTAGTTTATATATATGTTCATCATAAAATAAGCTATATATGAAATCACGCACAAGAAAGAGAGAGGAAGAGAACCTGAAAGGAAGAGGGAGGTTTGGAAATAAATGGGGCATTCTCAATTGTTTTGGAAGAACAGTCATAAAGAAAAGGTCAGCCCAATCAAGCTTTTGGTCTTCACTCACAACAAATGCTTGTCCAAAACCCTCCATATGCTGTGGTCTCTGCCACAACTTTTTCTTCTCGGACATTGGAAGGCTGAAGAATTCCTTCATCTCCAACTTTACTTTCTCCACCAAGGAGGGGCTAACTCCATGATTTATCAGCTACAAGGTGATTAACATTCAACAGCTAAATCAATTCATAATTTTAATTACTTTAGGGTGATTTGTAACATATATCTACAGTTTCTCGAGTCCAGAATCAAACAGAAATATGTTACAGTTACAAAGAAATTGAAGACAAAAAGCGGAAATTGAAGAAACCTGGAAGAATCCCCACTCTTTGCATGCAAGGTGAAGCTTATCCAATTCTGAACTCCCAGATTCTTCAGAAAGCAGGCTCTGCATGTCAATAACTGGAATCTGAAGGATACTATCAGGTACTTGAGAGACGAGGACCATGTCTTGATGTTGAAACTGAATGTATCTCTGTGGAACGGTCTTCAAATTTTGTTTAGCCAACTCCTGAACTGATGGTACCAAAAGGGAAGTACCTGACGGGTTCTTGATCTCTTCCATGGCTTGAATCTGTGTGCTATGTTGGTCTCTGCATAACAAGTAACCCACTGATGTGAGGTGGTGGTGGAATTGCTTCCTCTATGAATAACATTATTTTATCTATATAGTCATTCAACAGATTTTGTAAAATTAAATTTTTTAAGTTAAATTAGATATGTTATAGCTAATTTTAAAGATAGGCGCCATTTAAAAAAAAACAATGATACATTGACAATCATGATTTACCAGATCACTATCTAACATTTTTTTTTATATTATTATTTATCTGTTTTATTTTATTCTCCTTATATCAATAAAATAACTTATTATTTTAAAATTTTACAGCTTCAAAAATATTAGATGTCAAAAATTAAGCTCGAGATAGACCCACGTTGTCTCATGCGTTATTCTTCTTCTCCCTCAGCTACCTTGCCAATACAGAACAACCCCCACACAACCCTCGTGTAATATAATAAATAATAAAAGTAATACCATTAGAATAATATAATTTATTATTATTATTATTATTATTATTATTATATTAAGTATATGTATATAAAACAAAGGTGATCAGAATATATTTTTCAATATAATTGCAGTAATAATTATAATAATAATACGGGGAGAATTTTTTTAATGCTGATTAGGGTGAATTTTTTTATTCATTTCAATATTGCGTAATTTCATTTGTAATACAATAAGAAAAAATATATATAATTAAGTTCTTACATAAATATGATTAATTTGACAATGTGAATTGTAAAAGAGCAATCTTCTTGTAATAAATATAGTTAGATTTTTACATAAAACTGTTAAAGATGTGGATAAATGATCAATTGATATTTTTAAGGTGTGAACTGGAAATTGCTATATATAGATATATACTTATTTTTATTTTATGTAATTTACATATGTATATATTTGGTAGTGCAGTTAAACATGAAATTTTGTTGATTGAAAAAGTAATAAAGAGAAAGAAATATTTTCAATACTCATAAAAAAAACCGATAAATAAATATAATTTTTTATAGTATCATTGTTTGGTATTGACTTACTATGTATGATTGATTACATAAGTAACTAAAATCATCCCATCAGTAATATAATATTTATTATATGAAGACTTGTACAAAGGTATCTTTTACCCGCATCAATTATTGTGCCAAAGGAAATCATGAGCATGATCTTAAGAGTGGGACCTTAAATTTGAAACTTCTGATGTCTGAAAAATTAACCTTCAATTTTACCTGCACGTTGTTGAAAAAAAAATCTTCGTTCAATCACATTGAGATACGATTACGCAGTGTCCTCCAATTAACCTTCAATTTCACCTGCACGTTGTTGAAAAAAATTCTTCGTTCAATCACATTGAGATACGATTACGTGGCCTCCATTGAGGAGTACCGTGATTTGGATTCCATGAACATAGATGAGCTCTAAAACAGTTTTTTAGTACATGAGTAACGAATGAATAGATAGAGTTCTTATGAAAAATAAGTATTAAAGGTTACACAAGATGAAGAAAGTGGTGACCGTGGTTAGGGAAGAAGTATTTTTCGAGGTGGAGCTACACGATGAAGAAGGAGAGGCAGAGTAGGTTGACAACGTATAGACAGAGCAACAATAGAATGTTATTACTGTCACGAATATAGACATTGTCACCAAACAGTAAAGCAGATTATATTAAAGGTGGTGAAGCAGATTATATTAAAGGTGGTGAAGAATAAGTGTTACTTATGACACAATTTTTAACAGATGAAAGTACAAATGTGCAAGAGATGTGGTTTATTGATTCAGGATGTGAAGTAATCACATGACAGATAGAAATACTAGTTCTTTTATTGATTCATCCTTTTTGATGAAGTAAAATTGGGGAAAAATTATTTCCTAAAGGTGGTTGGGAAAGGTACCGTCAAACTTCTAATTAATGAAGTTATACATGTGGTTACTGATGTCTTTTATGTACCTTAGTTGAAAAATAATTTATTTAATGTGAGTTAATTTTTGGAGAAAGGATTGAGTATTGAAATGAAACAGTGTGAATTTTTTCAAGGAGAGGGTTTTATCTTTGACACCTTCTTGACTACTAATTGTATCTTTGCCATCTTTGTAAAATCTGGAGTCTCCCACAATTGTTTCAAAGCAAGTTCAATATCAGTAGCTCAAGTTTGACACTCACGCTATGGTCATTTGAGTTATAGTGGTTTAAAAACATTATTAGACCTTGATATGGTGAAAGGGCTGCCTGTCTTTAAGTTACCAACTCAACTTTGTGAATATTGTCTCAAAGGAAAGCATCAAAGAGACTCCTTTCCACGACAAAGTAGGTGGTGTACATCTCAATTATTGCAACTAATTCATTCTTATATTTGTGGGCCTATCAATATTACATCTAATGGAAATAAAAGAAATAAAAGGTACATACTCACTTTCATTGATGATTTGAGTAGAAAAGTTTGGGTTTATTTTATTGTCGAGAAAAGTGAAGCATTTGATGTATTTAAAAAATTTAAAGCATTGGTTGAAAAGCAGGCTGGTGTCTTTTTCCAAATTTTGTATATTGATAAAGGAGGAGAATACACCTCCAAGGAGTTTATTGAATTTTGTAATGAGCAGGGTATTCAAAGACATCTAATACACCACAACAAAATGGTGTAGCTGAAAGGAAGAATCAGACCACAACAAGAACCTTTTGGCCAAAAGTTGTAAATTGGGTGGTTCATATTTTGAATAGAAGCCCAACCCTTGTAGTAAAAAACATCACATCTGAGAAGGCATGGAGTGGAATGAAGCCAAAATGCTTGGCTGCATTGGATTTGTTCACGTACCTGACTAGAAAAGGAGAAAGCTTGATGACAAGAGTATTAAATGCATGTTATTGGGTGTAAGTGAGCAGTCTAAGGCTTAAAAACTTTATGATCCTCTAAATAATAAGATTTGTATAAGTAGAGATGTCAAATTTTAAGAGGATTCATCTTGGGAATGGGTGAAATCGAAACCAATAACATGCTTGATGCAAGTGTCCCTCAAAACAAATTTTTCCAGCAGTAGAGGAAGTAATTGAGACAAACCCGAATGATGTAGTAACAACTAGCACAACAGTTACAAATTTAGATTCAAATGTATCTGATATTTCACTAAGACCTGTAGAAATTCCAATTGAAGAGAGGAGGGCTACAGGGCTAGAAAACAACCAGCATGGATGAGAGATTATGTCACTGGTGAGGATTTAACAAATGAAGGAGATATAAATTTTGCAATGTTTGTAGCTGCAGATCCATTAGGATACAACCAAACATCAAAAATCATTGGAGAGAAACAACAAATGCTGAATTCAAGCTATCCAAAGAAATTATACATGGGAGCTAGTTAATCCACCACTAAATTGCAAAATTGTAGGTGTCAAGTGGATTTTCAAGACTAGGCTGAAGGAAATTAGGGAGATTGACAAATTTAAGGCCAGATTGGTAGCAAAGGCTACATTCAAGAGGAAGGGATCAACTATAGAGAGATTTTTGCTCTAGTATCCTGTCTTGAAACCATTTGAACTGTTGTTGCACTGGTAGCCACAAAGAGATGGACTATTTATCAGCTTGATATTAAGTCCACCTTCCTACATGGGGTATTCGATGAAGATGTCTACATAGAACAATCACCAGGCTATGTTTTTCGGGGATGTGAACACCAAGTATACAAACTAAAAATGGATTTATATGGCCTTAAACAAGCTCCTAGAGCTTGGTAGAGCAAACTAGAATCTTATCTTGCAGCTAATAAATTTCTCAAGTGCACACATGAACACACTCTATTTGTAAAGAAGAAGGGGAGGTAAAATCTTAATTGTGTGTGTTTATGTAGATGATTTGATATACATAGGTAATCATTAATCATTATTTCAAGAGTTCAAAACTATGATGATGAATGAGTTTGCCATAATTGACTTAGGCAAGATGGGATATTTTTTGGGCATTGAAGTGTTGCAAAGATGTGATGAAATTTTTATTGGGCAAAAATATATCAAAGATGTATTGGAGCAATTTAACATGCTTGACTGTACTTTGGTGAAAAACCCCATTGCTCAAGGGACTAAGTTGTTGAAAACAGGTGAAGGAGCATAAATTAACAACACTTTATTCAAATAACGTGTAGGCAACCTCATGTATTTGAATGCCACAAGATCAGATATTGCACATTCGGTCAACTTGATAGGTCGCTTTATGGAGCATGCTAAAGATAATCATTTTTTGGCTGCAAAACGTATTTTGAGATATTTACAAGAAACTCAAAATCTAGGAATTTTTTACAAAGCTGGGGAAAAATGAAGAATTACTTATAATAGTAGTGATTATGCATGGGATCTTGAAGATAGAAAAAACACGTCTGGTTATGTTTTCATGTTAAGAGGAGGTGTGATTTCTTGGGCATCAAATAAACAACCAGTAGTCAATTTGTCCACAATTGAAGCATTGTTCATAACAGCTACTTTGTGTGCTTGCCAGTATGTTTGACTCAAAAGAATTTTGGAACATCCAGAACACTGCCAGGAAGGAGAAGGAGCAAAAGTTGACAACACTTTACTCAAATAACTTGTAGGCATCTTCATGTATTTGAATGCCACAAGATCAGATATTGCTGAAAGCAATGAGGGGGAGATTGATGACAATGTGAAACATGCCCCTACATTCCCAAGAGATGATTTTGATGATAATTCAAGTCAACAACATTTAACACTAGCAATCCAAAGATATGATTTTGATAAAGATTTAATTCAAACATCTAGCAAGCTCAAGATGATTCCTGAAGACTAGATAGAGTCTTAGAATACCGGATATGGAGGTACAAGTTGATGAAGTGATATTATACATAAGCCTCCAAAGCACAAGTGTGATCAAATTTTGTAACATGACATTTTTCACTGTCATAATCGATTATGATGCATCAGAAATGAAAAAATGATTTTCTCTTTGTCATAATAATTATACTGGTAACATAATTGATTATGGCAGTTCAAATTTAAAAAATATATCCATTTTGAAGAATAAATGTTTTTGAATACATCCTGATTTTTCTCTACGAAAGTATTAATGACCAACGACTATTTTCTGATGTTATTTTCCTATTTAAATAAATTTTGATGAAAAATCAAAATAAACAATTACAGAATTCGAAAATTCAATTTACATTCAATTAGTTTTGAGAAAAGAATTCTAAGTAAGGACAACAGAGATATTTTACACCTTCTGATAAAACCCTCTTATCTAATGTCTTTTGTGCTTTCATTGTTAATCACACTTGTTCTTGGAGGTTGGCATTCTACAATTTGTTGTCTCCATTACCCAGGTGTGACTGTTCTTATTTTATTACCTTCATCCTTTGTGGGCTTAGGTGGTTGATGTTAAATTCCATTTTTAGGGTTTAGTTTGTTGCTCTTATTTTATTGCCTTCATCCTTTGTGGGTTTAGGTGTGCATATTGTCTCTTTATTAGTGTGGTTGTGATTGTGTTTGTGATTGTCGTTCATCCTTTGATTTGTTTAAAGGAGGTGTTCATCCTTAATAGGATTCTAAGGAGGTATTTTCATCCCTTTGATTTTTTCAGGGAGGTGTTCATCCCTAGTGTGATTCTAGGGAGGTGTTCATCCTTAGTGGGATTCTAAGGAGGTGTTTTCATCCTTTGATTTGTTCAGAGGAGGTGTTCATCCCTAGTGGGATTCTAGGGAGGTGTTCATCCTTAGTGGGTTTGTAAGGAGGTGATTGTCTTTTTAATTAGTTTACTTTTTACTAGTTCCTCTGCTAAGTTGATTGTAATTTGTAAACTGAATTTGAAAGATAGTGAATTGGGGTCACTCTTGTAATTAGAGTTGACTGGGAACTGGATGTAGGGTTGGCTATACCCGAACCAGTATAAATTACTGTGTGGTCTTCTCTTATCTTTATCTCTTTAACAACACCACATCATATATCTCCAGGCTTGAATCTTTCTCTTTATCTATTTGATTATATCATTTTCACTTTATCTATATTTTATCCGATGATTAAAATTGAATTAATAAATTATTGGACATCTTAAAATAAATTTATAATTTGGCATCTATTTTAATTTGTGCATTTATTCACCCCCCCCGCCCCACTCTAGATTTCATTTTTCTAACAAGTGGTATCAGAGCTTGGTTAGACAAGATATTTCTAAACGATCTGTCAAGATGTCTATGCAGAATCCAGTTTACAGGGAAGGAGCCTCAATAAACAGACCACCATTATTTGAAGGAGAACACTATCAGTTTTGGAAGGCAAGAATGAAAATATTTTTACAAATACTAGATTACGGTGTTTGGGATGCTGTACTCAATGGTCCCTACATTCCGATGAGAATAATGGAGTCTGGAGCTGTTTCAAAGACTTTTGACCAATGGACGCCGGATGAAAACAAGTGTACCCAATATATGATGTAAGAGCCTGAAATGCTATTGTTTCTGCCTTAACTCATAATGAATTTTTTAGGGTCTCACAATGCAAGATGACAAAAGAAATATGGGACACTCTTGAAGTGACACATGAAGGAACAAATGAAGTAAAGCGAGCACGTAAGAACACACTCATCCAAGAGTATGAATTGTTTCAAATGCAGTAGAATGAAAACATCACAGATTTCTAAACATGCTTCACACATATAGTAAATCACTTGAAAGCATTAGGAAAGAGTTTTGATAATGAGGAGTTGAACACAAAAATCTTGAAATCCTTAGACAGGAATTGACAACCAAAGGTCACTGCTACTACAGAATCAAAGGATCTCACAAAAATTAATATTGCTACTCGATTTGGAAAGCTACAAGAGCATGAGATGGAACTACAAAGGTTAAAGAAAAGTGAACAGAACCAAGCCAAGATGATAGCTCTAAATGCAGTAAAAACTTCAGAGGATGAAAGTGAAAATGAAGGTAAGTTTTTGGATTCTGATATATCTCTTTTTGTTAAACAGTTTTCTCTTTTTATGAAGAACAGGAAAAGGAGACAACAAAGAAAAGAGAAAACCAATAGGTACGAGTGCTATGGATGTGGAAAGCTTGGTCATATCAAACCAGACTGTCCGAAACTTAAGAAAGAGAAGAAATATGTGAAAGAGAAGAAGAAAGAAAAGAACGATATCTATAAGAGCAAACACAAAGCTTATATTGCTTGGGAGGATAATGATTCTTCCACAACACAAGATAGTTCTTCCGAAAATAGTGATGGAGAAAAAGAAGCAAATCTTTGCTTGATGACAAAAAGTGATGATGAAGCCTCATCATAAGAAACCTCATCACAAGTAAGTAGCACAAAATCCTCAAATGCATATGATGATTTGCTTGAAGCCTATCAAGAAATGTTTGAACATCTTGAAAGACTAGCTAAGAAACATATTGCACTTAAACAAAAGTTTCATGCATTAGAAAATATTGTTGGTATTCTTGAAAAAGAAAATTGTTAGAATCGCGCAGCGGAATGTTCGCGTGGTCGGACAAAAACCAAGAGGGGGGGGTGAATTGGTTACTTAATAAAAATTAGGTTTTCAAAATTTTCCCCAAATTTTACCGATTAAAAACTGCGTAAATGTAAATAGAGAAGAGTAGAGAAGATTACACAATAGGTTTATACTGGTTCGGATCAAAAGACCCTACGTCCAGTTGCTAATCACTCAAAAGAGGATTAACGCTGTCACTAAGAACAAAGTTGTTACAACACAAATTATAATGAAAAAGATAAAGTTAAAGATAAAACCTCTCTTGAAATCCACAAGAGATGATAAACAGCTTTCCCTGGAGACGGCACAGCACACAATCCACTAAGAACTCCACTTAGTGATTCTTATCGCTTCTAGCCTCACACCAAGTTTCCAAAAGCCCCGAAGAACGACTTTCCCGGAGACGGCACAGCACTCAATCCACTAAGAACTCCACTTAGTGATTCTTATCGCTTCTAGCCTCACACCGAGTTTCCAAAAGCCCCTTTCCTTGCAACAAACAGTTCTCGGCACTCACGAGCACTTAACTTTTGTATGGAAAGAGTTGTTCTTTAGTTGTTCATGTTTCCGAGTGCTAAAGCAGAGTTTAAGTAGGGAAATTAGGGTTTAGGAATTGAGGATTTCGAAACTAGGGTTCTTGGTAATTGGGTTTTCGAAAATAGGGTTAATTTGAAATTTAATTTGAAAAACAGATGAAATAATCGATTATTTGGAGTAATAATCGATTAAAACAGAGCCAAATACTTCAGAACCCAACCCTCTCGGAATAATCGATTATTTGGTGAAATAATCGATTATCTCGTACGGACAGTACAAAACAATCGATTCTTTTGCTTGTTTTAATCGATTAAAACAGTGAGTTTGTATAGAAAGTGTTTTCTCACTGTTTTAATCGATTATTTACCTATATAATCGATTAAACCCGAGCCTGAATGATAAATTTGAGCTTTTTGAAGCTTCTAAGTTACGGACTATGTACCGGCTATCTTAGACTCTAAAAATACGGACTCAATCTTAAATAAATCAGAGTTATTACAATACAATTATCACCAATCTTCAATCTTCAATATTCTAAGTCTTTAGTTCTTGGATCATCATCAAAATCCATTCTTCATATTCATCAAGTGCAACATCAAGTCCTTGAATTGTCAACAATCTCCCCTTTTTGATGATGATCAAAATTTTCTTTTAAAGCCCTTTGTAATAACCTCGTTTTATCCGTCATACTAACAAACACATTAAACATACCAGATAAAATTTAAAATTGAATCATAGGCTTTAAATTTTTCTCCCCTATTTTGATTATAATCAAAAAGAACTCTGCAACATCAATCATAAGAGCTCCCCCTCAAAATATGCATAAGTTAGAGAAAGCTCCCCCTCAATCATAGCATAAAAGAAACATCAAATTTTATTTCATAATCATTTATCCATTACAATAGCAAGACAATAACAAAAGAAAATACATAACAGAATTTAAAATTCTTCAACTCGTCCTCATCATTAAAGTGAGTATCAAATCTATTTTCTAATCTACCCACTCTATCATCTACATCGGATATGCGACGAATAATTTCATCATGGCGTACTCCGGAAAGATTGAAGAAAGATTGCATTCTTTGATTCATGTCGGAAAGCATATCTTCCATGGATTGTCTTGTTTCTTGATGAGACGAGGATGTTCCAACACTTTGGATTTGGTTAGAGGGAAAATTATCAGCTGGAGGCATATCTTCATCGAGTCTTCATTTGCATCACTTTGATTTTGAACGTCATCTTTGTGAACATAGATGTCATTGACACGCACCATTTGAAGTTGAGTCAATGTGCTCGTCCAACATGCGGTTTAAGTTGTTTGTTCTAATCGCTTGCTCACCTTCAACATTCACTCCTTTATATTCAAGAATATGGGATACAAGAAGTGCATATGGAATTTTGAAGGTGTGATGACGTTTTGCTTTAAGCATGGTCATTTTGACAAGAACACCCCAATCTAAAGGTTCATTATTCATTATGGCATGAATAATTCGAAGATCAATGGAAGAGCATTGGGCATGATTCGTAGCCCGGGGACATAAGATCCATACAAGTAAATGTAGAAGCATGCGTTCTTCCTTCTTTAAAGGTCCAAGCATGAAGAATACGTCCAACCTCCGAGAGAAGGATTCCGCAGAAAAGATCGATAAGCTAAGAACCTGTCAAAGTCATCTAGCTCACCATAAACGTTAATAGCATCTTCTCTAATGGGGAAGTGAGCAACATTTTCCCAAATATCATCATCTAGAATTATGGTAACCCCTTTTACACGGGATGTAGCAATTTGATCCCTAAACTTGAATCTAGAATAGAATACCCTAACTAAGTCGGGATAGTATGTACCTTGCATTTGGATAAACGGGAGAATTCCTTGAATTTCAAGAAGATTAGGAAAATTGAAACCCCTACGAATGAATTGCTCACCTATAAGAAATTTGGGAGAAATAATAGCTTTTTCTTTCCAGTAGGTTAGAAATTCTTGTTGACCATCTCGCATCGGAGATCCATCCTTCTACGAATTAGGACGGGAATGAGAAGAAGGTGCAGATCTTCTTCTTGTAGGAATCTTAGGGCGAGAGGATGAGGCCATTTGAAAGAGTAGATAAACTTGAAGAGATTTTGGAGACAAGTGAGGGAATAATGAAGCAAAGAGAGTATAGATTTCAAGAAAACTTGATTACAAGAGTTAGAAGTGAGTATAATTGACCTAGATGTCTCTATTTATAGAGAAAACACTTCCAACGGTCATATAGAAAGGATTTCATGGCAAAATATCCGTTGGCAACGGCTAAGAGGCAAAACTGAGTCGCATTTAATCGATTATATTTCAAGATAATCGATTATTTCAATATCTCGATAGCTTTAATCGATTATTTCCAGTAAATAATCGATTATTTCGAAGGAGAATACCCTGTTTTGGGCGTTTTTAAGGGAAAATAATCGATTATCACTTCCAAGTAATCGATTATTCCGGAGGCTATATCAAGTTTTTAAGGTTTTGGCACATTATAACCTATGAATATCCCGCATCACGAATTTAATCATAACAATCATCCAAAAACAGTCAAATTAAGCAGAATTTAAGCTATTTCTAGTATCCCTAAGTCTCTTCTAAGATCATAGAATCTATCCTTGGGTAGAGGCTTAGTAAATATATCTCGCTAATTGACGTTTAGTGTCTACATACTCTATCTTACAGTTTCCTTTGCTCGATATGATCTCTTAAAAAGTGATGTCTAATCTCAATATGTTTAGTCCTAGAGTGCATTACTTGGATTTTTTGTTAAGTTGATTGCACTCGTATTATCACACATTAATGGAATGTCATTTAAATATATGCTATAATCCTCTAATTGTTGTTTCATCCACAGAATTTGAGCACAACAACTACCAACTGCAATATATTCAGACTTCGATGGTAGATAAAGCTACACATGCTTGTTTCTTAGAGTGCCTTGATATTAAGGATGAACCTAACAAATGACATGTCCCACTAGTGCTTTTCCTATCAATTTTACATCCACCATAATCAGCATCAGAATATCCTAATGAACTAATACAAGCATCGAACGGATACCACAAGCCAAATCCAGTAGTTCCTTTTAAGTATTTTCAAATATGTTTTACTGCAATTAAATGAGATTCTTTAGGACAAGCCTGAAATCTAGCACACACACAAACAGAATGCATAATATCGAGTCTACTAGCGGTTAAGTATAATAGTGATCCTATCATACCTCTATACATAGTTTGATTTACTTCCAAACCTCGATTCATCCTTGTCTAAATAGCATGAAGTTCCCATGGGTGTGTTAGCTTCCTTAGAGGTGTCCATACCAAACTTTTTGAGAATTTCCTTGCAGTATTTAGTTTGAGAGATGAAAGTGCCATCTTTAAGTTGCTTGATTTGTAGTCCAAGGAAGAATGTCAATTCTCCCATCATAGACATTTCAAACTCTCCCCGCATTATCTTAGCAAATTCTACACATAACAAACTATCAGTTGATCCAATAATATATCAACAAGTAACACATCTTTGATCTCCAAAGTGTTTGCACTGCAGCTTGCTCAATTGATTGCTTAAGGATGTGTGAAAACTTATATTCAATGTGAGTTTAGAAAGTTCAAGCCAAACTGTTTTCAATAGAAGATTTTCAAAAACTGCTGGTTTAATTAATCTGTTAAAAGTTTCTTTTAATCTGTTAAAAGTGCAGTTTTAATCTGTTAAAACATCTTTTAATCGATTAAAACGCAGTGTAGAAAAAGTTTTTAAGTTGTTTTAATCGATTGAAACGAGTTTTTAACCGATTAAAAGAGTTCTGATCGGTCATAATAAAAATCTATCGGTCATCCTGACTCGATCGGTCATAATAAAAATCTGATCGGTCATCCTGACTCAACCGGTCATAATAAAATCTGATCGGTCATCCTGACCCTTTAAGTGATTTTAATCGATTGAAACGTGTTTTTAATCGATTGAAAAATTTCGACCGCTCATAATTAAAATCTGATCGATCACATTTGCTTCTAATCGGTCATAATTTGATTTTGATCGATCATCCAGACCCTTTAAGTAATTTTAATCGATTGAAACGTGTTTTTAATCGATTTAAACGTTTCGACCGCTCATAATAACAATCTGATCGGTCAAAATGAGTTCTAAATGGTTTTAATCGATTAAAAACCAGTTGTATCGATTAAAATGCTGTAAAAACACTTCTTTGACCACTCTAAGTGATTTTATTTGGTTCTTTCAAAACTGCATCGATTAAAAACATGTTTTAAGAAAGCTTTTGTAAAAATACTTTATTTTGAGTCGTTTAAAACAATTTTAGAGGCTTCTCGCAAAAATCTTTAAGAGAAGAATCTTTATGCAAGTAGAAAAGATAAAATGATTTTACCTAAGCATTTTGTTTAAAACATACAAAATGATCCATTTTCTTTGAATAAATAAAAGAGACAAACAATTCATTTATCTATAGGAACCCAAATATATTTTCCTTTAGGAACACCAAAATGTTTGATTTTACATCTATTTGAAGTATGACCTTGTTTCATACAATAGAAACATGCTTTAGATGTAACATTTGAAAATGATGCATTTCTAACTATTGAAGTTTTGGTTCCTTTTTCAACCCATACTCTTCTATTTTTACATTTAGGCTTTTTCAAAGGAACATGACAATTTTCTTTAATTTGAACACTATCCTTATTCTTATAATTATCACTTAATTCCTTTTTAGCTTTATCAAGCAAATGTCTAAGTAAATCAATATCATGTTCATACTCTTTACATGATGCACATGCTATAGTCTTATCATCATTCTCATCTATACATACAATTGTCGTTTCTAAGGTTTCCTTTTCCTCTAAACATGAAATTTTCGTTTTTAAGGACTCCTTTTCTTCTAAACATGTGATTTTCATTTTTAAGGACTCTACCTCCATTTTGGAACTATTTAAACTCTTTTTCACAGCTTTGTATTTATTGTTCAAGTCCTTAAAAGCACTAAACAATTCATTATATGCATTTTGCAGTTCATCATGATCATTTTCATCATCACTTGAAGATGAGTCGGAATCACTAACCTCAAAGTCGGAAGAAATGATGTCATTTGCCAACAAGCAAATGTTAGCTTCTATTTCCGAGTCGCTTGATTCCGAAATTGAGTCACTATCATCTTGTTCCTTCATAAGTTACTCTTAGTTTTGCCCACATCTCTTGAGCACTCTTACAAGTGGATATTCTGTAAAACTCATCAAGGGTTAAAGCGAGATGAAATTATATTTCTAGCCCTAACATCATATTGAGCTTTCCTATTTTCTTCATCCGACCATCTAGAAAATTGTTTTGGTACTTCTACTCCATTTTCAAAAACTTTAGGAATAAAAGGACCGTTTAAAATTGCGTCCCAAACGCCTCTATCAACGAGACTCTAAAAATATTTGCATACGTACTTTCCAAAAAGGATAATTTTGACCCGCAAAAAGTGGGGGTCTCGTTGATAGACGCACCTTCGGCAAAAGTTTGATTTTGTCCGGCCATTTTCGAAAAGTTTGAATGACTATCAAAGCAAGCTCCGATACCACTTGTTAGAATCGCGCAGCGGAATGTTCGCGTGGTCGGACAAAAACCAAGAGGGGGGTGAATTGGTTACTTAATAAAAATTAGGTTTTCAAAATTTTCCCCAAATTTTACCGATTAAAAACTGCGTAAATGTAAATAGAGAAGAGTAGAGAAGATTACACAATAGGTTTATACTGGTTCGGATCAAAAGACCCTACGTCCGATTGCTAATCACTCAAAAGAGGATTAACGCTGTCACTAAGAACAAAGTTGTTACAACACAAATTATAATGAAAAAGATAAAGTTAAAGATAAAACCTCTCTTGAAATCCACAAGAGATGATAAACAGACTTTCCCCGGAGACTGGCACAGACACACAATCCACTAAGAACTCCACTTAGTGATTCTTATCGCTTCTAGCCTCACACCAAGTTTCCAAAAGCCCCGAAGAACAGCTTTCCCCGGAGACTGGCACGAGCACTCAATCCACTAAGAACTCCACTTAGTGATTCTTATCGCTTCTAGCCTCACACCGAGTTTCCAAAAGCCCCCTTTCCTTGCAACAAACAGTTCTCCGGCACTCACAAGCACTTAACTTTTGTATGGAAAGAGTTGTTCTTTAGTTGTTCATGTTTCTGAGTGCTAAAGCAGAGTTTAAGTAGGGAAATTAGGGTTTAGGAATTGAGGATTTCGAAACTAGGGTTCTTGGTAATTGGGTTTTCGAAAATAGGGTTAATTTGAAATTTAATTTGAAAAACAGATCGAAATAATCGATTATTTGGAGTAATAATCGATTAAAACAGAGCCAAATACTTCGAACCCAACCCTCTCTGGAATAATCGATTATTTGGTGAAATAATCGATTATCCGTACGGACAGGTACAAAACAATCGATTCTTTTGTCTGTTTTAATCGATTAAAACAGTGAGTTTGTATAGAAAGTGTTTTCTCACTCGTTTTAATCGATTATTTACCTATATAATCGATTAAACCCGAGCTCTGAATGATAAATTTGAGCTTTTTGAAGCTTCTAAGTTACGGACTATGTACCGGCTATCTTAGACTCTAAAAATACGAGACTCAATCTTAAATAAATCAGAGTTATTACAATACAATTATCACCAATCTTCAATCTTCAATATTCTAAGTCTTTAGTTCTTGGATCATCATCAAAATCCATTCTTCATATTCATCAAGTGCAACATCAAGTCCTTGAATTGTCAACAAAAATGAGTGCTTAAAGAAAGATGTTGATAAATATAAAACTTTGGCTAAAGATAAAGAAGTTGTTAAAACTTGTGAAAATTGTAATCATTTGAAAAATGAGATTTTCAAGTTAGAGAAAATAATGAGTTGTTAAACATACAAGGATATAAAGCTTGAATATTTTGATGATGATTCAAGAACAAATGACTTAAAGACTTGAAGACCTAGAATCATGTGTATTTTACTTGTAATAACTCTGTTTTATGTTTTTGAGTCTGTATAATTAGAGTACAAGATAGCCAACACATAGTCCATCATCTGAAAACTCATTTTTATGAAATCCACTCTGTGATAATCGATTATCACTTAGAATAATTGATTATCCTGCACTGAAAATTTATTTTTCTGAAAACCTTGTTTTGATAATCGAGTATCACTCAGGATAATCGATTATTCCAACCAGATAATCGATTATTCACACAGATAATCGATTATCCTGGTCCTGTTTTGCTCCTCTGCAAAAATGGCTCTGTAATAATCGATTATCACTCAAGATAATCGATTATCTACGTCTATTATGAGTTTTGAAATTCAAATCTGAACCAATTTACGAAAAACCTATTCTCAATTCTTATGTTTTCGAAAATCATCATTTCCCATACTCAATTCTCTCTACTTAAGGTTCTCTAAAGCTCTCTGCAAAAAAAAAATTTCATACAAAAGTTAAGAGTTGTGACTGCTAGAGAACTTTCTGTAGGGAAGAAAAAGGGGCTTTTGAAAACCTAGTGTGGGCTAGAAGCGATAAGAATCACTGAGTGGGTTTCTTGGTGGATTATGTGTTGTGCCGTCTCTAGGAAAATTTGTTGTTCATACTTTATGGATTCAAAGGAGGTGTTCATCTCTTGTGTAACTCAAGAGAGGTGTTTTCTATTCCTTATCTTTTTCAATTTGTAATCTGTTGTAAACTGTGATTATAGTGACAACGTTAATCCTCTTTATGAGTGATTAGCAACTGGACATAGGGTCTTTTGATTCGAACCAGTATAAATCAACTACGTAATCTTCTTTCCCTTATCTCTTTACTTTACTAATCATTTTAATCGGTTAAATTTGGGAAAAATTTCAAAACCCTAATCTTTGTTTAAGAAACCAATTCACCCCCCCCCCCCTCTTGGTTTTTGTCCCTAAACGCGAATATTCCGCTGCGCGATTCTAACAAGTGGTATCAGAGCTTGCTTTGATAGTCATTCAAATTTCTAAAATGGCCGGACAAAACCAAACCTTTGCTGAGGGTTCTTCTATCAATAGACCCCCATTTTTTGTGGGGCAAAATTATCCTTTCTCGAAAGTTAGAATGCAAATATTTTTGGAGTCTGTTGATAGGGGTGTATGAGATGTTGTTTTAAATGGTCCTTTTATTCCAAAAGTTACTGAAAATGGAGAAGAGGTATCTAAACCATTTTCTAGATGGACTGCAGAAGAAAATAGAAAATCTCAATATGATGTTAGGGCTAGAAATATAATTTGGTCTGCTTTAACGCTTGATGAGTTTTACAGGATATCTATTTGCAAGATTACTCAAGAAATGTGGGAAATGCTAAAAGTAACCCCTGAAGGTACCGATGATGTAAAAAGATCACGGAAGAACTCATTGATCCAAGAATAAGAAATGTTTAGAATGCAACCAAGAGAATCAATCTTTGACGTTCAAAAGCGTTTCACACATATTCTGAACCATCTCACCGAGCTAGGTAAGATTTTTTATACTGATGAATTAAAAGTAAAATTCTTAAATCTTTGAATAGGAAATGACAACCAAAGGTGACGACCATCAAGGAGTCACAAAATCTTGTTACCATGTCTATGGCGGCTCTCTTTGGAAAGTTGAGAGAGCATGAACTTGAACTTGGAAGGCTCAACGATGAAGAAGGTCAACATCAAAAGAGAAATCTAGCCTTCAAAACTGAAGTTTGTAAAAGCAAGAACAAGAAGGAGAAAGAAGACTCAGAAAATGAAGAAGATGAAAACTTGAGTCTTATGATCAAGAAATTTACAAAGTTCATGAAAGGCAAAGGGAAGCAACCTTTCAAAAGGGAAAGGTAAAAGAAAGTTCTTCTTTAAATTTCAAATGTTATGATTGTGGTGAAACAGGGCATGTAAAATCCGATTGTCCAAACAAGAAAAGTGATGACCATAAAGGAAAGAAATTCTTCAAAAAGAAAGCCTATATCGCTTGGGATGATAGTGACTCAAATTCGGAGTCAAGCGATTCGGAAGTTGAAGCAAATATTTGTTTGATGGTAAATGACAACATTTCTTCCGACTGTGAGGTAAGTGATTCCGATTGTTCTTCAAGTGATGATGAAAATAATTATGATGTCTTGCATAATGTATATCAAGAGTTGTTTACTTCTTTTAAGGACTTAAAATCTGAATATAAAACCTTGAAAAAATGTTTGAATAAATCAGAAAAAGAAGTGGAATCCTTGAAAACGAAAATTTCATGTGTAGAAGAAAAAGGTGATAAATAGATAGCATGTGCATCATGTAAAGAATATGAATATGATATTGACATACTTAGCCACTTACTTGATAAAGCTAAAAAAAGAATTAAGTGATTGTTATAAGAATGAGATTATTGTACAAACTAGAGAAAATTGTCATGTTCCATTGAAAAAGCCTAAAAATAAAACTCGAAGAGTATGGGTTGAAAAAGGATCTAAATCTTAAAATAAAAATGTATCATTTTTAAGAATTACATCTAATGCTTACTTTTATTGTATGAAACATGGTCATACTTCAAATAAATGTAGAATTAAACATTTTGGTGTTCCTATAGGAAAATATATATGGGTGCCTATAGTTATATGATTTGCTTGTCTCTAACCCTAAGGACCCAAAAGTTATGGGGATCCAAGATCATTGTTCTCTCATTTTGTAGGAAATTTCCAAATCAAAGAAGTCTATATGCTAGATCATGGTATGAAAGCTTACGCAATTTTTCAATATCAAATGATTTTTCTAGAGGACAAATTGATTCCACTTTGTTTATTAAGAAAGTAAAAGAACATATTCTGTTAGCTCAAGTATATGTTGATGATATTATTTTTGGATCAACTGATAGTTCCTTGTGTGAAGGATTTGCTAAGATAATGCAGGGTGAATTTGAAATGTCAATGATGGGAGAATTAACATTCTTTCTTGGACTTCAAATTAAGCAACTTAAAGATGGCACGTTTATATCACAAACCAAATACTGCAAAGAGATTCTCAAGAAATTTGGAATGGACACTTTAAAGGAAGCTAACACACCCATGGGAACATCATGCTATTTGGATAAAGATGAATCAGGTTTGGAAATTAATCAATCAATGTATAGAGGTATGATAGGTTCTCTATTATACTTAACTGCAAGTAGACCTGATATTATGCATTTTGTTTGTGTGTGTGCTAGATTTCAAGCATGTCCAAAAGAATCTCATTTAACCGCAGTAAAACGAATTTTAAAATATTTAAAAGGAACTACAGGATTTGGATTATGGTATCCATCTAAAGCTTTTCCTAGTTTAATAGGTTATTCTAACGCTGATTATGGAGGATGTAAAATAGATAGAAAAAGTACTAGCGGAACATGTCAACTTTTAGGATCATCCTTAGTATCTTGGAATTCTAAGAAACAAGCTTGTGTTGCTTTATCCACAACTGAAGCTGAATACATTGCAATTGGTAATTGTTGTGGTCAAATCCTATGGATGAAGTAACAATTAGAAGATTTTAGTATTTTTCTAAGTAATATTTCTTTAATGTGTGATAATACAAGTGATATTAATCTCACAAAGAATCCTGTTATGCATTCTAGAGTCAAACACATTGATATTAGGCATCATTTTTTAAGAGATCATATATCTAAAGGAAATTGTAAAATTGAGTATATAGACACAAAACATCAGTTAGCATATATATTTACCAAACCTCTTCCAAAGGATAGATTCTATGAACTTAGGAGAGACTTAGGACTATTAGAAATAGTCTAAACTCTGCTTAACTAACCAATCTTTGCATTTTGTACTGGAATAATCGATTATATAGGGAATAATCGATTATCATGTGTGTAATACATGATAAAATTATTAATCTCTCTGGAATAATCGATTATATTGTGTAATAATTGATTATTGAAGCTTAAATGAGTGGTTCATGAAAAATCTTTCTGTAATAATCGATTATTTGGGGTAATAATTGATTATCTATACCAAAATTGACCCAAATCAGTGATTTCTCTCTGGAATAATCGATTATCAAGCCAGATAATCGATTATACATGCATTTGAAGAAATAATCGATTATCAGGGGGTGATAATTGATTATTCTGCAATGTTGGAGATAAACTAGCCGTTTGTAACAACTCTTTTTGCTTTAATTCTCCTCAAACTAGCCATTTATGGTCATTGGGATGATTTTCTATATATAGGAGGACTCAAATTCACATCCAAACACTTCCAAACCTTGAATCAAAGCATTCTTCACACATTCTAAGCTCTCTTATCTCTTCAAAGCCTTCTTCTCTTCAAAACCTCCTTATCTTCCTCTCATTTCATTCTAAATGTCTTCGTCTTCCCGACGTAAGATTCCTACTAGAAGAAGATCCGCTCCCGCTTCTCATCCACGCACAAATTCCATTGAAGGGTGGATATCTGATGAAGAGGGAAGACAGGAATTTCTGAATTTCTGGAAAGAAAGAGGTATTATTACTCCTAAATTTATTATTGGAGAGCAATTCATAAACAAGGGATTCAACTTTCCCAATCTACTTGAGCAACAAGGTGTTCTTCCATTTATCGAAATGCAAGGTACATACTATTCCGATTTAGTTCAGATGTTCTACTCTCGTTTCAAATATAGGGATCATATTGCTACGTCTAGAGTAAAGGGTGTAACCATCATCCTTGATGATGATATTTGGGAAAATGTTGTTCATTTTCCTTTAAGGGAGAATGTTGTAAATGTCCTTCATCTAAAAACTCATTTTTATCAAATCCACTCTGGTATAATCGATTATAACTTAGAATAATCGATTATCCTGCACTGAAAATTTGTTTTTCTAAAAACCTTGTTGTGATAATCGATTATCACTCAGGATAATCGATTATCCTAGCCAGATAATCGATTATTCACACAGATAATCTATTATCATGTTCCTATTTTACTCCTCTGCGAATATAGCTCTGTAATAATCGATTATCACTCAAGATAATCAATTATCTACGTCTGTTATGAGTTTTTAAATTCAAATGTGGACCAATTTACGAAAACCCTATTCTCAATTCTTATGTTTTCGAAAATCATCATTTCCCATACCCTATTCTCTCTACTTAAGGTTCTCTAAGGCTCTCTGCACACAAAAAAAATACTTTTTTCATACAAAAGTTAAGAGTTGTGACTGCTAGAGAACTTTCTGCAGGGAAGAAAAAGGGGCTTTTGAAAACCTAGTGTGGGCTAAAAGCGATAATAATCACTGAGTGGGTTTCTTGGTGGATTGTGTGTTGTGTCGTTTCTAGGAAAAGTTGTTGTTCATCCTTTGTGGATTCAAAGGAGGTGTTCATCTCTTGTGTGACTCAAGAGAGGTGTTTTCTATTCCTGATCTTTTTCAATTTGTAATCTGTTGTAAACTGTGATTATAGTGACAACATTAATCCTCTTTTTGAGTGATTAGCAACTGGACGTAGGGTCTTTTGATCCGAACCAGTATAAATCAATTATGTAATCTTCTTTCCCTTATCTCTTTACTTTACAAAGCATTTTAATCGGTGAAATCTGGGAAAAATTAAAAAACCCTAATCTTTGTTTAAGAAACCAATTCACCCCCCTCTTTGTTTTTGTCCCTAAACGCGAACATTCCGCTGCGTGATTCTAACATGAGCAAGTTTTCAAAATCTTCTACAAATCTTGATTCTATATTAGGTTATCAAATAGGGGATTCTAGCAAAACTAAACTTGGTTACAAACCCAAAGAAAGTCTAGAACCTCATAAAACTTTTTTTGTGAAATAGTCAAGGAAAACAGATGTAAAACCAGTTTCAAAAACTTTAAGAAACTCATTTAGACTTTTTCAAAGAAAATCAGCATGTTTTTATTGTATGAAATTAGGTCATACATCAAATAGATGTTACATAAAGCATTTTGGTATATCTAATGGCAAATATGAATGGGTGCCTAAAGGAACAAAGCATTTATACATGTCTAGATGATAGCTTGAGCATCTAAATGATTATGACAGAAAACTTTTGAAAGTTTGAAAAAAAATTTAATCTATCATGGTTTTATTCTTTTATCCTTAGTCTTTTGACAAAGACTTATGATTCTACTAACCTTTTTAAGGACCCAAAAATAATCAAAGGGTACTTAGGGTACCTAGATTTATATGTTGGTGTTGTAGGTGATTATCAAGGATAAGAAATCAATGCGGGTTATTGGAGCTAAATGGGTGTATAGGAGCAAACCTGGATAAACAAGAAAATATCACAAAGATAAGTTTATTCTTGTCTCTCATGCCTCTGCATTGAATATCTGCATTTATCTGCCACATAAATTCCACTGTTTACCAACTTCGAAATTTGAAAGTTTGAATTTTGAAAATCTGAATTTATGAAAAATTGAAATTAGTAAAGTTTGAAATTTTAAAGTTTGAATTTTGAAATTTGAAATTTTGAATTTTGAAAATTTGAAATTTGAAAGTTTGAATTTTGAAAATTTGAAATTTGAAAGTTTGAATTTTGAAAATCTGAATTTATGAAAATTTGAAATTATTAAAGTTTGAAATTTGAAAGTTTGAATTTTGAAAAATTTGAATTTATGAAAATCTAAATTTATGAAAATTTAAAAATTGAATGTTTGAAATTTGAATTTGAGTGAAATTGGAATTTGTTGGAATTTGAATTTGAAAATTGTTGCAATTTGAAATTTGGAATTTGAGTTTAAAATTTGAAAGTTGCCTCAATAAGAAGATTGCAATTGGGGGAAACTACTGCATTCAATTCCATTATCTCTGCAATCATTTCATTCCCCTAGATTTCTCTCTCTTCATTTGCCTTGGGTATCCTAGATATTGCCTCCTTAATATGATGTTCTTCTCTATGACATTTTGTGATACATTATCTTCTCTACCTTAGTTTATGTGCTAATCTGTGCAAATTTGCGCTAAATTTCCCTTCCAATATTTTTCATAATTATCAATGAAATAGGGAGAGATTTTGATGATATTAATCTGTGTGAAACAGGAGGAGATTTTTTCTCTTATAATTTTTTTTATTATCAATGAAATAGGGGGAGATTTTTGGATGAATTAAAATTTGTATGAAATTCATTCCTAATTATGAACTAAACAAGGGGGGTTAGGAGAAGTTTTGCTCTTATGAATTAGGGGGAGTCTTGTTATTAACATATCTAGGGGGAGTTTAAATATACTGCGCTAATTTGAACTAATTTATGCTACACTATATTGTGCAAATTTATGCTAATCTTGAGCTGACTATATAGAGTCAAACATTTTAATTCATTTCAGGTGTTTCCTTGATCATCATCAAAAAGGGGAAGATTGAAACAAATGAGGGAGAAATTGATGGCAATGTGAAACATGTCCCTACATTCCCAAGAGATGATTTTGATGATGATTCAAGTCAACAACATTCAAGACTCTAGCAAGCCCAATATATGATTTTGATAATGATTTAATTCAAACATCTAGCAAGCCCAAGATGATTCCTAAAGACTAGATAGAGTCATAGAATACTGGATATGGAGGTACAAGTTCATGAAGTGGTATTATGCATAAGCCTCCTGAAGCACTTGTTGGATTTGATGAAGACATATTGAGTTGATATAGTTTAGTTTGTGGGTGTGTAGATGAATAGGTTAGAAGTTTAAAACTTAATCTCTTGATAGGCCAATAGATCTTGTGATAAGCGCCTTGAAATGATGCATCTCATTGAACTCATTTTTCTGCATGAAAAACTAACCTTTAAGCATTAAAAGAACAAACTAAGTTTTTCAATCTGTTGAAAAAGAGTTTTCAATCTGTTAAAATCACTTAACATAAGAAGTGTGGATTTGTAGTCAAAATATCAATTGGTTGAATCGCAGAATCAACAGGTTAAAAATGTTCTTAATGATTTTTTCAAATATTAAAGGTTTCGCATTTTCAATCCGTTGAAATGTTTTTTAATCTGTTGAAACAGAGAGACCATTTTTTCAGTCTAAGAGTTCATAGGATTTCAATCTGTTGAAATGTTTTTTAATCTGTTGAAACAGAGAGCTATCATTTTTTTCTAAGCTACTTCAATCAATTGAAAACACGAATTAATCGATTGAATGAAGTTTTAAATAAAATCAATCGATTGAAATATCGTTTTAATCGATTGAAAAGTATTCTGATCGGTCATAATGTTATTCTAATCGATCATAACTTATTCTAACTGTCATATTATTATTCTGATCGATCATTTGCTACTCTGAATCAGTTTTTATCAGTTTAAACATTCGGGTTCCTTCTTTTATTCTATAAATACAGGTTTGATCTATCTTTTGAAATATACAACTTGAGAAAACATTTGAAAGCAATCTTAGAGCTATCATATCCGTGACTTTCTCTGTGCATTCAAAAACTTTTCATATCATAAGGTGCTTTGATCAAGATTGTTGTTCATCAAAGAGAGAAAGTTCTGAGTTAGAATTGCTTCTGGACATCTATACTGTTAAAGCCGCAGTCCAAGTTTTTTCTTTTCATATTCTTGTATAAAGTGTGATTGTGTAGATTGGTTGTTGGATCTACACTGGTTACAGTAACTGGATTTGGTTACTGGGAGGTTTTCAAGAGTCTATCTTGTGAGTTTGTGAGATAGTTCTTGGGGTAGATTGGTGAATATCTACTGGTTGTAATTTTCACTTGGAATTAGTGGAACTTGGCAGATATGTCAAGAACTGGATGTAGCTCTGGTAAAGAGTGAACCAGTATAAACTTTTGTGTTGATTTTCTGCTTTCATCTCATTTATTTCTTGTTCATATTCTTGCTGTAATTAAAATCAAATCTACCTATAGAAGAATTGAATAAAGATAAATCATTCTTCCCAAAGAAAGTGTGTTTTGCGAAAAAGTTTTCTAAAGTTCAATTCACCCCCCCCCCCTCTTGAACTCAACCATTAATTCTTACAATTGGTATCAAAGCTGGTTCTTGTAAGTTACTCAAGAATTCGGTCCAAGAATGGTTGAGGGAAAGATGAATTTTTCGGAAGGAGCCTCCATAAACAGGCCTCCTCTTTTTGCTGGTGTGAATTATTCTTTCTGGAAGGTTAGAATGAAAATCTTTATTGAATCTCTTGATAGAGGTATTTGGGAAACAATTGTTAATGGGCCTTTCAAACAAACTCATACAGTAGATGGTAAAATTGTCGAGAAAAATTGGGCTGAACTAACTGATGCAGAAAATAGGAGAGTCCAATATGATTATACTGCTAAAAATATTATTACCTCTGCTTTAAATCTTGATGAGTTTTTCAGGGTGTCTCAATGTGCCTCTGCCAAAGAAATGTGGGAAATTCTAGAGGTCACTCATGAGGGTACATCTGACGTGAAAAGGGCAAGAAAGCATGAATTAATTAGAGACTATGAATTGTTTAAAATGTAGCAAGGAGAAACAATTGCAGATGTACAGAAAAGATTCACGCATATAGTCAATCATCTAATTGGGCTAGGAAAGACTTTTGACAAAGAAGAGTTGAACATCAAAATCTTGAAATGTTTGGACAGAACTTGGCAACCAAAGGTGACAGCTATATCAGAATCAAGAGACTTAACTGAAATGACTACTGCTTCACTATTTGGTAAGTTAAGGGAACATGAGTTGGAAATCAATCGGTTCAAAGAACAAGAAAATGCGAGAGAAGAAAAGCGAAACATTGTTCTCAAGACGATTGAAGAAAATAGTGAGTACGAAGAAGAGGAATCCGAGAATCGACTCTGTTGGTTAAGAAGTTTGGGAAATTTCTTAGAAGGAAGAACAGAACTGGCCAAGTTAAAAGGTACAGCGATAAAAGAAGCTGAATCTATTCAAAATATTGTTACTTGTTATTCTTGTGGTAAGCGGGGACACATAAGGAGTGAATGTCCTGAAAAAACCAAGAATCGGAACAAGAAAGAGTCAAAGTACAAAGGGAAAAAGGCCTACATAGCTTGGCAAGACAATGATTCATCCTCTAGTTCCGCATCCGAAGGTGAAGAGGTGAACCTATGTTTGATGGCTGGCTGTGAATCCTCTTCATCGCATGTAAGTTCAACTCCCACAGAAAATGAAATGAATTACAGCACATTACTAAATGCTTTCAATGAAATGCATAGTGAAGCCAGGAATTTATCTCATACAAATAATCGGTTAAAAGGACTAAATAACTGGTTAGAAAATAGGGTTAAAATTCTTGAAAAAGAGTTATTAGAAAGCAAAACAGATATGGAACATCTTGAAATAATCTATTCATCTGCTGATAATGTTGCTACTAACAATAATTGTGAAAAGTGTATCCTTCTACAGAATAAGGTTCATTACTTGATTAAAACTCTGTCTAAGTTTACTCAAGGTAAAGAAAATTTAGATACACTTCTTGGGTCTCAAAACTGTGTTTTTGAACATACTGGAATCGGGTACAAACCTAAGGTTGGGGTGAAAACTAAAAAGTATTTGAACTTCTTTTCTTTCAGAAAAGCAACAACATCCCCTTTCTCATCTTGTCATTATTGCATGAAAAAAGGACATACTGTAAAATTCTGTCATGCTAGAAAATATTTTGTGCCGCAAGGTAGAATGAGATGGGTTCCAAAACATGTTAAACAGAAAATTTGACTCCTAAGGACCCAAAATATTTAAGGGTACCAAATACTTGATGCTTGATCTTTCAGGAACAGCAACAAGAGTCCCTTTGGTACCTGGACAGCGGATGCTCAAGGCACATGACAGGTGATATTTCAAAATTCTAGAAACTGAGACTGAAGAATGGAGGTCACGTCACATATGGAGACAACAACAAGGGAAGAATTCTAGGTTACGGAGATATAGGAGATGGTGAATCCGTGACCATTCACAATGTTCTTCTTGTTGAAGGTCTCAAGCACAACTTAATCGGCATAAGCCGGTTATGTGATCTAGGTCACAAGGTTATCTTCAAACCAGAAAAATGCCTAATCTGTGAGCCAAAATCGACACGGTAATGTTGGTAGGTAAGAGGTTAAATAACATTTACATGTTAGATATCAAGCATTCTATCTCATCTCAAAGCTGTCTTCTTACTAAAGAAGAAGAATCTTGGTTATGGCATAGAAGGCTTGCACATATTCATCTTAATCATCTGGATAAACTGATTTCTAAAGAATTAGTCTCTGGGCTACCTATGCTTCGAATTTTGAAAGACAAAATCTGTGAAGCTTGTTTAAAAGGTAAACAAACTAGGAAATCCTTTTCGAACAAAAACATTGTTTCTACTTCTAGACCTTTGGAACTGCTTCATATGGATTTGGTTGGTCCTTCAAGAAATAAAAGCCTAGGTGGTAATCTCTATATCATGGTAATTGTTGATGATTTTTCCAGATTTACTTGGACTATCTTTTTAAAAGCCAAATCTGATTCTTACAAATCTTTCAAAAAGCTTGCCAAGGTCTTACATAATGAAAAAGGTTATTTCATTACTTCTATTCAAAGTGACAATGGTGGAGAATTTGTAAATGAAAAGTTTGAACTATTATGTGAAAAGTATGGCATAAAACACAATTTTTCTGCTCCAAGAACTCCTCAACAGAATGGATCTGTTGAAGAATCAGTACATGTTTTTAATGAGTCTCCTCGAGTGTTGCAAAATAAAACAACAGGTACTGCAGATGATGACGATTTAACTGATAATTCTTATCAGTTAAAACATCCCAGTGGCTCAGATCAGCATACTGTCGAAGAAGGTGATCAATCAATTGATCCTGCAAAAGCTGATCCACCAAGAATTACTGAAGAACAGGAAGAAGATATCCTGGATGAGCTTCCTAAAGAATGGATTGTCCCAAGAGATCTTTCTCTAGACAATGTCATTGGGCAAATCAATAAGGGAGTATCCACTAGACATTCTCTTAATCAATTCTGCAATCATATGGCATTCATTTCACAAATTGAACCTAAAACTATTAAGGATGCATTAAATGATGAATACTGGGTTAGTGCTATGCATGATGAGCTTAATCATTTTGAAAGGAATAACGTGTGGGAATTAGTTCCTAAAACCAAAGATATCAATGTAATTGGTACTAAGTGGGTATTCAAAAATAAACTAGATGAACACGACATTATCACTAGAAATAAAGCTAGATTGGTAGCCAAAGGATATAACCAACAGGAAGGAATTGATTTTGATGAAACCTTTGCACCTGTAGCTAGACTTGAAGCTGTTAGACTATTATTAGCTTATGCTTGTATTAGTGGTTTCAGATTACTACAGATGGATGTCAAGAGTGTCTTTCTAAATGGACTCATCAATGAAGAAGTTTATGTTTCTCAACCTATTGGTTTTGAAAATCACAAGCATCCTGACCATGTCTACAAATTAAAAAAGGCTCTTTATGGTTTAAAGCAAGCTCCTAGACAATGGTATGAGAGGCTAAGTAACTTCTTAATTGATCAAGGATACAAACGAGGTGAAGTTGATAAAACCTTATTCATTAAGAAATCTGGAACATACATTATTCTGGTGCAGGTGTATGTTGATGATATCATTTTCGGTTCTACTAATAATGCCTTGTGTAATAAGGTTGTTAAGGAAATGCAAAGTGAATTTGAGATGTCTATGATGGGAGAATTAAATTTCTTCCTTGGTCTCCAGGTTAAGCAATTAAGAAATGGCATTTTTCTAAGTCAATCTAAATACTGTAATGAGTTGTTGAAGAAATTTGATATGCACAATTGCAAAGAATCCTCTACACCCATGTCTACTAACTGCTGTCTAGATTTAGATGAAAACGGGAAATCTGTTGATCAAACTAAATATAGAGGTTTGATTGGTTCTCTGCTATATCTGATTGCTAGTAGGCCGACATTATGTTCGGTGTGTGCCTTTGTGCTAGATTTCGAGGCAAATCCAAAGGAATCTCATCTTACCGCTGCTAAAAGGATTCTCAAGTACCTTAAAGGAACCATTAATGTCGGACTATGGTATTCGAAGGTGCATCTCTTAAACTTGTTGGATTTTCCGATTCGACTTTGCGGGATGTAGATTGGACAGGGAAAAGTACCTCCGGTATATGTCATTTGCTGGGAAGCGAGTCTCATATCGTGGCACAGACAAAAAGCAAGCATGTGTTGCTCTTTCAAGCTGCGAAGTCTGAATACATTGCGGTACGGGAGTTGTTGTGCTCGGAGTATCTATCTTAAACAACAAGCTGAAAGATTATGGAGTGGCTCTTAACACGGTACCTCTGGTTTGTGATAATACTAGTGCAATAAATCTAACTGAGAATCCTATTCAACACTCTAGAACTAAGCATATTGAAATTAGACATCACTTTATTAGAGAACATGTATCTAGGGGTGATTGTGAAATTTTATTCATTGAAATTGAGAAACAGTTAGCTGACTTATTCACTAAACCACTTCCTAGAGATAGACTTAATATGCTTAGAACTGAATTAGGAATTCTGGATATATCTAGTACTGAATAATTGATTCTTTATTGTGATTATGTTCTTTTTAACAGGTTGATAACATGCTCAATCGATTAAAATTGTCTGAAAATCTTGAAATTATGTGTTTTAATCGATTGAAATTGCGAAATAATATGTTGATTTCCTGATTCTCAATCTCTGTTCATGATATGTTACCAGTTCAATCGATTAAATAAGCTTTTAATCGATTTATTTCAATAACCTTGTAGCTCTGCATATTTTTATCTTGTAAATCAATCGATTAAATCTTCGATTCAATCGATTTAATTCACTTTTGATACTCTACATGTTTTTCTTTCACAAAACAATCGATTAAATCTTCGATTCAATCGACTTATTTTACTCCTATAATCTGCGTCTATATCAGAAATTGAAAAATCAATTAATTTCATGGAAAATCAATTGGTTAATTTTTCCTAGGGTAAGTAGTGTATGCATTGCCTCTAATCAATTACTGCAGATTGTGCTGAGTGCATTTACAACTGGGATCAGCTTCAGCTACTCTCTGAAATATCAAAGTTATCCAATAAAAGCTGAATGACTATGATTGGATATCAGATGTGAGGGTAATTAAGTTGCACAGTAACAATTTTCTCTCTCTCCACCTTTACCATCCCTGCGCTGAAGCAGAACCGCAGTAAATCATTAAAGACAAAATTTTTCTATACAAAGAAGATAAAGGGACTGAGTGTTCTCATTTCATCTTAGCATACAATAGTTGTTTGAAAAGCTTATACTTCTTCATGAAAACATTCTCTCTTCTCTGTTTTTTTGTTTCATCTCACGAATAAGCATGTCCAAGCGCACCAAATCAGGAAGGAAGAAATTCAGCAAAGGAGAATCCTCTGCTGCTGTGCAAGAAACATCTGTAGGAGGGCGCATTGAATCCTGGTTCAATGGGAACCAAGAGAAGATGGATTTATTCATTCATGAAATGAGCAAGAAAAAAATCAATATACCCAAGGTTCTAAATTTTCATGGTTGGACGTTGAAGGGTTCAGAGGTGTTTGGAAACTGCTACAACATCAGAAACTTCAAAAGTTCCTTGAGCTCAATTGTAGGATTTATCCTGACCTTATTAAAGTCTTCTTCACTAACCTGTCATTTGAAGGGTTTACTCTAAAAACTCAAGTCAAAGGAGTGGAAATAGAGATTACTCTCACTGTCTGGAAAGACGTTGCTGGTCTCAAAGATGAAGGAGTAAAAGTTACCAAAGGGTATACCGCTGATGTGGAAGAATTTAACAAAGTTCAGTACTTTCGCTCTTGTTTACGAAATAAGAGGGGCTCCATGAGTTCCTTCAACACTGGAAAGTTGAAGCTTGAAGAAAGGATCCTTGCATTCATAGTGGCTGGCGACTTACTCCCAAGGGGAGCAATCATGCGGTACTAAATGAAGGAGATTTGGTATCGATGTATTGTATTCACCACGAGAATAAGAGTGAACTGGGTTTTTGTCATCAAGGATCATATGATCAAAGCGAAAAGGCTAAGTGATTTTAGGTATCCTTATGCAATATTGATTTCTAAATTTTTAACTCATTTCGGTGTTGATTTGGAAGGAGAATTAGCTGAAGCTGTTCGCCCCACAAATGAAGTTAACAACTCTGTCCTTCATAAAATGGGATTCATCAAAATTGACGGTGAGTGGATCTCAAAAGAAGAAGTCTGGAAGAGAAGAAGAAATTGAAGAAGAAGAACAAGAGGAAGATGATGAGTACTTGGTGTCCCGAGTGCTGCTGGAGCAAGATCAACAGACCCGATGGAAGATGTCATGGAAGAACAGTCTCCATTGGAAGTAATTCCTTATACTCCACAACCTGACCGTGGCACGCCTCTCTCACAGTTCGAAAGGACTATGCTGCATCAGATGAATGAACTGCAAACCAATCAAAGGAGGCACATGGAGATGACATTTTCTTTGAGAGCTCGCCAGGCACCGTCCGGATGAAGATTTCATTGCCGGATTTCAACACATTGACAATCAAGCTGGAAGATATCTTCAACAGAATTGGTGATCTTCAATTCAATCAGGGTCCCTGGAATGGTGATGAATGAAGTCTTGTTTTTTTATGTGTTTTGTTCTCTTGTTTCTTTTCCTTGTTTTTGTTTTTTTTTGGGTACCTACGTGGTACTGTTGGACTATAACTAAACACTTTATTTGATGAAGTCAAATAGGGGGAGAAGTGTTTGCTTATAACTGTCACTACACACACACCACAAAATCATATATGTCTCTGTTCTGTTATTACTTGTGCAGGTGTAGTGGTTATTTGTCTCCATCAAATAGGGGGAGATTGAAGCACTTGTTGGATTTGATGAAGACATATTGAGTTGATATAGTTTAGTTTGTGGGTGTGTAGATGAATAGGTTAGAAGTTTAAAACTTAATCTCTTGATAGGACAATAGATCTTGTGATAAGCGCCTTGAAATGATGCATCTCATTGAACTCATTTTTCTGCATGAAAAACTAACCTTTAAGCATTAAAAGAACAAACTAAGTTTTTCAATCTGTTGAAAAAGAGTTTTCAATATGTTAAAATCACTTAACATAAGAAGTGTGGATTTGTAGTCGAAATATCAATTGGTTGAATCGCAGAATCAACAGGTTAAAAATGTTCTTAATGATTTTTTTCAAATATTAAAGGTTTCGCATTTTCATTTCGTTGAAATGTTTTTTAATCTGTTGAAACAGAGAGACCATTTTTTCAGTCTAAGAGTTCATAGGATTTCAATCTGTTGAAATGTTTTTTAATCTGTTGAAACAGAGAGCTATTATTTTTTTCTAAGCTACTTCAATCCATTGAAAACACAAATTAATCGATTGAATGAAGTTTTAAATAAAATCAATCGATTGAAATATCGTTTTAATCGATTGAAAAGTATTCTGATCGGTCATAATGTTATTCTAATCGATCATAACTGATTCTAACTGTCATATTATTATTCTGATCGATCATTTGCTACTCTGAATCAGTTTTTATCAGTTTAAACATTCTGGTTCCTTCTTTTATTCTATAAATACAGGTTTGATCTATCTTTTGAAATATACAATTTGAGAAAACATTTGAAAACAATCTTAGAGCTATCATATTCGTGACTTTCTCTGTGCATTCAAAAACTTTTCATATCATAAGGTGCTTTGATAAGATTGTTGTTCATCAAAGAGAGAAAGTTCTGAGTTAGAATTGCTTCTGGACATCTATACTGTTAAAGCCGCAGTCCAGGTTTTTTCTTTTCATATTCTTGTATAAAGTGTGATTGTGTAGATTGGGTGTTGGATCTACACTGGTTACAGTAACTGGATTTGGTTACTGGGAGGTTTTCAATAGTCTATCTTGTGGGTTTGTGAGATAGTTCTTGGGGTAGATTGGTGTGTTAGAATCGCGCAGCGGAATGATCGCGTGGTCGGACAAAAACCAAGAGGGGGGGGTGAATTTGTTTCTTAATGAAAATTAGGTTTTCAAAATTTTCCCCAAATTTTACCGATTAAAAACTGCGTAAATGTAAATAGAGAAGAGTAGAGAAGATTACACAGTAGGTTTATATTGGTTCGGATCAAAAGACCCTACGTCCAGTTGCTAATCACTCAAAAGAGGATTAACGCTGTCACTAAGAACAAATTGTTACAAACAGATTACAAATGAACAGATAAAGATCAGAATACACCTCTCTTGAAATCCACAAGAGATGATGAACAACTTTCCCCAGAGACGGCACAGCACACAATCCACTAAGAACTCCACTTAGTGATTCTTATCGCTTCTAGCTCACACCAGGTTCGAAAGCCCCCTTTCCTTGCAACAAACAGTTCTACGGCACTCACGAGCACTTAACTTTTGTATGGAAAAGGTTGTTCTACTTTTCTTAGTGCCAAAGGAGAGTTTAAGTAGGGAAATTAGGGTTTAGGATTTGGGGATTTCGAAACTAGGGTTCTTGGTAATTGAGTTTTCGAAAATAGGGTTTGTTTGAAGTTTAAAATCGAAACAGATCTGGAATAATCGATTATTTAGAGTAATAATCGATTAAAACAGAGCCAAATACGTCGGAACCCAATACTCTCGGTTTAATCGATTATTTGGTGAAATAATCGATTATCCATACTGAATCATACGGAATAATCGATTATTTTGTCTGTTTAATCGATTAAAGTAGTGAGTTTGTACAGAAAATGGTTTTCTCACTGTTTTAATCGATTATTTACCTATTTAATCGATTAAAGCCGAGCCATAAATTTGAGCTTTTTGAAGCTTCTAAGTTACGGACTATGTACCGGCTATCTTAGATTCTATAATTACGGACTCAATCAAACTAAAACAGAGTTATTACAATACGTAAATCATCAATCTTCAATCTTCAATACTCTAAGTCTTTAAGCTCTTGGATCATCATCAAAATCAACATTCTTCATGATCATTATTTGCAACATCAAGTCCTTGAATGTTCAACAATCTCCCCTTTTTGATGATGATCAAAATTATCTTTTTAAAGCCCTTGTAATAACCTCGTTTTATCCGTCATACTAACAAACACATTAAACATACCGAGATAAAATTTAAAATTGAATATAGGCTTTAAATTTTTCTCCCCTATTTTGATTATAATCAAAAAGAACTACGAAAGAACAAACATTAGATCTCCCCCTCAAAATATGCATAATTTAGAGAAAGCTCCCCCTTAATCATAGCATGAAAGAAGCATCATATTTTATTTCATAATCATTCATCCATTACAACATCAAGACAATAACAAAAGAAAATACATAACGGAATTTAAAATTCTTCACTATCATGATCATTAAAGTGTGCATCAAATCTATTCTCTAAACGACACACTTCAATATCCGTTAGCAACGGCTAGGAGGCAAGACTGGTCGCATTTAATCGATTATATCTCAAAATAATCGATTATCTCTATATCAGACAGCTTTAATCGATTATTTCTAGCAAATAATCGATTATCCGAGGCATTTAATCGATTATTCACGAAATAATAGATTATTCCATAGGAGAATACCCTATTTTGGACGTTTTGAGGGAAAATAATTGATTATCACTTCCGATGATCGATTATTCCGGAGGCTATATCAAGTTTTTGAGATTTATATGCATAATAACCTATGAACATGCTACACCACGAATTTTAACATAACAATCATCCGAAACATGATCAAATTAAGCAGATTTTAAGCTATTTCTAATATCCCTAAGTCTCTTCTAAGATCATAGAATCTATCCTTGGGTAGAGGCTTAGTGAATATATCTCGCTAATTGACGTTTAGTGTCTACATACTCTATTTTGCGGTTTCCTTTCTTCGATATGATCTCTTAAAAAGTGATGTCTAATCTCAATATGTTTAGTCCTAGAGTGCATTACTTGGATTCTTAGTTAGATTGATTGCACTCGTATTATCACACATTAATGGAATGTCATTTAAATATATGCTATAATCCTCTAATTGTTGTTTCATCCACAGAATTTGAGCACAACAACTACCAGCTGCAATATATTCAGCTTCAGTGGTAGATAAAGCAATACATGCCTGTTTCTTGGAATGCCAAGATATTAAGGATGAACCTAACAAATGACATGTCCCACTAGTGCTTTTCCTATCAATTTTACATCCACCATAATCAGCATCAGAATATCCTATTAAACTCATACAAGCATCAGACGGATACCACAAACCAAAATCAGTAGTTCCTTTTAAATATTTTAAAATATGTTTTACTGCAATTAGATGAGATGCTTTAGGACAAGCCTGAAATCTAGCACACACACAGACAGAATGCATAATATCAGGTCTACTTGCAGTTAAGTATAATAGTGATCCTATCATACCTCTATACATAGTTTGATTAACTTCCAAACCTGATTCATCCTTGTCTAAATAGCATGAAGTTCCCATGGGTGTGTTGGCTTCTTTTGAGGTGTCCATACCAAACTTTTTGAGAATCTCCTTGCAGTATTTGGTTTGAGAGATGAAATTTTCATCTTTAAGTTGCTTGATTTGTAGTCCAAGGAAGAATGTCAATTCTCCCATCATAGACATTTCAAACTCTCCCCCTTTTGAGATATCACCTATGATATTTTCCATTGAGAGTCCTCTAGGTGATTGCCATTCCTTTGCTAATTGAGGAGTTTGAGAAGGCTCATTATCTTCTAAATACAGTTCATCAAGAGCCTCCCTTATATATTCATCATCACCTGCAAGTCTTTTATTTGACTCAAGAGGATTTCCCCCAAGGTCTACAATCTCATCAAAGGTAACATGAATAGATTCTTCTATATTTAAAGTTCTCCTATTAAACACTGTATATGCCTTGCTAGTTAATGAATAACCTAAGAAAATGCCCTCATCAATCGATTGAAATACTGCAAAACTTTCTTATAAAACTTTTCAAGTTATTTTAAGCTGATAAAAATAAGTTTTAATCGATTAAAACGTTGTGTAGAAAATTTCTAAATTGTTTTAATCGATTGAAACGAGATTTAATCGATTAAAAGAGTTCCGATCGGTCATAACTAAATTCGATCGATTATAAGCGATTCCGATCGGTCATAATTGCATTCTGATCGATCATCCTGACCCTTTAAGTGATTTTAATCGATTGAAACGTGTTTTAATCGATTGAAAAATTTATGATCGCTTATAATTAAAATCTGATCGATCACATTTGATTCTGATCGGTCATAATTGGATTCTGATCGATCATCCTGACCCTTTAAGTGATTTTAATCGATTGAAACGTGTTTTTAATCAATTGAAAAATTTCTGACCGCTCATAATAAAAATCTGATCGATCACATTTGATTCTGACTGGTCATATTTGTATTCTGATCGATCATAATGAGTTCTAAATGGTTTTAATCGATTAAAAACAAGTTGTATCGATTAAAATACTGTAAAAACACTTCTTTGAACATTCTAAGTGATTTTAATCGGTTCTTTCAAAACTATATCAGTTAAAAACATGTTTAAGAAAGCTTTTGTAAAAATACTTTGTTTTTAGTTGTTTAAAACGATTTTAGAGGCATTTCGCAAAATCTTTAAGTGAAGAACCTTCATGCAGTAGAAAGGATAAAATGATTTTTCCTAAGCATTCTGTTTAAAACATACTAAATGATCCATTTTCTTTGAATAAATAAAAGAGACAAATAATTCATTTAACTATAGGAACCCAAATATATTTTCCTTTAGGAACACCAAAATGCTTAATTTTACATCTATTTGAAGTATGACCTTGTTTCATACAATAAAAACATGCTTTTGATGTAGCTATGGAATAAGATGCATTATTTACCAAACATGCTCTAGATCCTTTTTCTACCCATACTCTTTTCTTTTTAGTTTTACTCTTTTTCAAAGGAACTCTTTGATTTACATTATTTTGAGCAATTACCATTTCATGCTTCTTAAGATGATCAATTTCTTTTTCGGCTTTGTCAAGCAAATGGTTAAGAATATCTATGTCATATTCATGCTCTTTACAATTTGCACAAGCTAAGTCCTTATTCTCATCTAAGCATACAATTTTCGTATTAGCTACCTTCTTTTCTTCTAAACATGCAATTTTCAATTTTAAGGACTCATTTTCCTTTTCGGATCTTCTTAGATTTTTCTTTACAACTTTAAATTCGTTTTTCATATTCATAAATGCAGTAAATAACTCATTATAAGCATTTTGCAATTCATCATGGTCATTTTCTTCACTAGAGGATGAATCGGAATCACTAACCTCAAAATCCGAAGAAATGTTGTCATTTGCCATTAAGCAATTGTTTGCTTCTATTTCCGAGTCGCTTGATTCCGAATTTGAATCACTGTCATCCCAAGCAATATATGCTTTCTTCTTGAATTGCTTTTTCCCTTTTTTTTCATCATTTTTCTTGTTTGGGCATTCGGTCTTCATGTGCCCTGCTTCACCACAACCATAGCATTTTATATTAACAGAAGAATTTTCTTTTACCTTTCCCTTACCTTTGAAAGGATGTCTTCCTTTTGCTTTCATCAATTTGGTGAACTTCTTTATAAAAAGACTCATCTCTTCTTCATCATTTTCGGAGTCTTCTTTTTCTTCTTTCTTATTTTTTCTTTTTGAAATCTCGGTCTTGAAAGCTAGGTTCTTCTTTTGATATTGACCCTCTTCCTCATTTAGCCTTCCAAGGTCAAGCTCATGCTCCCTTAGCTTTCCAAATAACGCCGCCATAGACATAGTGGCAAGATTTTGTGACTCCGAGATGGCCGTCACCTTAGGTTGCCATTTCCTATCCAGAGATTTCAAAATTTTAACATTTAATTCATCAACGTCAAATACTTTACCTAATCCGGTGAGATGATTCACAATATGAGTGAAACGCTTTTGAACGTCGAAAATCGTTTCGCCAGGTTGCATCCGGAATATCTCGTATTCTTGGATTAGGGAGTTTTTACGCGCTCTTTTGACGTCGTCAGTTCCTTCGTGGGTCACTCTAAGCATTTCCCACATTTCCTGTGCACTTTTACAAATAGAAATTCTGTAGAACTCATCAAGGGTTAGAGCAGATGAAATAATATTTCTAGCCCTAACATCAAATTGTGCTTTTCGACTTTCTTCGGCAGTCCATCTATCAAAAGGTTTAAGAACGTCAACACCGTTCTCTATAATTTTAGGAACAAATGGACCGTTTAAAATTGCATCCCAAACGCCTCTATCAACAGACTCTAAAAATATTTGCATACGTACTTTCCAAAAAGGATAATTTTGACCCGCAAAAAGTGGGGGTCTGTTGATAGACGCACCTTCGGCAAAAGTTTGATTTTTTCGGGCCATTTTCGAAAATATTTGAATGACTATCAAAGCAAGCTCTGATACCACTTGTTAGAATCGCGCAGCGGAATGATCGCGTGGTCGGACAAAAACCAAGAGGAGGGGTGAATTGGTTTCTTAATAAAAATTAGGTTTTCAAAATTTTTCCCAAATTTTACCGATTAAAAACTGCGTAAATGTAAATAGAGAAGAGTAGAGAAGATTACACAGTAGGTTTATACTGGTTCGGATCAAAAGACCCTACGTCCAGTTGCTAATCACTCAAAAGAGGATTAACGCTGTCACTAAGAACAAATTGTTACAAACAGATTACAAATGAACATATAAAGATCAGAATACACCTCTCTTGAAATCCACAAGAGATGATGAACAGCTTTCCCCAGAGACGGCACAGCACACAATCCACTAAGAACTCCACTTAGTGATTCTTATCGCTTCTAGCGCACACCAGGTTCAGAAAGCCCCCTTTCCTTGCAACAAACAGTTCTCTAGCACTCACAACACTTAACTTTTGTATGGAAAAGGTTGTTCTACTTTTCTTAGTGCCAAAGGAGAGTTTAAGTAGGGAAATTAGGGTTTAGGATTTGGGGATTTCGAAACTAGGGTTCTTGGTAATTGGGTTTTCGAAAATAGGGTTTGTTTGAAGTTTAAAATCGAAACAGATTTGGAATAATCGATTATTTGGAGTAATAATCGATTAAAACGAAGTCAAATACGTCGAACCCAATACTCTACGGTTTAATCGATTATTTGATGAAATAATCGATTATCCGTACTGGAATTGTACGGAATAATCGATTATTTTGTTGTTTAATCGATTAAAACGAGTGAGTTTGTACGAGAAAATGGTTTTCTCAACTGTTTTAATTGATTATTTACCTATTTAATCGATTAAAGCCGAGCACTGAATGATAAATTTGAGCTTTTTGAAGCTTCTAAGTTATAGACTATGTACAGGCTATCTTAGATTCTATAATTACGAGACTCAATCAAACTAAAACAGAGTTATTACAATACAGAAATCATCAATCTTCAATCTTCAATACTCTAAGTCTTTAAGCTCTTGGATCATCATCAAAATCAACATTCTTCATGATCATTATTTGCAACATCAAGTCCTTGAATGTTCAACATGGTGAATATCTACTGGTTGTAATTTTCACTTGGAATTAGTGGAACTTGGCAGATTTGTCAAGAAATGGATGTAGCTCTGGTAAAGAGTGAACCAGTATAAACTTTTGTGTTGATTTTCTGCTTTCATCTCATTTATTTCTTGTTCATATTCTTGCTGTAATTAAAATCAAATCTACCTATAGAAGAATTGAATAAAGATAAATCATTCTTCCCAAAGAAAGTGTGTTTTGTGAAAAAGTTTTCTAAAGTTCAATTCACCCCCCCTCTTGAACTCAACCATTAATTCTTACACCTCCAAAGCACAAGTGTGATAAAATTTCGTAACATGACATTTTTCACTGTCATAATCGATTATGATGCATAAAAAATGGAAAAACGATTTTCTCTTTGTCATAATTGATTATTCTGGTAACATAATTGATTATGGCATTTCAAATTTGAAAAATATATTTGTTTTGAAGAATAAATATTTTTTAATACATCCTGATTTTTCTCTACAAAAGTATTAATGACCAACAACTATTTTCTGATGTTATTTTCCTATTTAAATAAATTTTGATGAAAAATCAAAATAAACAATTACAGAATTCGAAAATTCAATTTCTATTCAATCAGTTTTGAGAGAAGAATTTTGAGCAAGGGCAACAGAGATATTTTACACCTTCTGATAAAACCCTTTTCTTTACTGCCTTATGTGCTTTCATTGTTAATCACACTTTTTCTTAGAGGTTGACATTTTAGAGGCTTCTACAATTTTTTGTCTCCATTACCCAAGTGTGACTGTTCTTATTTTATTACCTTCATCCTTTGTGGGCTTAGGTGGTTGATGTTAAATTCCCTTTTTAGGGTTTAGGTTGTTTGTTGCTCTTATTTTATTGTCTTCATCCTTTGTGGATTTAGGTGTGCATATTGTCTCTTGATCAGTGTTGTTGTGATTTTGTTTGTGATTGTCGTTCATTTTTTTATTTGTTCAAAGGAGGTGTTCATCCTTAGTGGGATTCTAAGGAGGTATTTTTATCCTTTAGATTTGTTCAGGGAGGTGTTCATCCCTAGTGTGATTCCAGGGAGGTGTTCATCCCTAATGGGATTCTAGGTAGGTGTTTTCATCCTTTGATTTGTTCAGAGGAGGTGTTCATCTTTAGTGGGATTCTAGGGAGGTGTTCATCCTTAGTGGGTTTCTAAGGAGGTGATTGCCTTTTTAATTAGTTTACTTTTTACTAGTTTCTCTGCTGAGTTGATTGTAATTTGTAAACTGATTTTGAAAGATAGTGAATTGGTGTCACTCTTGTAATTAGAGTTGACTGGGAACTGGATATAGGGTTGGCTATACCCGAACGAGTACAAATTAATGTGTGCTCTTCTCTTGCCTTCATCTCTTTAACAACATCGCATCCTACATCTCCACACTTGAATCTTTCTCTTTATCTATCTGATTATATTGCTTCCGCTTTATCTATATTTTATCTTATAATTAAAATTGGATTAATAAATTATTGGACATCTTAAAAAAAAATTTTAATTTGACATCTATTTTAATTTGTGTATCTATTCACCCCCCTCTATATGTCATTTGTCTAACAATTGCACATTCGGTCAACTTGATAAGCCGCTTTATGGAGCATGCTAAAGACAATCATTTTTTGGCTGCAAAATGTATTTTGAGATATTTACAAGAAACTCAAAATCTGGGAATTTTTTACTAAGCTGGAGAAAATGAAGAATTACTTATACTAATAATGATTATGCAAGGGATCTTGAAGATAGAAAAAGTATGTCTGGTTATGTTTTCATGTTAGGAGGAGGTGTGATTTCTTGGGCATAAAATAAACAACCAGTAGTCAGTTTGTCCACAACTGAAACATAGTTTATAGCAGCTGCTTTGTGTGCCTTCCAATGTGTTTGACTCAGAAGAATTTTGGAACATTTAGAACACTGTCGGGAAGGAGCTATTGTACTGTTTTGTGACAATGGATCTACCATCAAGTTATCCAAAAACCCAGTCTTGCATGGAAGAAGTAAACATATTGAAGTGAGATTTCATTTCTTAAGAGATTTATGCAACGATGGTGCTATAAAGTTAGATTATTGCAACACAAAAGAACAACTCGCAGATATAATGACAAAATCACTTAAATTGATAGTTTCCGACATTTGCAAAATGCATTGGGTGTGCTCGAAGAACCAAAGATAAATTGTTGCAAGGAGCATACAATTTAAAGGAGGGAATGTTGATTGTGTTTCCAGCAGTTATGCTTTGCAGTATTTATTTTAAATAAATTATTTCCATTACGTATGTGTAGGGGTTTTTGTTTTTCAAAAATAGCTTTGTGTTAACACCTGCATAATCGAAGTTAAATTAAATAATATAAAAAATTAGTGGATAACTGAAGATAAATTAAATAAATAAATATGAAACAATTAGGAAGACTAATGTATAATAGAAAATAAATTAGATAATATAAACAAAAAGGACTAATAGATATCTGGAGATAAATTAATAAATAAGGAGGACCAATTCATATATATGCATAACTTAATAAACAGAGATAACCAAGAAATAACTTGCAAAAAAAATCAATATTTAACTAAAAATAAATTAAATATAAAGAAAAAGATATAATAAGTTTAAGGTTGTTTCTTATTTTTATTTTAGTAATTAAAAGGATATGCCAAAATTAACTCATAATACTTATATATTATCTTTTTTCTCTCTTATTTCCTTTCTCTTCTTTTCTTTCTCCTTTTCTTCTCTCTACATCCCTTACTTTTCTTTTTACCCCTTAACCCGTCCTATTTATACTCATAAATATTTTAATTGTTTTATTAACTTAGATTTAATGCTTTTATTAATTACAGAATTTATCTATTTTTAATTATCCTTATATCTTCTTAAATATATAAGTGATTTTTTTAATAATTAATTGTATTATTATTAATATTTTTATTTTTATTTTAAAAAATAAATAAAAATTTTTAATTTTTTAATAATAATATTTTATAATAATTTAAATATAATTTATTATAAATTTTAATCATAAAAATATTTAAATTAATTTTTAATATTATAATTTAATATTTTATATTTAAAAAAATTATATGATAAATTTTTAAGTATTATTTATTAATACTAAATAATGAACCCAATAATTGTCTATTGGTTGATAATAAAGACCAAATTTAATGATTTCTTTGTTGATTTTGTTTTTTATTTTTATTTTACAATGAAACATATAATTATTCCACTCACATTATTGTTCTTGAATAGTTTTTCACGAAAAATGTTATGTTTTTAATATATTATTTCTTTAATAGAATTTAAACATATTTTTATGGAAAACATTGCTAGATGAATTTACATATACTAGTAGGAAGAAGGATTATATTAGAATCTATTGGATGAGCTCTAATAAGTGTCAAGAAGAAGTGGAGGTTGAAAACACCATTAGTATAAAAATAGTGTTTTATGACGAATTATTATGACTATTCTAATTCACCTGTCATAATCAGTTGGGTAGTGACAATTTGTAATTAAACTTACTTTTTTATAATGATTGAATTTTGAATCAACATAGAAAATATTTTTTATGTCGATTCCAAATTGAACCGTCATACTAAGTATATTCTATGTTGGTTTAATTTTGAATTGTCATAAGTGATTTTGTAAATTGTAAACTTATATTTGTTTTATGTTGGTTCAAAGAAAGAGCTATAATAGAAAGAGCTATAATAGAAAGAGCTATAATAGAAAGTAACTTTGTCAAATTTTAAATAAAAGGAATTTTCTATGTCAATTAAAAATTGAACCGTCATAGTAAGTACTTATTATGACGGTTTAAAATTGAACTTTTTGAACTGTCATAAATGGTGTCCAGATTTAAATTTTTCATATTCGTTTTATTTTCTTCATCTTCCTTATTTTCCATTTGTTTTCCTTGCACGCTAGAGAATTCTCGACTAACTCTCAACTTCTTTCTTTTATTTCATTATCTCTCCATCGCATTCATCTATTCTTGTCTTTTTCATGCTTGCACCACCACTTTCCATAATCTTGCTTCTTCCTCATTGACAATAAAGGTAATATGTGGAAACATAGTCTCATTTTTTTGTATTAGTTTCTATTTAATGGTTTGGTTTAATGAAATATTCTAATATATATTAGATTGCAATTTTTATTATGTTTTTTTTTCATGAATGATTTTTTCATCAGATTTAAGTGAAATTATCTACATTTTATGTTTAATTATTTTCCGTATGTGGATAATGCTTGTGTTTAGTTTTTGAAATTTTTTGTTAAATTGAAACTATTTAATAAATTTTTTGTGAGAAATATGATTATATAAAAAAATTAACATAAGACTTTACAATTATGTTAAGAAACGACATAGTGAGTACTTATTATGTCGGTTATTTAACAACTGACATAAAAAGTTATACTTTTTATGTCACCTATACTTTTGTTGATTGTAGAATCACCATATAAAGTCCAAAAAAATCATCATAAAGAGTCTTCCTTATACTAGTGCGCTTTGACGCTTAAATTAGCATAAGAAGAGGGAAATTATAAACTTAAAATGAAAGAATAAATTAGTCTTATTTATAATCTTACCGTAATATTTTAGGTGATAAATTATACCTATTTTAATGTTGATTATAATCTAAATAATGTGGTTACATGAGATAATTAGGTATATTTATTGTACATTATTACTATAATATACATTAAAAAGATTTAAATCAAAGAATATTTTTATTTAACGTAATTAATACAAAAATATGGATATATACATAAACCACTGCAACTCAAAGTCTAACCTTAATATATGGAAATGAATTAATTAAGTTTTATAGATTAATATGAATTGTATAGATTATACCAAGCTTATGCTCAAATATGGATGTTATTCATACTTGCATCGATTTCATCATAAGACATAATGTCAACTTCTTTTATACATTATGATTATCCTAAGAAGCATTAAGGGGTTTTACTAGTGATATATCACTTATTAATGTGTCTTTGAAATTTTTTTTTTCTAAGATGTGCATAAGGTTTAGGTAAATATATCGAGTTTGAATCATTTATTCATTATGTTATTTTCTTTTCTTTATTGATTGTGTTCTTTAAGTTTTCTATAGCAGGTGAGTGTAGTGGCGGATATTGACTAGTCGAGTCTAGGAGGGCCAATTATAAAAAAATTATATAATAATAAATAAAAAATAAGATATTTATTTAAAATTGTACCTTTCATTCTTTTAAATGTTTGAACTCATCAATAATGGAACTAGAATTAAAGTTTTTAGTTATTTCTTTTTTAATATAAATGATCATATTATCTGCAAGAATTTCATCTTCCATTCTATTTCGCAGTCTTGTTTTGATAATCTTCATTGCAGGAAACAATCTCTCGGTTGTAGTTGTATAAATAGGAAGAGTTAAAATAAGACAAATTAAACAATCTATTAAGTAAAATGTACCTGACTTCCCTGTTTTTGTCAAAGATTGACATAATTCAAGCATGGTAGACAAATTCTTCAAATCTAGATGGTTAGGAGCATCAAGTATAAAATGATGAAGTTGAAATTTTAAATTAATCTTCTCTTGTTCACTAAAATCCAAAGGATAAAATTTGTTCACAAGTGTGCATATATAATCAATGTTAAAATTTTTATAAACATAATTTGGATTTAAAGCATTGCTTAAAGTTAAAAGTTCGATTGTTTTCTCACTAAACCTATCATTTAATTCTTATAATTGTTTATCCACTGTAATAAAAAATATGTTCACCCTGAAATGATGTTCTACTGTAATACAATCTTTTTGATGTCGAGAATGACGATGATGTGCTACATAGGTAGAATTAAAATTAGGAATATTAATATCATGTTGCTCACAAAACAATATCACATTTTCAACAAATCTTGTCAACCCTCCTCTCTTAATTTTTTGAATCAAAATTTTAGTCGAATAGACTAACTGCATAGCATTATGTATATCCGGAGATTGTTTCTGTAAAGCTTGACAAAGACAAATAGTAATTCCCATAATTTCTTTCATCACGTGTAAAATCAATATGAACTCAAACTCAGACAAAATATTATAAGCAACATTAGCATCACCCCTTTGAGAATAAGTTGAACCATCAATTACAATTTTTTTGGAGAATAAAACAAGATGCACTATACAATTTCATCATACTACAAATGAAATGAAAATGTGAACTCCAATGAGTATCACCAACTTGTTTTAAAGTATCAATTTGATTTTTTCCTTTACCGATTTCAAGTTCACTAAGTTTTAACAATTTGGCTATTTCATCTAATTCTGCACTTTGTAACTCATCATGACATTTACTAGATGAACAAACAACATTTATAATAAAAGTCAAATTTGAAAAAAATTGATGAACTGGACTAACTTCTCTTGAAGCAGCAACCAAAGTAAGTTGTAATCTATGAGCAAACAATGTACATAATAAGCATAAGAATTATTATGAAGAATTAATACTCGCAATCCATTCCATTCTCCTCTCATATTACTAGCACCATCACATCCTTGCCCATAAATATTGGAAACATCAAGATTAACAGTTGTATATCCTTAACATGTCTAGAGAGAACAACACTTAATTCTCTTTTAAGAGTAACAGTTGTATATCCTTAACATGCACAATATCAAAAAAACGTTCTTTAATATTACCCATTTTATCTACAAATCTCAAAATAATAGTCATTTGTTCTCTTCTAGATTCATCACGAGCTTCATCAACAATTATACAAAACTTTAAGTCACCAATTTCTTCATGAATATAATTTCTTACTTTTCTAGAAAAAAATTGCAAAATTTCCTTTTGAATATGATGAGAAGTATATTTTGAATTATAAAGAGCATTTTCTAACACAACTTGTGCTACTTTATTATTATATGATGTTAAAAGTTTAATCATCTCAAGAAAGTGACCTCTATTACTTGAATCTGGAGTTTCATCATGGTCTTTAAATGCACAAGCTTGAAATGCTAGCCAACGAATTGTATCAATAGAAGTTTTAAGCCGTAAACGATTTTTGCAAACTTCTTCTGAATTTTACATATTTATAATGTTGTCAATGTACTTAGATTGATTCAATAAGTTTGTACATGCTTTCATTACATTGTTATGTGGTGAACAAGAATTATCTCCAATGTGACTACAAAACATAATTTTTTCCTGAATTAACCTTTTTCCATTATCTAAATCCTTGTCTAATAAACACATCTGCTCCAGGACGACCATTTGACAGTGTACTAAATAGATAACATGACAAATAATAAGCTCCATCACTAGTTGGAGAATACTCTAGCTAAGAAGGAAACATTTTAAACCAACCATATTGAAATCTCCTAGGATGTTTCTCTTTAGAAAAATGATAGCTTTTAAGTTGTATTTAATATAGACCCCAATTTAATAAGCTCTTTTAATTTCATCTCTTTGATTCATAGGATATTCATGTATCTAAAGACGTTTTCCTAGGTCACGTTCCAAAGAATTAATATTAAATTCATTGGTTTTAATTCTATGAATCTTAGAAGGGGTTCTTCTAATTGAATAATTAGATCATTAATATCTTTGAAACAGGAGAAGATGTTGAATTTGTTTGGTTTTCATCTCTACAAGTATCTCTTTTATCATTTTTAAAAAATGAATCTATCCTTTTATGCTTCATATATAGAAAAAAAATAAATCTATTATAATTTTTCTAATTATAGAATCATAGAAATTTATAAAAAACAAAAATATTTTTCTCAAACAACAAATGTTCCTCAACAAAAATCAAAATAACAAACAATAATAGAAGTGTGAAAAAATGAAGAAAAAGTACATTTGTCAATCAATATAATTTCAAGGATGGAATTTGAGGATGGAGGAAAAGAAACGAACAATGAATTTGAAAATACAAACTATAGAAACAATTTAATACTAATCAATCAATATTACCCTTAGTGAGAGAATATAAAAAGGTGAGAGAAGATGAAGAACTACTTTTAATCTTTCTTATTTAATATATTTCTTAGAAATTAGAGAAGCAATTAAATACAAATAAAATATTACCAGAGAGTATGAAAAAGTGAGAGAAGATCGAAAGATCAGATAATAAAATTATTTTTAATCTTTTTTATTTAATTTATTCCTTCAATTTTTTTCTTTATGATATATTTAATATTAGGGGTCAAAATCATAAACATATAAGTAAGTTACAAAACTTTGAGAGTTCATTATCCCCTTAACTACTATGAAGATCCGTTAGTGGGTGAGTGTGATATTTACCCTATTGATCACAAATCCACCAGAGAAGAAACATTAAAAAGAAACATATAATGGTTAAAATAGTAGATTTTAGGAGTTAAAAACAATTACAAACAAAATTTTTAATAATTAATATAATCGTCATATTTGCATATGTCAAAAACGATGTGCGATAAAAAAATTTAAATGTTGGAATTTATGTAAAAAAGAAAAAAAATTCCACATGTTAAAAACTATCACGAAATATATTCTTATACTTATTTTAATCTAAAAGTTTGTTGCAATTTAAAACTGTTACAAATTCCACTTTTATTTTGTGATTATTTTTTATATTTTAACAATTAAAAATCGTTAGAACATATAAAATATTTAATAATTATTTAAAACTTATTAGAGGTTTAAGAAATTGCTTTAAAATTATTTCATTATTATTTTTTAATTATTTTATTAATGAGCCCAAATTTTAATTATTATTTATAAATTAATTCTTTAATAATTTTATAATTAATGATTAAAATATCTATTTTTATTTAGAATTATTTTAAAATATTATGATATTTGTAATAATAATTTTATCATTATAATAAATTTTATAATCTAAATATATAATATATTAATAATTTAGAGTTAAACTAATTTATATTGAAAAAACCTAATGATATATAATATATTTTTCATGTATTTTAATAATATATAAAATATTAGTTATATTTATTGAATACGTAATTTCTAAATATAATTCAACTTGACAAAATGATTACCTAAATATAATTCAATATCAATTAAGATAGAACAAAATCCAACAAAATTCATCATATATTATTCATTAATAAAATGTATCTAATAAGATATAATGTCACTAAGTCCACAAATTTCACAACACATGTAAAAATTAATATATTATATCTAATAAAATATAATATCAAATTTTATAAAAATTACTATTTAATGAATATCCTCCTTATGATGTTTGCATATTTCGTTCACTCTCTTCATCCTATGAAATCAAAATCCTAACATTTTAGCATAATAAAAAAGTATATACAAGATATTAAACTTCATACTAGTAATTAACAATATAATTTCATTTAAGACAAAATATGAAGTGCGTGCATATAATGTTAAATTTTATGAAAATTACTATCTAACGAAGATCTTCCTTATGATTTTGATATATATTGTTTACTCTCTTTCATCCTATAAAATAAAGATCATATCATGTAAGCATAATTAAAAATTATACACAAGATATTAAACTTCCTACAAATATTAAATAATATAATATAATTTAAAATAAAATATGAAATACTTACAACTACTTCTACTACTAAACATGACACCCAACTCGGAAGGAATATGTCCTTCCTTCATTTTGAAGCATGCAAGCATGACACTTTTTAAGATTTTAACATTTTCTTCAAAAGTTGCTAATTTTAATTACACCTTGCACTACTAAATCTTGTGATAAAAAGAAATGCAACACTATGAAGGTCTTCTAGTCCTAGAAATCATACATGTTTAGGATGATCCTTTCCTAACACTTTACTAACATAATCATTAGCTAAATTTTTTTGTAAAATTGACACTTTGACTCATTTCTTGTGTTATTTTTTTGTAGAAATAAAATAAATGACAATGTTTATATCATTCATTAATTTTAAAAAATTCATAAGAGAATTTAAAATAATAGTTAAATCAAAATAAACGATAAAAGGGTCAATGGCAAGACTTGCATGCATGCCACCAAAGGTGGGACATGAAGTAGCATGTTTTGCACCAAAATTTGAAATACAACTCTAAGTGTTCATTCATTCATTAATGGTAACAAACACATTACACTTCTATAGATACAATTTCCTGATATCCATATTAATATTTGCAAGTTTTTTAGCATTACCAAACACAAGACCACGATAGAAAAATATTGCATTTCTCTACAAACCATATAAATTCTTGTGTCTATCACCATTCTTACCATTAAATCAAATTCAATTAACAAAATTTATCCACTCACTACTTAGGAAATAATAAAAAAAATCCCTTTGTATAGACTGAACTTTTGCTAAAATATGATTTATTAATTATAATACAAAAATATTTATCAATGAGCTAACTTTAACCTCATATGAATGGACAAAAAAAACATTCCAATTCAAACCCAAATTTGAAATGCATATCACAATAGTTTGTTTTAGGAATGAAAAACTTCCCTAAAAATACCATGAAAAAAGAGATGAGAAATTAATTTTGACCATATTAAAATAAAATTGTCACTAAAAGAAAAATATATTACTTCTAACAAATCATCAAAAATAATAATATATATAACTATTAATTAAAAAAAAAAACCTTATCTTTAGATTTTAAAATAGCTTTTAAAAATAATTTTAAGAATATTTCTACCAAACTCCTTCAAAGTGTTTCAAGTATAAACTAACAAGTAAACTTGGCTATACTGATCAATAAACTAAACTATTCTTAATTATTTTGTTATTTACAAGAACCAATTGAATGGTTTGAAATAATACAAATGAGCATTAAGATTTTAAAAACTACATTGAAATAACAATTTAGTTACATTTAGTTCATGCAATTCAATACCAATTTATTTTCGTTCAAATTTTTTGTGAAAAGATGATATAAATGGAAAATTAAAGGAACAAGTGCACAATTTTAGACAAGTTAAAGAAAGGAAATTCAAGGATAATTTCCACTGGATATTAACATATAGTTGCATATTTAGATGTGAATGTGATTAGGAGGCAATAGGGTAAAAGTAAGAAAAACAAGAAACATGAGCAACAAGGGATGAAAATGGACCAGACCATAAGAGAGGAAATTGACGTGAGAAGTAAGAAAGAAAGAAGGGGAGAAAAATGGAAGAAGATAAGGTGGTGGTGGTAGTTTCACACCACTAAGGGGAGGAAACCACCAAAATAAGTGAGGTTACCGTCACTTGAACCAAAGTTTAAGATAAGACTCAAAGAGAGATTGCAACACTAAAAGTGTTTTAACAAAATTCCCATTCAATCCATTTACATGAAGGGGAGCCTTCAACTTATAAGCTTTGGGAGAGGGGACATGGAGGGAATAAAAAAAGGAGAGACATAATTTACCTAAAATACTAAGGGCCATGCATGGTTTGTCCCACTTATGTTTCCCATCTCCAAATTCACCAAAAATTTCTTCAAGGGGGTGGAGGACATGAAAAAAGGAGTGAGATTCCCCAAGGGTTGTCCAAAGCCTCTTAAACCCGCAAGGCTAGCTTCTCCTTCTCCAAAAAGGGGTGTAAGACATGAAAAAGGAGTATCCTACACCTTTGGGCTGCCCACACATGTATCCTATATCTAAGCCCTCTTTTCCAACAAAAAAAATGTGGTATTCTTCAAAAAGGAGGTGCAAAAAGTGAGTCTACAAAAGGAAAGTGAAAATAAGTGAAAAACTTAGAAAGAGAAAATACTAAGTAAATTTAAAATGGAGGATGAGGAGGAGGTCTCCCTTCTAGTCATGCTCCTAATAATCCTCCTAGGATGACCTCTCCCACCTCTGGGACAACAGAGACTCATCATCCTCTCCTCCTTGGAGAGAATTTGTCCATGAATTTGTAAAACTTGCATCAAAAGGAGTAAGATCACCAACATTAAAAGAATTGTGGCTGGTAAATCTAACTCATATGCATTATTGTTTATTGTCCTAACTATTTGGAAAGGTCCATCGCCCCAAGGGTTGAGTTTGGACTTCCTTTGAGTTAGGGAACCTCTCCTTTCTCAAGTGAAGCCATACCCAATCACTAGGTTGGAAGATGACTTCCTTCCTTCCCTTATTAGCATGGTTGTTATACTAACCTACTTTCCTCTCTATGTTGGCTTTAACTCGGGCATGCAAGTCATTAATGATCTTAAGAATTTTCTAGACCATCTTGACTAGTTCAAGCTTCATGGGTAGGTAGAGGCAAGAGGTCTTAAGGGTGTTAGGGACTGAACTCATAAACAACCTCAAAAGGAGAGTGAGAGGTAGTGAAATGAACCACCTGGTTAATTGAAAACTCTACATGGAGAATTATGTTCTCCCACTCTCTCGGGTTCATAATAGTTGAGATAGAGTTATGTTCACCACTTTTGTTTGACCATTTGTTTAGGGGTGGCAAGTGGTAGAAAAAAGGAGTTTAGTTGCAAGTTTTCTCCACAATGTCCTCCAGAAGTGACTAAAGAACTTAATATCTCTATCAGATACAATCGTCCTAGGTATCCCATGCAATCTAACAACTTCTCTAAAGAAGAGAATTGCAACTAGGCACACATCATCCGTCTTGTGGCAGGAATAAAATGGGTCATTTTTGAAAATTGGTCCATTACCACGAAGATGGAATACATTCCTCACTTTATCCTTGGAAGCCCAAGTACAAAATCCATGGATATGTCTACCAAAGGCAAAGTAGCGATGGTAAAAGGGGTGTAAAGTCCATGAGGTTGGGCACTAGACTTGGCTTTCTTGCATGCAATGTAGTTTTCACAAAAATTTTCAACATGCTTTTTCATGTGTGACTAGTAAAAATGTTCACTTAGGATTTCTAAAGTCTAAGACGCCCCAAAATGTCTCATTAAACCACCCTCATGAGCCTCCCTAACAAGCGAAACCCTTAACAACCCTTGGAATACACAAATCCTATTTCCTTTTAAAAAAATAGTCTTTGCGAATATAAAAGTCTTTGTGACCCCCCTTTAGGCATGCATTGTAAATCTTGGAAAAGTCACCATTTTCAGGATACAATTCTCGAATATGATCAAAGCTTAAAAATTTTGTTTCTAAAACGCTTAACAAAGTGTGTCTCCTTGATAGAGCATTAACCATTATGTTACTCCTCTCTTGTTTGTGTTTGATCACATAGGGAAAATTCTCAATGAATTTTACCCACCTAGCATTTCTCTTACTAAGCTTGTTTTGTCCTTGGAAAAATTTAATGGATTCATGATCACTGTGGACCACAAACTCCTTTGGAAGAAGATAATCTTGCCAAGTTTTCAAAGCCCTAACAAGATCATACAACTATTTGTCATAGGTAGAGTAATTGACATGACTCAATTTCAGCTTCGCACTAAAGTAAACTATAGGGTGGCCTTCCTGAATCAATACTACCTCAATGCCTACATTTGAAGCATCACACTCAAACTCGAATGACTTGGTGAAGTTGTGAAAGGGCTAGAAGTGGTGTATTTATCAGTTTTTCTTTAAATGTTTAAAAAACATTTTCCTGATCTTGCCCCATTGAAAACCCACAACCTTCTTCACTATTTTTTTCAAGAGGGTCATAACTGTACTAAAATCTTTAACAAATCTTCTATAGAAACTAGTCAACCCACCCATGAAAAATCCCCACTTCACTCACATTTGTTGGAGTTAGCCAATCTCTAATTGATGCCACTTTTTCTTCGTCCACTTGGACTCCCTTTGAACTCACTACAAACCCTAGGAAGACTACATGATCCATGCCAAAAATACACTTCTCCCTATTTGCATACATGGTCTCTTTCCTAAGGGTTTCAAGTACACTCCTAAGATGATACACATGCTCTTCCTTAGACAAGTTGTAACTAAGATGTCATCAAAATAAACCACTACAAACTTGCCTATAAAAGATCTAAGCACATGATGCATTAGCCGCATGAATGTATTCAGAATATTGGTTAGGCCAAAGGGTATGACCAACCATTCGTATATTCCAAATTTGGTTTTGAAGATGGTTTTCAATTCATCTCCTTCCTTGATTCTAATTTGATTATAACCGCTCTTCAAATCAATTTTGGAAAACATGGAAGCTCCATGTAACTCATCTAGCAAGTCATCCAGCCTTGGCATTGGGTGCTTATACTTAACTGTTATATTATTGATTGCTCTACAGTCCGTGCACATTTGCAAACTTCCATCTTTTTTGAACGAGAATTACTAGCATTACACAGGGACACATGCTATCTTGGACTCAACCATTATCCTTTAATTCATCGACTTGCCTTTGGATCTCTCTAAACTCCTTCGGGTTTGCCCTATAAGCCGACCAATTAAGAATGGATGAACTAGGTACAAATTCTATTTGATTTTTGATCCCCTTAGAGGTGGAAGCCCCTTAGGAAGTTCTTGAAAAACATCCTAAAATTCATCCAATACTAACTCTAGACTCTTGGACAAACTTGAAGATTGTTCATGAAATGCAGAGGAAGAACCTAGAAGAGGATATGCTAAGAGTAAGGGTTTATGACTAAAAGTACCTTCCTAATCCCTTTAGGGGAGATCATGATGCTCTTCGCCTTGGTGGTTGACCCCATCTCTTTCTTTTCTCTTTTTTTGCATTTTTTCTTGGTCCTTACTAACTTCTTGAGGGGAAAGGGATTTCAAAGTGATCTTGCACCCTTGGAAGTTAAAAGAAAACTTGTTGGTATAACTATCATGAAAGGTTTGTTTATCAAATTGTCACGACCTACCAAGTAAAATATGAGACGCTTCCATTGGCACAACATCACAAAGAACCTCATCCTTATAGTTCACAATCACAAAGCTAATGCGGACTTGTTTATTGACCTCTATCTCGCCTTCTTCACTAAGCCAAGAAAGCTTGTAGGATTTAACATGAGTAGCAGTGGGCAAACCAAGCTTGCCTACTACTCTCATGCTAGCAACATTCACACAGTTTTCTCATTGATGATGAGTGAACACAATTTGTCATTAATAAGGTAGCGGGTGTGAAAATATTTTCTCTTTTCATCAAGATCCTTTTGGACTTGACCCAACATCCGTCTTACTATTAACAAATCGCCTTCAAAAGGCATGATATCTTTATCGCTTGAGAAAGAGTGTTTAAAGAAACTCTCTTTAGATGAGGATGAATGCTCACTCTTGACATCTCCTTTTGCTCAAAACCACAGTTCTTTCCGTAGGACAGCTTGAACCAGTGTGCTCATACCCAAGACATTTGAAACATTTTATGGAACTAGTCTTTTAAGGCGCTAAGGTGTTAGGAGTAGTGTTCCTTGAGGATTTGTCCTTAGGGGGCGCCTCTTGGTAAGCTTTGGAAAGGTCTCTCTTTAGTTTTTCCTTATCCTTACCCTTCCAATTTGAACTGTAGTAGTCATTATGTGAATAATTCCTTTTAGCCCCATCTTTTCTTTTCAATTGAGCTTCAATTTTTAGGGCAAGATGCAAAATGTTTTCAATTAAGGAGTATTTGAATAATTCTACTAAGTCCTGAATATCTCTTCTAAGACCACTAACAAACCTAGTTATCTTAGTCTCATTGGTTCCATCATGTGTACCGGCCCTAAGTAGCAAAAATTATAGCGTCTTGAAGTAATCATTCACAAACATATTATTACTCTACTGAAGTCGTTTGAGCTTCAACAAGAGCTCCTTCTTATAATAGGAAGGAACAAATCTAGTATGCATTAAATGTTTAATGTTCATCTAAGAAGTCGCGGTGACCCTCGGTAATTATCATTACAAACTTTATGTCACTAAATCATGGCATATCCCTCAAACTATACTACAACTAAATCTACTTGTTCCTAGCCCCCCTACTAGGTTTACATTAAAGATTTGGTCCACTTTAGCCTTTCAGTCTAGGTAGACTTCTTGATCATTATCTCTGTAGAACTAGGGCATCTTGATGTTGCTCCTTCTTGGAGTGTTGGTACGCCTAGATTGTCTCCTCCCATGGTATCTTCTATCATCTTTCTCTTGTGAACTTGGTGAATATGACCACCTTTTCTCCCTTTGGGACTTCTCTACTTCAAGCCTTTTAATTGTCTCTCTTAATTGTATTTTACTTTCTTTCTGGGACAACTCCATTTCTCTAATTAATTCCACTAGAGTTTGTTCGAGACCCTTCATTTGATGCTCTCACATTGCTTGCCTTCTTTGATGGGTAATTTGACATATATGCAAAACAAGTTAAACTAACACAAAACATGAAAGATGAAAGGTTCAAAAGAAGGAAATCAAGTCACTCAAGTGCTTGGCTTCTCGCACAAATTTTATTGGTAGGATCACTCCACTCCTCAAGTAGAAAATTTTCCAAATGTTCCAAAATTCTCTTTAAAGTCTTAAAAATTTTTCTTGAAAAGTGACAATCAAATGGAAAGATGTACGTTAACCAAAACACTTAAGAGATTCAAGAAAGAAATTACCAAAGATAAAACTTAAAGAAGTCTAAGACAAGCAATAAAAACACAAAATTAAAGAAGATATACTAAGAGTAAATTTTTTTTACAAAACTTCGATTAAGACAAACAAGAAACACTAGAAGGAAAACTTTTAAAAACACCTACAACATGACTTAAAAAATTTTCAGTCAAGCATATACTCAAGAAGATTAAGGTTCTTATAAAGTTAGAACTAATTTGTTAAACTTTAATTTATGCAACCAAGAATATATAGTCTAGAACCAAATTATCTAAGTGTCAAAAATTCCGAACAACTTAATAAGTGTCTAATTTTTATTATTCTTTTGGTTCTAACTTGATTCTAATTTGAACATTTAGTCCCTATGTTTAAGATTGCTGATCAATTCATCTTGCATAGACTTAACCAATTAATTTTATCACGCAATTCTAAGTGTTGAGAGCCAATAAAAAAAATTCAAAAAAAAAAGCCTACTAGACATATGATTCACAGTTAAAGCAAGACACGCTTATAAAAGACACACTAGACTAGATGGAAGTGTAGCCTAAAGCATATGAGGCATTCTATCATACAACTTGCATGGCATTAAAAGAATTACAATTTAGCATAGAAACTAACCAACCTCACTCCATATTTTGCAAAGAGTTGGACCGAAAACAAGGCACCAAAGATCAACAACCAACATTCCCAAAACAACTCGCCACGGTCCAATTTTTTATTTTTATTTTTTATCGTGAGCACCTCTCCCAGCTATACAAACGCAATTGAAAAAAAAAAAAAGAAAAAACTCAACAAGAAAGTACCAATCACGCTTGCTCAATTCGATTCACTGTGGAGAACTTTTGTGCAAAAATCAGCTTGCTCCTCTCTTTTTTTTTAACAAAAATCGTGGCCCCACCAACTCTTCTCTCTTTTTTAAACAAAAATCGCCAAATTTGCTTGTCCTTTTTTTTTTTTTTTTTTATTTACGTCCTAGATTATTTTTGCAAACCCCGTGAACTCAAAATTAGTCTAGATTAAACGCCAAAAAGCTTCCAAGATGCAAGGCTACACAAAGGAAAATTCAACAAAATAAAAACACCTTACTTCTAGCAATCTAGGCTCATGATATGATATTAAGCAAGGTGTTGGACAATTAAAGGAAAAGTACAGAATTTTAGACAAATTAAAAAAAAGCAAATTCAAGAAAAGTTTTATCTATACGACATTAAGATAGTTGTCTATTTAAATGTAAAAGTATATTTCCTTGGATTAGGAGGCAAGGACGAGAGTAAGAAAAACAAGAAACAAAAATAACAAGGACGGGAAATGGATCACCCCCTAAGAGAGGAAATTGATGTGAGAAGTAAGTTCATCCCTTAAGAGAGGAAATTGATGTGAGAAGTAAGATCACCCTAAATAAGTAAGGTTATCGTCACTTGAACCAAAATTCAAAATAAAACTCAAAGAAAGATTGCAACACTTAAAAATGCTCTCACAAAATTCTCATCCAATTCATTTATATGAAGGCGAGCCTTAAATTTATAGGCTTTGGAAGAAGGGACTTGGAGGGAATAAAATAAAGGAGAGACATAATTGACCTAAATTGTTAAGGGTTGGAGGAAATAAAATAAAGGAGAGACATAATTGACCTAAATTGTTAAGGGTCATGCATGCTCGTCCCACTTATGTTTCCTATTTCCAAATTCACCAAAAATTCTTTTCAAGAGGGTGAAGAACATGAAAAGGGGAGTGAGATTCCCTTGGTTGTCCAAAGTCTCTTCAACCCACAAGACTAACTTCTCCCTCTCCAAAAAAAGTGTAGAACATGAAAAATGAGTATCATATACCTTTGGGCTGCCCACATATATATCCTATGTATCCAAACCTTCTTTTCTAATAAAAAGATGTAATATTCTTCAAAAAATAGGTGCAAAAATTAAATCTATAAAAGGGAAGCGAAAATAAATAAAAGACTTAGAAAAAGAAAATACTAAATAAATCTAAAATAGAGGATGAGAAGGAAATATTTCTTCTAATCATGCTCCTAATAATCTTTTTATTTTTAAAAGAAAAATAAAACATAAAATATACATTACACACGAGACACACCTTCTTTTGACCAATTAACTTGGGAGAATTTATTCGAAATATTTCACTAATGTAAACAATTCAATATAAACCAAAATTATCCATCTTTTTTTAAATAAATGAATTAAAAGAGTGTGGACTTCTAAACAATATTGAATTGGGACAGTAGAAAAGTATGAGTTAACGTAACATAAAATGCAAAGAACGAAATATCATTCTATAATATTTATTGATCCAATAAGTCCATACACAAAAGAAGCACAAGATATTTATGAAACCGATCAATAAGTCTCCTCTACGTTCATACTCAACACCAATTATAATCAATTCACCCTTCCATTTTAGTTCCAATAGGAGTTAAAAAGCTACTTGAAAATATTTAGTTCCAATTATAATCAATTTATGAACAGTGTGAAGAATATAAGGCATACTCAACAGGAGTTATAAAGCTGCTTAAAAATAGAGTTGCTTTCTAAAAGTCATATAGGATTTCTAGCTCACCTTAATATGTAATAAAATAAATGTATATAGAACATAGTCATTAAAACAGTGAGACATCCAAATCAAATCAAAATATATCAATAACAAAATGCTAACCCAATTTGTTGCTCTCATGGATGGAAAAAAAACATCAAAATTTTCCACAAGAAATAACCAGACCAGAAAAATGAGTAATTGGTTATAGTGACTAGTGGAACATCATTAAGTCCTTTGCTTGAGAAACAATAAGAGAGAGGAAAGCCTGGAAAATGGAAATTGTCACTAAATATTGATACCATAGCATAATACAAAATAAGTTCACAAATTTCATTCCTCTACCTTCTTTCCTCCCTCCCATTTTCATTTGACACAAAAGGAAAAAGACGACACTATCCCAAAGACATGCATTTAGACTTCAAATATCTGCAAAAGTTGCCAACATACTTGATGACAAAAAACAAAGCTTTATTCAAATGTAACTATAATTTTATCTAAATTATAGTAAAATGCCAAATATAATCTAACAAAAACCTTGTGATTTAGTACTATTTACGATTAAGGCCTAGAGATATATACTTATTACATTAATATATTTTAATATCATTTTCTCAACATACCCTTGTCACCATCTATCTATGCTACACATTATAATCATTTTAACGAGTTGCAACTAATGGTTAATTAAGTTCTGAGTTTAAATTGTCCATGAATATATAATAAATAAAAACTTGAATTAGAAGGAAGAATGGTGCAGGAGTGCGAGTGCCAGCCATTCTGAATGGTAACGAATGGAAGAGAGGCTCGAGTGGGGCCTTCACCAATTACTATTTCGATGTCTATTTAATTAATCATGTTACATCAAAGTCAAAGCGTGTTATTGTGCATCAAATATCATAAAGCACCAATTCACATTTTATTAGTTCTAGTTTATGTTATACCAATTATAGCCACTACCCACCCAACAGCAAATGAATTTGCCAATAACTATAAGTTGACTGTTATCAGCCTATTAGCCACAAGGATTAGCTTGAATGTAAATGTTCTTTACTGGTGGATAGCATGAGCTATGATACCTTGTTTTATGCATGCCAAATATGAAGTGGACCAAGGTAGAGTGTCACTACTAGAAATTTTTAATTTTTATCAAATTTTTTTATCAAATTTTTGTAAAAATTCACAGAAAATATGTTTCTTGCGAATTTTCATACAAATTTTTATTAGCACTAATTAGCTTGTGGATAATAAATTATTTAGGGATTTAATAATCACATAAATTTTCTACAAAATTTGTTGTGAAAAAATCGTAAGTAATTTTTTGCAAATTTAAATTTGTATATAATTTCTTGCAATTTAAATCTATATGTAATTCTTGTCATTTAAATCTCCATGTAAATTTTTACCAATTTCAAATTTGTAAGTAATTTTAAATTTACAAATAATTTTTTGGTAATTTTATACTGCAGGAAATTTTTTGCTAATTTTAAATTCGTAGGTAATTTTTTATGAGGTTATTTTTTTAAAAAACATTTAAAAAAATTGTATAGATTTAAAATTATATATATATATATATATATGAAATTAACAAAAAACTATTTATTATATATTTTATTACATAATTAAATGATTATAAAAGAAAATTTATTTGTTTATTCGACTAAAAAACTAAGCTAAAAACAAAATTAACGTGAAATGTTTTTTAAGAGAATTATTTAGTCTTACGTCAACATGATCCCTATGAATTATAAGATAAAACATAAACAAAGTAAAATACTATTATATGAATGTAATTATCACAAATGCATGAAATGAAATTATCAATATTTGGAAACATGAGATTATCTTGAAACATGAGATTCATTTATACGGAGAACCTTGTTCCCTTGCATTGTTGAGTTCTTGGGTATTCAAAATAACTATGTTCTCCATTATTGAGCAAGCAATTTGGTCCGTATTAATCTGAGAAGGGCAACATAGACGAAAAGTTACAAAACAGAAATGATGCAACACCTGGCTGGAAAAGTTCACCAAATTCCCTGCAAACAATATTATTATTTAAAATTAATGTATTACTACTACTATTCATTTTAAGACTGTACTTTATATTTCATTTATAGCAAACAATAACAAGAGTTCAAAATTAACTAAGAATCTAAATCTATAATTACTTACAAATATATTTTTACTTGCACAAATTTTGGTAGAATATCTCCAACCTTGTTAGACTTGAAAGATCTTCCCTGCATGATGATCTTTCTTAGGTAATCTGAATAACAAAAGACCAACAATTGCAATGCAAATTTTTGTCATTGTCAGAATCATATCAAATCTTTAATCCTGAAATTTTAATGAAAAAGTGTGAATGACTAAACTCAAATATTAAAGTGTCAAAACAATATAAATAATTCAAAACTTTAAAACCTTGTAAAAAAATTCATCAAAGCAAATCATTGTTGTTGTCAAAATCATATCATATCTTTAATTCCCTGCAATTTCATTATCACCTTCAATAATTAAGTTAAGTGTTATAATAACTCAAATAAAATTTTAAATATTACCATCTTCAATATGATCACTGTCTTCATCATCATCATTTCATTGCTATGTTGAGATGATGAAGATGGTAAAGAAGAAGATGTAACAAACCCTAAGTATTGCATTAAGGCTGCTACTTGATTCTTAGTTTCAGTCAACTCTTTTTTCATTTTTTGCTTATCTTTCTTTTGTCTTTGTAACTCTTGTCTCATTTCTTGTTTTTCTTGTTCTTGCCTATGTAATGATTCATTTAAGGCTTGAATTTGACCTCTTAGTTGAAGATATGATTAACATTTTACCTAGAGATCCAAGACCAAATATTCTTTCCTTATTTTTTCCAATTGAATCAATCCATATATCCAAATCTGATGGCATTTGGCTCATGGATTGTTCACCATCAATTGCATCCTCCCCAAAACTTAATAACTCATTTTTCTTTTGTTCAAATTTCTCCTGCAAATGAAAAGGTACTTAGTGAAAATATATAAATAAAAAAAATGAGTGAAAAATGTTCAATTTTTTAAAATATTTTATCATTCTTTCAAAATAAAGAAATGAAATAGCAGTTTTACATAACTTTGATTATCTCTAGCCATAAAGTTCGGTCCCTTCCAAATTCTTCAATCAATTAAAGAAATTTGACTACTTTCATATTTGACCCAAATGCAAAGCTAATTAATAGATAACTACTTTCATATTTGACTATGTGCTTATCACTACCAATATGCTTATCAAATTGAAAACTTACAAAAGCAATTTTGGCATGAGGACCAACCCAACTTTGATCCTTCTCTCTCCGATGTGTACGAAAATAAAACTCAGTCAATGATGGGTCTATTCCTTTTTCCTCTTTCTGATAACAAAGAAAGTTTAATGTTATTAATTCTAAAATGTAAATTATAAAAAACAAAGTAAAGTAATAATATCATTCTCTTCCAATGTAAGTGATGAAGTATTGATCTACCTATATGAAGAGATGCACCATCCAAAGCTACCCGATTTCTTTTATTTGTTTCAGACTTATTTTTAAAACTTGTAGATTCCCAATGTGTCTTTAATTGTCCCCACACATTCTCTCCCATCCAAATGGGTTTTTTTTCTCTAGATCTTTTATAGCATCTTGCATTAATTGAGACATTTTAGATGCACCTCTTCTCTCAAAGTTATGTCGTACCATGCCATTATATTGAGGTGGCCAAGAAAATTTTGACTACATTATTTTTTAGAAAAATGAAAAAAAAAATTAATTATACTAGAGACATTTTCCAAAAATAAATAAAATCTTTTAATCAAAATTTAAAAATTAAATACTTTGAATATATCAAACCAAGATTCCCTTTCATCCATGGATAACTTCTTCCATGATGGTTTTGCCTCTTTTAAGTTAGAGCGAATGATTGAAGCAATCGTCCCCACTACCAACTTATGTTGATCAAACCTATATAAGACAATAAAAATTATATTACGTTAAGAAAGTTAAAATAATTCACTAAAAGAGTTACTTACCCATCGCCTTCTGGAAGTATTAAGATTTTCTTCCTATTATTGTCTCCACTAACATGGCTAGACGAAGAAGATGAAGCTTCATTTGCCACTTGAAAATCATGCATTTGAAAGACCTGTTGAGTAGGGATGGATTGATATTGGGAGGGCCTATGTGGATGTAGAGGTGGAGGAGGAGGTTGATATATAGGTGGATGTGGAGGTTGAGATGAAGGAGGAGGTGGAGGTTGAGATAGATGTGAAGGTGAAGGTCAAAATAGAGGTGGACAAGGTGGAGGCTGAGATGAAGGAGGAGATGGAGATGGAGGTTGAGATAGATGTGAAGGTGAAGGTCGAAATAAAGGTGGACAAGGTTGAGGTTGACATGAAGGAGGAGGTGGAGGTTGAGATAGATGTGAAGATGAAGGTCGAGGTGAACAAGGTGGAGGTCGAGGTGAACAAGGTGGAGGTTGAGATGAAGGAGGAGGTGGACATGGAGGTTGAGATAGATGGGAAGGTGAAGGTGGAGGTTGAGATGAAGGTGGAGGTCAAGATGAAGGTGGAGGTCGAGATAAATTTGGAAATGGAGGTCGAAATGGTGATCGAAATGAAGGTAGAGACCGAGTTATTTGCTTGGAATAAGCTTCAAGGTTGGTTGATGGTAGTATAAATGGTATATGAGTTTGTGCATTTTTTTTCTCCTCATCCTTTTAGTGGGTTGCATTGCTCTTTTAGAATCAAACATATAATTTTTAAGTATCATAATAAAAAATCAAAAAATATATTTTATGACACATAAAGAAAAACATATCACATTTATAATCTCAAAAGGTAAATAATATTGTCAACAATACTAGAATGTAATAATAAGATAACATTATCATGTACTCTTAATGTTAATTTCCATCTTCCTCTTCATCCATTAAATCTTCACTTCCATCATCGTCATCATCATCATCCTCATCTTCTTCTTCTTCTTCTTCTACGTATTGCATGAAATCTTCATCTTCATTTTCAATGAATGTTACATCAAAATCAACCTCTTCACCAACAACATCATCTTCTTGTAGGTGGTCAATTAGGTCATCCTCAATTATTGTATTAACTTGTGACTCATTAATTTGATATGCAACTTCTAAAGTATGTCTATCATCAACAAGTCCCCTTGGTTTTTTTTGGATAACTACCATCCAATCAACCTTATCCTTTTGTCGCCCAGGAAAAGATGAGTAGTAAACTTGAGTTGCAGCTTTTGGAAAAAATAAAAGGATCAAATTTTTTGTATTTTCTTCTTTTTCTTACCTCTACAATCTTATATTGCTTATGTGTTCTCATCCCATGGTTTGAAGGATCAAACCAATCACAATAAAATAAAACTAACTTTTTTTGTGATTGACTTGGTCATTCCAATTCTAATATCTCTACAAGAACACCATAATAATCACTTGATGTTTCACCTTATCCAATTCCACTAACACATACTCCACTATTATATGTTGTTTTGCCTTTACCCCATGATGTTGTGTGAAATTTGTACCCATTCACAAAATAAATTGGCCACAACTTTGCTATCCTCAAAGGTCCCTTTGCCAAGTCATAGAAGTTTGAATTTTGTAACCTAAGTTGGTGATTCTGATTTACCTATTCAAATAAAAGTTGTAATTAGATAAATTAATAAAATATGTTATCAAATTAATTTCCTTAATCAAAGCAAAGCTTACATATTCTTCAAACTATCGTGGAAAATCAACTTTTATTTGTTTATCAATGATATCATCATTGAGATTCCCATAGGTATCTTTCAAAGTTTGTACATATAAACTACAAAAAAGGATAATTAAATTATAATACTATTTTTAAATTAATTAAAATTGACAATTATATAATATTTGACACTTACTCAATGAACGGTTTAACCTCATTACAGTTCAAAAGAACATGCAATTGGGCAACCAACCTTTCTCTATCAATAAGCCACCTTTATTTATATTTTCCTGTCGTTTGTCCAAATGGCTTAAAGATGGATAATGTTAGCTCTGTATTATCTTCATGAACTCCCTCATTTGCACAAGTTTGAGGTGCAAAATAATGAGAACTGAAATAAGATGTCTCTTGTAGTAAATATGCTTCACAAATGGACCCTTCCACACTTCTCTTGTTCTTCACAGTTTTTTTAATTTTATTTAGAAACCTATGTACAAAAAATGTAATCAATTATTTGGTGAATTGGACAATGATATTGGGTATAAAAGAATGTTACCTTTCAAAAGGGTACATCCAACGATACTGAACGGGTCCACCAATCCTAGCTTCAAAAGCCAAATTGGTAGATGTTCCATAGAGTCAAAGAATGCAGGTGGAAATATATGTTCTAACTTACATAATATTATAGGAATATTTTGTTCCATTTGCAATAAATGATCTTCATGTAACACTCTTGAACATAAATCTCTGAAGAATTGACTAAGCTCAGTTATGGGCTTCCATATGGGTTCAGGAAGAGTTCTCAAAGCTACTGGGAGAAGAAATTCCATAAAAATATGACAATCGTGACTTTTCATCCCATATACTCTTGTACATTTTGTATCTACACATCTAGAAATGTTGGAAGCATATCCATCAGGCATCTTTAAATCCTTCACCCATTCACACACATCATTCTTTTGTTTGTTTGATAAAAAAAATTGGCTCTAGGCTTTATACATTTCCCATTAGGATTTGTTTTTAATAATAACTCTTTTCTATTACAATACAATGCCAAGTTCAATCGCGCCTTCTCATTGTCTTTAGTTTTCTCTTTGGTATCATAACAGTATGAAAAAAAATTTCAAAGACAACTTTTTCTATGTGCATAACATCTAAATTGTGTCTCAATAAATTGTGTTTCCAATATGGTAAATCCCAAAATATGCTTCTCTTTGTCCAATTATGGGAATGTCCATGACAAGGTACATTGCATATCTTCACTTCAGTTGACTTAGGAATGTTAGAGACCATATCCCATACTCACTACTAGAAAATGGTTAATAGTGACCAAAATTAGTAGCTGAAAAATTCAGTCATCGATAGTAGCTCGAATCAGTGGCTCGATTTCCGTTTTATATTTAGTGACTAAAATTTCAGTCACGGAAATCGGTCACTGATTCGGTCACCAAATCAGTCATTGATTCGGTCACCAAATCAGTCATTGATTCGGTCACTACTAGAAAAATGGTTAATAGTGATCGAAATTAGTGACCGAAAAATTCAGTTACTAATAGTAACTGAATTGGTGACTGATTTCTCTTTTTATATATAGTGACTGATTTAGTGACTAAAATTTCAGTCACTAAACAAATAATATATAAATTAGTAACCATTTTTTATTTATATAAATAATTTTTAAAAATATTTTAATAATATATTAAATATAAATCTACTTAATAATTTAAAATAATTGATAAAATTTTTAATAACATTATAAAAAATTTAAGAAATAGTATATTAACTTATTAAATAATTTAGTAATATAATTATTTGATTTTATTTTTTTATTTAGTATGTGAATAAAAAAATTAAAATTAATTATTAAATTAGTCACCGATTCGATCATTAAAGTAATTATTAATTTAATCTCTTTTATATATATATATATAATCAATTATTAAATTAATTATTAATTTAGTCTCTTTTTGATATATATATATATATATATATATATATATATTACTTTTATGTTAATAAAAAAGTATTTCAATGTATTTATAAAAAAATTAAAATTATTTTAATTATTGAATTGATATTTCAAATTTATATTAATATTTTAAATAATTTAGTAATTGGATAAATATTTTAAGTTTATATTAGTATTTTTATAAAAGTGTAAAGATCAAGTGAATTTATTTTAAAATTTAATTAAACATAATAATATAATATACTATTAACCATAAATATGTGAAGATTTAGTTAGAAATTAATTTTAAGTTTTATCATTTTTATTTAAAAAATTGTAAAAAAATCAAAATAATTAATTAAAATAAAGAATTTTAATTTAATAAATGTGTTAATATTATTAGTTATTGGAGAATTAAATTTATAATAATAATTATATTAAATTATAGAATTAATAAAATTTAAATTATTGGTATTTTTTTAATCATGAAGCTAAAATTTGATAATATTAATAAATTAAAAAAATAAAAATAAAAATATGTATATATATATATATCACTTTAATTATTTTAATTAAAAATAATTTCATAAAAAAAAATATTTGAAAATAAAAATGCAAAAGTATATAGTTTTTCTTTTATTTAATTATATTTTTTATTATTTACTTTTTGGGTTTTAGTCCATAACAACAATTTAGTTGCTCTAATTTCCACAAAAATATATAATTTCTCTTATTAACAATTTTTTTTAATCAGATTAAGAAAATTATTACTAATAAGATTCAAAATCAGTACCTTAGAGTTAGATACTAATACTCCAACCACTAAACTGTTAGAATTTTTTAATAAAAAATTACAAATAAATTATACTTATATACAAATAAATGTATATCCGTGTAAATACATAAATACAAATATATTTATATATTTTGATATATTTATATATTTATATGTTCGATGTGAGGATCACGTCTAGAAGGTGAAAGTGTGTGTCGAGTGAGTTTTCAAAATTTGATGTCAAATTTGTGAGCGAATCTCTTTATATGAATTTGTAATTTAATGATAGAATATAATCTTTATAATTTATTTATATAATGATATAAAACAATTGTTTTCTTTATTTATTTTTATTTTATTTTATTTTATTTTATTCTTTTTTTCTTCTATTATTTAATTAAAATTCTTATATTAAAATAATTTTTTCATTATTAAAAATAATTAAATATTTATTTTTAAAATTATTTTTTAAAATTATTTAATTTAACAAATTATTATGAGTTAATCTATGTTTGGAAAAAATAATTATTAAAAGATGATTTTGATTAATTTATAATAATATATGTTAGGAAAAAATTGTTCTATTAATAATCATAATTAGATTAATTTATAATAATTTGTTAAATTAAATAATTTTAAAAATAAATATTTAATTATTTTTAATATTGAAAAAAATTATTTTAATATAAGAATTTTAATTAAATAATAGAAGAAAATATATAAGAAGAATAAATTAAAATAAAATAAAAATAAATAAAGAAAAAATTTATTTTATATCATTATATAAATAAATTATAAAGATTATATTGTGTCATTAAATTATAAACTCATATAAAGAGACCCGCTCACAAATTTGACATCAAATTTTAAAAATTCACTCGACACACTTTCAACCTCGAGCGCACCCTCACATCCAACATATATATATATATATATATATATATATATATATATATATATATATATATATATTTGTATTTGTATTTATATATTTTATATTTATATATTTACATGGATATATATTTTTATTTGTATATAAATATAATTTATTTATAAACTTTTATTAAAAATTCCTAGTAGCTTAGTGGTTGGAGTATCAGTCTCTAACTCTAAAATATTGGGTTCGAATCTTGTCAATAACAATTCATTCAATTTAATGATAATTCAAATTTTTAAAAAATATATTATAAAAGAATATAAAAAGTATAAAATAGAAAGGGGTTATAAATTTTTTTTTTAATTTTTTAATGTTTTAATATTTTTAATTTTTTAATGTTTTTGTTAGTGACCGATATAGTAACTCGACTCAATCGGTCACTAAATCGGTCACTGATTCGGTCACTGATTCGGTCACTGAAATCAGCGACCAAGGAAATAGTGACCGATTTGGGTTGGTTACTATTTCGGTCACTATTTTAGTTAGTGACCGATTTTGATCATTTAGTGACCGAAAATTCGGTCACTATTTGATGTTTTTGTTGTAGTGACTTGTTCACCACTTAATCTAGGAGGAGACTTATCTTTCTCAATTCTATTTTTGTAAAAAGCATCCTTATTTCTTCTAAAAACATGATTCTGAGGTAAAAATTGACGATCCACCCAGACAACATCTCATATGTAGGAAAATCATTAATTGTCCACAATATGCAACTCTCAATAGAAAATTTTACTTTTTTGAGGCATCATATGTTACTACACCATTATTCCATAATTGTTGCAATTCATCTACCAATGGTTGCAAATACACATCAATTTTAGCTTTTGGATTATGTGGACCTGGAATGGTCAAAGTCAAGAACATATAAGGAGTCATCATACATATTATGGAGGGAGATTATATGGTGTGACAATTATTGGCCAACAAGAATATGGTATTGCTGATTGGCTAAAAGGAGTGAACCCATCGGCACACAAGCCAAGTCTCACATTTCAAGGTTCTGAGGCAAATTCAAGATATAATTTATCAAATTCCTTCTAAGCTTCCTCGTCTGAAGGATGACACAACAGACCTTCCCTACGATTTTCATAGTGCCACCTCATGTGCTCTGCAGATCTCATTGAAGCATATAACCTTTGTAATCTAGGAATGAGTGGCAAGTAATGCAATCTCTTATGGGGAACATCTTTAGGATTTTTCTTGCATTCATTGGGTGCTTTATATCGAGGCTTTCTACAAAATTTACATTCCTTCAAAGTACTGTCACTTTTGTAATACAACATACATCCATCAATGCAACAATCTATTTTTATCCTCGATAAACCAAGTCCTGCTACAAGTTTCTTTGTTTCCCTAAAATTGGAAGGAATAACATTCTCTAGGTGGTTTGAATCTTTCATAAATTTCTTGACGTCATTAAAACAAGCTTGCGACATATTGTGTTTAGATTTTATACTCAACATCCTAATAGCAGCAGACAACTCTGATGTATTTTTACATCCCGACCATAATGGTTGTTGAGCCGAATTTAGCATTTTGTAAAATTTGGTAGCTTCCATATTTGGAGGTTCCTCTTCATTTGGTATAAAATGTTGCTCATGATTAAGACCAGCAGCATCAAACATCATATCTTCATGTCTATTGGCACTATTAGAACCCCATGGGTGACTACTACTCGACACTGAATGCATATCAACATTAACATTAGTATGAGGGATTTTCTCTCCATGAGATGTCCAATACCAATACTCAAGTGTAAATCCTTTTCGGAGAAGGTGAACATTTACTTCATCTGGAATTAAAAACCTCTCATTTTTACATTCCTTACACCTTATTTTTCCTTCAATAAAAAAGCTTGGTTGTTGACAAGCAAAAGTCATAAACACATCGAGGCCACTTAAAAGTTCATTTGTATATGCCTCCTGACTAGGAAGAAGCCTATTATACGTCCATGCTCGACGTTTAGATATGTCCATTATAAGACTGACTCGAAAATGCCTAAAATTATTATATATAAAAAAATAATATTAATAATACACATATAACTATTTTGAACAAGAAATTAAAATTATTCTTACCTGTAAACTTCATATACGAGATTTAAAGGTCTTCACAAACTCTTACCAAAAGAACAACCTAAAAGGAAACATCAATGTTACAAATTATAACCATATATTATAAAAGGAGTGATCAAGAAAGGTGATTCTTATAAACAAAATAGACTATAATTAGTTTATGTTAAATGGAAACGTAATATTTTTTTAGGTTTTAACTTTATAAATTGACATTGAGAATCTCCTAAACTTTATCTTAAAAGAAAAAGAAATATTATGGATTAGTTTAAATAAAATATATTTTAAAGTATTTATTAAAAAATGAAATAAAAAATTAAAAATATAAGAATAATTAAAAAAGTGAAAAAAATTACAATTGTAAACGATAACTGAACAATTTCATACGAACACTTAAGAAGAAAGGGAAGTTTAATTGTTCAGTGCAGTGCACAATCAATTAGTGGTTGTTTAATTCAATTGAAAATCGTTCAATAGGTCATTATAAAATATTATATTATATTCATTTTAATTACCATTTCATAAAAATTCATACAAAAATAAGCATATTTTTTTAAAGCGATCTTCTCTGGTTTTTATTTTTATTTTTTGAGAAAAATGAAAAACTAAATAAATTAACTTTTCTGTACTAAAACAAAATAATACAAAAAAAAAGTATATAAGAATATTTCTGCAAAGTAAAAGCTAATTTTATTTTATAATTTTTTTTCTTAAAAGTCCTTTGTGATCCAAGACCCTAAATCTAAAACAAAATGACAACATTTTTTCGACACCAATTATGCATTTAGTTTTTAACAAGGAAAATAAGAAATGAAACTTCTTAGCATGATTAATCTAAAATTCAAACAGGTGGACCGCATGGATGTTTATGTATGCAATTGAGAGGAAACTGGAATCTAAATTCTAATGAAACATATCAGTTTCAACCACCATAGGAAGCTAAAAGGATATAAAAAAACATCAAGTCACTTTAAAATTTTGTTTCAAGTTAGAGTGAGTCAGCTACCATGAACCTTCAGCGCCCACAGTTGGATTCTTGAAGGTAGAGAACTCCCAGTACGTTTTCAAAGAGAATGGTGGGAAAACAGTGACACCTTCATCAATAATTTTAGATATTTGCCAACAGTCGCACATTACACTTAACTATCATAAATTATTCATTATGCAATAGATAAGAATCCATTTCAATTCAACTAAGAGAAGTGTTGGCAATATTCATTTCACTCTCTAATATACTCCTAATACACACTTTACACTGGTTAAAATTTGTTAGACATAGTGAAATCATGAACAGAACTCTTTGGATAAGAATTGAGACCTGGTAAAATTATGACTTTCAATGAATTTTAACTAATAATAATAATAAGCTCTTATCTGTAATGAAAAAAAATAATAATGTGATTATTATTAATTAAAGCTTCTAGATCCTTAGTGCAAAAATGACAAAGTCAAGTCAAATATAGAGAAAGCTAACTAATGAATAATCACATGCAACAAAAATTAGAAAGTAAATTCCAAGAGAAATATATCGCTCAAAATAAAACAAGAAAATAATTCAAGTCTATCTCTTCAAATGTAAATTGTTAATACTGATTCTATAGAGCACAAGACAGTTGCGCATGCACTACTGCAAGACAAGTATTTCTAGATTCTGCAAAATAAATAATAACAAACTTTTTCAACATGAAACAAGAACCAATTTTAGCTTGGTTGCTTAAGGGTCACTCCAAAAATCATTGGACTCATATAAAGCAATGAATTTTCTAAACTAGATTTAAAGAGGATGTCTTCTTGCATTACAAAGGGTACAGGTTAAGAGTATTGGAGGCAGGAAGCAGCAAAAACAAAAATTATGTAGAGTTTCGTTAACATTATTTGTTCATGGACTTTCTTCAGAAATAGCTTTAATACATCGTACATACCTTTGAGTGGTATGAGACCTTTATCATAAAGCTCACGGTAGTGCAAAGTAGTCATTAAGCTGCAGGTAGTAGCAGGTGAAAATAGAACAATAGGGAGTGCTAGTTCATGAGCAGATTGTGTAGTAAAAGTCATGGACAAATCAGAAACCAAGCAAGTAACTGGAGGTATAATGTCGGCAATGGCAGAATCATAGAGTCTAGCAAGAAGTTCACGAAAGGGTAGGAAAAAGGTCTCTATCACTGATTTACAAAGGGCCACTACGTCTTGAGTAACATCAACATCATCATCATCATTGGGAGGAAGACCATTTGGGATGGTCTCAAAATGAAAATCTGGAATGCCATCAAGGGCTTTAAGAGATCTTGAATTGAGCAAGCATTTGTAGTTGTATTCAGTGTGGACAAAGGTAATGCAAAAGCCTCTAAGATGAAGCAACTTTGCTAGTCGGAACAAAGAGCTTATATGACCTTGAACTGGAAATGGGGTCAACACTGCGTGTGGCTTTCTGACCTGCATTTTTTGTTGTGGTGTGAAGAGAGTGAGGTGAAGGATGAGTAGTGGAAATGACCAATGTTTAAAGATGTTCTAACAACCGTGTAAAATATTATGAATGTTATGTTTTGTTGTCACAATATCCTCAAGCCATTAAGAAGACACAAAGCCAAATTGTACACAAATTATGTAGAGTTTCGTTAACAGACCAGAATAACAAACATGCTAAAACAAATATTCACAGAACGTACATATGCAGGAGATATTGATTACATTACTTCAACGTACTATTCTAAAGCACACCAGAATAACATCCTCATTAACATAAATAGAGATATACGTAAATTTCCTGCAGAATATTACATCCTCTGCTATATGCAAAGAAGATCAATGAAAAAGACCCATATATGAGTGTTCAAAAAGTTGATATAACTCAACTCAACTTTCTTTTTATTTTCTCTGTTAATTCTTGAACCATGTATATGTTTCTTTCTTCTGGTTTAAGCTTCATGTTTTTCTGAGTATTTCACCAATGTTACTTTATAAGGGTTCATTTACTGACCCTAAGTTAAAGTTGGATCAACATGTCAAGAGTCAAGGGTTCACAAACTCTATCACATAACAGAACAAAAACAAAACCAGCGTTTGATTCACGCATGTAGCTAGAATATAAAAAAAAACATGTGTTAGTGTGTTGACATGTGTGTTTTGAATTTTGTGAATGAGTTAGTCCTCAAGAAAGACATAATCATCGTGTGTTGATTTTGAAAAAATATATTGAAACATCATGGTACTACTACTGCAACCACAACAACATATAAACTATGTTAGCTATCTTAATCATGTCTTTTAAACCAAACTAAACAAAATGGAAGGGACTAGTGTTGATCTTGATTAAACTAATGAAGATTGAAGTAAAATTGTAGGGATTATTATTTGTGTTGTAAAGTGTAAAAAGTATATGAATGAGGTAGGCACAACTTACCTTATGAGTCTTAAAAAGGTTGATGCAGAAGGCAAAGAAAGCAAGGCAAGGATGAGAAGCAGTGAGCAGCGCAACCCAAAATCAAAACAACAATTCAACAAACAGTTCAATCACCACCTACATTATTTCCAAAACATTAGAAACATCATATGAAATGAAAACCCTAGGTTACAGTGTTAATCAAATTACGTTAAATGGAGGCTCTGAAATTTCCTTCCCCTAATCTTCAACAGACCCCTATCTGCAATAGAAATCAAACCCAATTTCATTTCCACGAACCCTAACATTCAAATTAGTAATAAAAAGTAAAACAATTACTAGAATAAGTTATAGAATACCCTGGATAGTTGAATAAGTTATGTGAAATAGAAATAAAATACGAAAGACTCTGGCGGTTAAGGTTATACCTATTTATTATGTGAAATAGAACTAAAATACCAAAGACTCTGGAGGTTAAGGTTATACCTATTTATGTGATATTCTTTGTCTTCCACTGCGATTCAAGTCACCACGTCAACAATGCGGAGGAAGGAAGAAGAAACGAGTAGTGGTTAAAAAGAGAAGAATGGTAATATGGTCGAAGAAGAAGAAATGAAGAAATTGGATACTTAATGGAAGCAGAGAGGGAGAAATGTTGATGAGGAGAGACGTCGAACAAATCTCAGTTTTTTTTAATATTTTAATTATTTTTAAAGTAACCAATTATAAAATATTTTATTATTTTTCTATAAAAATAATTAAAATCTTTTTAAAAAAATATTATTTTTAAATTTTACTGCCATTTTTTTAAATATTATTAAATCTTTTTTACAAATTTTATTTATAAAAAAATATAGAAAATAATTTTCATTCTTGCCAAATTTTATACAAATATATATTTGAAAAATAAAATAAAATTATATTTATATAATTGAAGAAAATTTTGCAGGAATTTCTTACTATTAATTTTTTGAAAAAAATCTTACATATTTTCTAGAAAAAAATATTTTGCAAATAAATTTGTAATAATTTTTTGTGAAATATTTTTCTTAGGAAAATTTGTAACTTTTTTTTTCTAAAAAAATTTGCAAATGAATTTGATGCTTTTTTAGTAGTGTGTGAACTAACCTGAAGCCTTCCTTCTTGTTTCAAAAATTAGATTCAAAATCCTACTGAATTAAAAAATTACATCAAGTGATTCATTGAAGCAACAAAAAGTAAAACTTAAACCCTAAATTAATTGAAAGAAAAACATTACCTTTTTTCGACCTAAGCCCTAACTATTGTTATAAATGTTTTGTGAAAATAAACTTGTGAGACACACAAATTTAAAGTACGATCATCAGCATCTTCTAAACTTAGGCAACGAACTTCCATAGACAAGCACTAATTTGAATGGATAAGAATGGAGGAAAGAAGTTTGATGAACCCTAATTTTTACATTCAATGAAAAGGTGAAGTGGAAAGAGAGATGAAAACAATGAAAATGAAAACACACGAGAGTGAATGTTGTGAAGGAAAAAGAATAAGAGAAATTACCTTTAAAGGTGAGATTGAGATGAAATACTTTCATACTTCAATGATAGCAGCATAAGAAATGAAATTTGAATTGATGCTTCAATGAAATAATTGTGAGAAAGTTTAAATGATTTTGAGGTTTATAAGTTTAAATGATTTTAAAAGTCAATAAACTTAGTTAAATTTGATGAATTGTTACTGATTTTTAAATAAAAAAAAACTAAATTAATTATAATCAATGAAATGTTATACCAACTTTTAAATTAAAAAAATGTAACGGTTTAAAATTTTTGCTAATAATTATATAATTTTGTGACGGTTTATACAATATTTAAAAATAATCATCTATTAATTAACTAATTTTTTGTAATGAAAGTTTATCAAACTCTTCTTCTAAGCTCCTCTTACGATGGTAGCCATTGCTACTGCTACGGAGCATAGGGGTATTAAATCCTAAGATCTTTTTTTAGCGATCGAGCCTAAGGTCTAAAAGAAAATGATTAAGGTTGGTCCATGCTCCACTAAGGGGAGTTGAAGGACTAGGTTTCTAGCTTAGTACGGTGAGAAATGGATCATTATTCTTTTGATCTTACTCTTACGTCTTTCGTGGAAGATATTTATAAAGTTTATGGCATTTGTACTAATGTTCATGCCGAGTTTGTAATTGTTAAAGCATGTTATCCTACTAATAATGTATATTGGCTTGAATGTAGAGGACTTTACTTTTGTATATGAATTTTTATTTAAAGAGTTAGATATTCTTGTTCATTTTAGTGACTTCAAATGTGATATGTTGTCAATTTTATGAATTGCTTTGAGTCAACTTCATCCCAATAGTAGACATTTCTTAAAAGGTTTCAAAATTTTTTGTGATATTTTATATTTTATTAGTTGCTCATTCATCCCATATTTGGCTTGATCTTTATCTAAACATTTTAAGGAAGAATTTGAAAGTCCTCTTTTGAACAATTCTCCATTATGTAAAACAAAGAATACTATGATTTTTCTCATTTTCTGAGTTTTATTTAGATTACTCAAGATATCTTGTTTTGTAAGTAATGTATGATGAGTGTTATCAATGTTGGCTTTGTGGGGTCAATGTGAAATATATCATCATGATCCAACTCAAGAAGTGTAACATTTATGGTATTAATGTTTCAAGTTAGACAGTTTCTTTGTACTAGCGATCTTTGATAATACATCATCTCAGTTATTTTGTTCTCTAGGTATATATTTCATTTCAAACATATCAAATCATTTACTAAGTTTTTGGCTATATGATAATATATCTAGATGGATGACTCTTTGGCTTGAAATTCTCTACTTACTTTCCTTGTTATTAACTTTGAGTTACTTTTGTAGTAGAGTTGTTTAACTCCCATTTCTTTATCGAGTTTTACATAACTATTAATGCTCCATACTCAGCTTGGTTGTTTGATGCTTGGAATTCAAATATAAGTGCTTACTCAAGTATTATATCATCCTATCCTTTTAAAATAATTTACGCTCCACTATTTATCCTATTTGAATAACCATCTATTAACAAAGTCCATCATTCATGTTTCTATCCTTGAAACAAAAGCTTAGTTAAGAAATCAACTACAAATTGGGCCTTCATGAGTCCTTGAATTCTGTTATGTTATTCCAAGCTAGTGAGACTAATTTACCATTTGTTTGTTTTACTTCTTTAATATTCATAGGAGTTTGCATTACTAGGGTAACTTCACATTTGCTAGGATTTGCTTTTACTCTTCTTTATGTAATATGAACCCTAAGATTTTTTTCTCCACCTATCCCAAATACACATTTATCAAGATTTAACCTCATATTGTGTTTTTGAACCTTGGCAAAAACTTTTTCTAGGTGATCAGGATGGTTATTAACATTTTTGAACTTGATAATTATACCATCTATATAAACTTCCATTATATTCACCTATCAGGTCTTTAAATGTTTTATTCATTAACGTTTGGTATGTAGCACTAGTAGTACTTTATACCAAAGGCCACAACTTTATAGCAAAAGTTAGCTCCTTCCATAATAAAAGTAGTTTTTTCTCCATCAAGAGGATAAATTCAAATTTGATTATAACTCGAATATATATCTAAAAACTGAGGACTTCATGACCATATGTGTTATCAACTAGCCAATATATATTTGACACATACGTTATTTACCAATAAATTTTTTAACTAGTACTACATTTACATGACAAGTTGTGTCAATTACTATTTTAATAGTTTTTCAACTTCTTCTATTGTTTTACGCCTCTCTTCACCTAATTTATGTTTTAGTTGTGTTATACATTTACCTCTCAGTTAAATGGAAAGTTAATGACAAATAAAATTTTGATCAATACTTGATATATTTGTTGCATTCCATGCAAAGAGGTTAATATTTTTGTAGAGCATCTCTTTTTCTTGCTTTTGTGATTTTGCATTTATGGTTCTCCCGACAGGTGTTACTTGGTCCAGTTGACGTATGAGCTGGAAATTAGAAATTGGTTCATCAAAACTAGGACAACTCCCCTTAAATTCTTGTCGATGATCAACATCAACATTTTCAACATTATTCTAACAATGCATGCCTTCCATTTGACATGAAAGATCACCGGTAATTTTCTTTAATGAATATGGTTGAATTTTTAAACTAATATTATAACATTATCTTATCTCCTTAAGGTATGCTATTAATTTAAGGTTTTTCATTTTATGAGGACATTGTAAGAAGTTTATGGCTCTATTAGGATGTACCTCATCAAGATATTTTTACTTTTTCTACCAACACAAAAGGTAGTTAGTAAATCAACGTATCCTTTAGTATGTACTAATTTCCCAACGAACTGTACCAAAGGATCCAGATAAGGTTGGATCGAATCATGTGGCACATCCATGTTCAGAATGGTTGACTATTATAACATATCTGTCAAGCTTTCTTGATCAATCAATCTTTACTTTACTCCCAATTGGCAATGAAAATAGTGATGACAATAGGTTCATCTTTGTTAGGATCATGTGTACTTAAATCTTCATCAATGAAGGTCATGGGACACAATGTCTTTGGCTTAAGTGACTAGAGATGTAAAAGTTATGAACAATCCTCAAATGTTTTTTCGAGTTGAGCTCGTACATTCTTCTCCTATAAAACCACTTGTAATATTATTAATCATACCTCGTACTTGTCCATCAATTGCAATAATTTTTTGGGTTAGTGGTTATTGGTTGAACATCTATTCGAGGATGATCGCATCATGGTCCTATAAAACCGTTGACGAAATTGCTTGTAGACTTGAATAAAACAATTTAGTGATCTAACTCTGATATAATCTTCTACAATTTCTTAGACTCTTCTACATTTTTAATAGTGTATTCGTAATTTTGATGCTATGCACATTGCTTAGACCGGTCTGCATCTGCAAGTGTAGCGGTAGGTTTTGGTAATTTAACCAACTCCAAGTTATATGTTTTTTAGAAGACTATCTCACTACCATTCAAAGGTGTGAACCTTATCTCATCATGTCTATCATCTTGTCTGAATCCTTTTTCGAACTGTTCTTGTGAGTCAAACTATCTCTTTCTTGGCCTTTTCTTTTTCTAATTTCATTTTTTTTTCAATTATTAAAACCTAGAACCTCAAGTTCTAAGCTCCTCTAATGTGTCTAGATAGTCCATGTATATAGCCTACCTAAAAATGGTCCTCATAGTGTGAATAGTCACATTAGGGGATAAATTATCAATTGTGAGACTTACCTCAGTGAGTCATTCCATAAATTTTCTTAAGGACACATTTTGCTCTTGTCTTAGTCCCTAGGGAGTAAGAATGGGTTGGTGTGGTTGATTGACTATAAAGTTGACTCAGAATTTTGTCAATATCTCAAATTATTCTATTAATCCATTAGGTATATTATAAAACCATTTAAGTGTTGGTCATTCAATATCATCAGAGAAAATTTACATAAGAGGGCATTACTTTCTCTGAATATGCTTATTTGCATCATATATTCTCATTTGGGTCTAATCCTCCTCCAAATTTCTCCATATTATGAGTTTTCTACAATGAGGGTAAGGGTTCCTTCAATATATTAGGAGTAAAATAACTTTCGAGTTTCAACCTCAATTATCCTTCAGTATTAAGGGATTGGGCTTGCCTCATGATTAAGCCAAACTCAAATTGACCAACCTTATGTCAAAGGGGAATAATACCTTGAGGGAGATCTTACCAAAGCTCGTAATTTTCTTTTCAACTCCTAATTGTGTCACTTGAAAGCTTTCATCTCTTCTTAGTGTTTCTTTTTTATCGTTTTATCTCTTCTTAATTTTATTTAAAAACTCATTAATAGATGCACGTCACTACTACAGAATATGCTTTCCACATCGTCATTTAACGTCGGTTAAATCTGAAACGACGTTGAATATATTTTCAACGTCGATTGGATAAAAAACAATGTTGAAAGTAGAATTTTGAACACATTTGACGTAGATTTTTATACAATTGATGTTATTATGATATTTTACATCGGCTTTAGTATACCCTACGTGGAAAACCCTTTTTCGATGTCGGTTGTGGGTATAACTGACGTTGAAAACCCATATTCCTGACTCTTCTGCTAGGGATTTCACTATCTCCTTGTCGCAGCCTGAAAACCCATTTACTCTCCACCATCATCGTGCCCATCTCTCATCCGCTCTCATGGCCATCCCTCTCACGACCATCCCTCTCACAGCCTCGTCGCGGCTTGAGAACCCATTTACTATCCACCATCATCGCAATCATCCTTCTCACGGCCATCCGCTCTCACGACCATCCCTCTCACAGCCACCACCAACCACCCTCCTAGTTAGCCAAAGTTGTACCACGCCTCCCCCTTGTCTCACCCTCATTTTCATTCTCCCAATGCCCTCACCTCGCCACCGCGCACCCTAGAGCGCGCAATTAGACTACCACAACCTCCACCCTCACTACCAATGACTCGCGACCTCACCCTAGCCACTCACCGGCAACCCTAGCCCCTCCGCGACGCTAGTCACCGCAGCCTCCACCCCCACCGCAGCCTAGGTGGGAGGGCCAGTCACCACCGCTCTCTCTCTCTCTCCCTCTCTCTCTTTGGTGCGCACCTCCATTGCTGCCCTAACCCTCAGGTATGATGTTCTTGCACTTGAATTTTATTTTCTATAGGAATGTGGAGAGAGTTTTCCAAAGAATGAGTATGTCTTCACTCTCAGCAATGTACCAAGATAAAGGATGAGAAATGAAATGTAGGAGAGTATGAAAGATACATGTTTTAGGAGTGTTTAGGGATATAAATTGTATAACTATTATACATGGTTTTGGATCATTCAGAGAGACAAATAGAAGAAAGATATTGTAAAAAGTATATTCCAATAAATGATGATTACTTTGGGAGAATTCTACTATGATACTACTATGTAAAAAACTATATATTTTAATGGAGATGATTTGCATTGAATTAGACTTGGCTGGTTTCAAATGTGCCCGTGGGGCTTTTTGATAGCGATAATGATGCCTAGAATTATACTTGGACTGTTTGAATGTTTCCGTGGGGCTTTTTATTGGAAGTTCTCACTGTGTCATCTTTGGTTTTTGTCAAAAAATAGAGGAAACTCTGGCAGATTTTCATTAGAAATTAATCATTAAGTGTGAATTATGAAAACTACATATAGCAATGTAGTTATATTAGTGATGATAGTAACAAAATTGTGATAATATAAATTTTGTATGATATTGTACCCATGGGACTCTATGATTTTAATTTTTAAAAATTTGGTTTTTACCAAAAAACAGATGAAATTCTGCTTAATTTTCGTTAGAAATTAATCTAGTTTTGTATAGATTTCATTAGAGATAACGATTATTAGTATTAATCGTTTATTGGTTTCCCATTTGTAGACTCCAATTCCAAAATGGATCAAAGTTGGTTAAATGCAAGTCGTATATCAGAAAAGTATGAGAATGGAGTCAAAGAATTTTTCCGATTTGCCGAACACAATGGCACCAAGGTTAATGGAAAATTGTATTGTTCATGCGTTAACTGCGTTAATGGGAAAGTACAGACACTGGAGACAATACGCGAACATCTTTTATGCGATGGGATCATGAAGAATTATATCGTATGGACATGGCATGGTGAAGTGATTGATATTCTAGTGCTAACACAAGCTGAGCAAGAGGAGGATATGACAATGGAAGATAGAATAGAAGACATGATTCATGATGTGGGTCAAGAGAATTTTCTGCAAGCAGATGCTCCTGTCTATGATAAATTGAAGATAGATTCAGAGACACCTCTGTATGCTGGTTGTACAACATTCACGCGATTGTCAGTTGTATTGCGATTGGTCAATTTGAAGGTAAAATTTGGTTGGAGTGATACAAGTTTCACTGAGTTACTACAAGTTTTTAAGGATATGCTCCCAAGCGATAACCTTGCCTAATCGTATGTATGAAGCAAAAAAAATACTTTGTCCAATGGGTTTAGAGTATAAAAAGATACACGCTTGCCCTAATGATTGTGTATTATACAGAAAAGAGTTTGAAAGCCTACATGAGTGTCCAAGATGTGGTGTATCGCGTTACAAAGTGAAAGATGGGGATGATACCAATGAATATATTGATAGAAAGAGACTTCCTGCAAAAGTTATACGATATCTTCCAATAATTCCAAGATTTAAGCAATTGTTTGCCAATGGAGAAGAAGCCAAGAATATTATATGGCATTCAACTGCAAAAAAACGTGATGGATTGCTCCGCCATCTGGCCGATTCTCCACAGTGGAAGAAAATTGACTGCCTATTTCCAAGTTTTGGCAGTGATGCATGAAATCTTAGACTTGGACTAGCCATAGACGACATGATGATTTTAACCAGTAATCACAACTCATGGCCAGTTCTTTTAGTGATTTACAACCTTCCACATTGGTTGATTTTCAAGTGCAAGTACATGATGTTATCCATGATGATTGCAGGTCCAAGTAATGACATAGATGTGTATCTAAGTCTGTTAATAGATGACTTAAGGCTATTGTGGGAGGAAGGAGTGGATGTGTTTGATGCCTATCAGCAGCAGAGCTTCAAGTTACATGCAATGTTATTTTGTACTGCTGAATATAGAGGAAATAAGGTTTGAAATTAATCTCCCTTGTGTATAAATCACACATAGGGTAATCTATTTATAATAGAGAGGTAAAACTAAAAGAGTAACCGAAAGTAAACAGAATAAACAGAAGATATTGTTTGATATTGTGGTTAACAATATCTAACAATATCAAACTATATCTAAAGAATATCTAACACTCCCCCTCAAGCTGGAGCATACAAATCGTATGTGCTAAGCTTGTTACAAATATAATCAATTCTAGGCCCCCGTAAAGACTTAGTGAAAGTATCTGCTAACTGATCACTTGAGTTAACAAACTCAGTCTTGATATCTCCAGACATAATCTTTTCTCGAATGAAATGATAGTCAATCTCAATGTGTTTGGTCCTCTCATGAAAGACAGGATTAAAACTAATATGAAGAGCAGCCTGATTATCACACACAAGTGTGTCATTTGAGTGACATCTCCAAATTGTAACTCTCTAAGCAACTGCTTGAGCCAAACAAGTTCACAGGCAGCTGAGGCCATAACTCTATATTCTGCTTCTGCACTGGATCTTGCCACAACACTTTATTTCTTACTTTTCCATGAGATCAAGTTACCACCAATGGAGACACAATATCCAGATGTAGATCTTCTATCCGAAGGAGATCCTACCCAATCAGCATCTGAGTAACAAACAACTCTTGTATGGTTATTAGAACCATATAACAATCCTTTTCCAGGAGATCCTTTAATATAATTCAAGATACGAATGATTGTATTCCAATGATCTTCACATGGTGAATTAAGAAATTGACTTACTACACTGACTACAAAGGAAATGTCAAGACGAGTAATTGTAAGATAATTCAATTTTCCAACCAATCTTCTATACTGCTCAGGATCAGATATAGGCTCCCCCTTGTCGCCGCCGTCCGTTCCGACGTCCTGGGGACGTCTCGAACGTTAATGCGAGCGGTTGCGAAAAGATGGGAGAGACTCGCGTTTTTTGTTAAAATTGTGTTCATTGCTTCCGAGGTGCTCAACACTGAACTATCCTCTAATAGAAGCAAGGTTTTCGAAAAAGGGGTTCTTTTGGAGTCGCCACCAATGTTTTGACCAGAAACATTGGAAAAGGAAAAAAAAGCGTTGATTTTATTAAAAACCAACTTGGCCATTATAACCAGAGTTGGGTAAGGGAGTTAGTTACGTGTGGGGAAGGTGTTAGCACCCCCACAACGCCCCTTTCGGGTTCCCTATGACGGATTTATTCATTAAGTGAAGATTATGAGAAATTACGGTTTTACCCTTATTTTATTCGTACAGTATTTAAATATGACTATCTACATGATTTATCTACATTGCATACAAAAAGCAATAAATAAAGCAAGTAAAGAATAAGAGAATTGAGAAAAACCTCCGTAGCAAGCTTTTATATTAAGATTCCGTTACAAGGAGGACGCGTTTCTGCAGTCCTTCGCTCTACAATTGCTCTCCTCTCGACTTACAATATCGACTCGACTAATTTTTCTAGAAGAAATCGAATGCCGAATAGAAATTCCTTAACCGATTGTTACCTATAATAGGCAATCGGAAAGATCATTCGAGAGAGGGAGAGAAGAAGACAAGTCTCGTAGTTCTCTGGAGTGTCTGGGGTGAGGAATGAGACAAATGAGGCTCCTATTTATAGCATTTTTGCTGCCTGGAACTTTGGGACGGCCGTCTGGGTTGGGACGGCCGTCCCAAACATGATTTCTGCGTTGTGCCAATCTGGGACGGCCTTACTGGGTTGGGACGGCCGTCCCAAACGCAATTTTGTGCATGTTGGGACCCCCTGGGGTTTGGGACGGCCGTCCCACATTCGGGACGCGCGTCCCAACTGCTTAATTGCAGTTGGGACGGCCGTCCCAACCTTGGGATGGTGGTCTCGACCTGTTTTGCCCAGTTTTTGTATTTTGGGACCCCGGGAAGCTTTCCTTGCCGTTTTCGGACGTGGATTGGTGCCGATATATATCCGTTGAAGCTTTATCTTCGTGTAGGAAGTCTTCTTGGTCTTCATTTGTAATGTTGGGCGAGCTTTATTTATGTATAGGAAGTCTCCTTTGTGTGGATGAGTGAACTCCGTCTTATTATGAGAGGTCTTCTTTAGTCTTTATCGTGCATATGAGCGAATTCCATGTTGTTGCGGGAGGTTTCCTCAGTTTTTGGGAAGCTAGATGAACTCCATCTTCGGGCGAAGTTCCTCTAGCTTTTATTTTGAGAGGTCGGGCAAAATTAGGGGTCTATAGCTGCCCCCTTCACCTCGCCTAACTAATTTGTTGGTTTTAATATGCCGACATAATTAGTTGGTAGGGGAAGGAGTTAACCCTTTTGCTCGGCTATCCTTCTGGATATCGCTCCTTGCCGATCCTCCGGATGATAAATATTTTGATAGGTACTAACCCCTATCCGTTTTGAGCCTTCTTTTTCTAAGACTCGGTGAGTACTTACCCTCACCTCGGTATAAGTCCGTATTTGACTAGACTTTTATGGGTACCTACCCCCATTAGGTATGAACCTTGTTCTTCAAGGTTTTGGTGAGTACCTACCCTCACCTGGTATGAGTTTGCATTTTGCAGAACTCTTGTGGGTACTTACTTCCGAGGTGCTCAATACCGAACTATCCTCTAATAGAAGTAAAGTCTTTGCACCCGTTTTTTGCAATGCTTCTCGGTGAGTATTTTTACTCCACCTGATGCATCTTTGCTAAGTTTTGATGAGTACCTACCCTCATCCGGTACAAACCTTATTTTTATAAGGTTTTGGTGGGTACCTACCCCCACCCGGTACAAATCTGCATTTTTTGCCAGATTCTGAATGAGTCTTGTTCTGCAAGACTTTGGTGAGTATCTACCCTCACCCGGTATGAACCCCGTTCTGCAAGGTTTTTTGATAAGCCTCGTTCTGCAAGGCTTAGGTGAGTACGTACCCCCACCCGGTATGAAGTTTTTGGTAAGCCCCATTCTGCAAGGCTTAGGTGAGTACGTACCCCCACCCGGTATGAAGTTTTTGGTAAGCCCCGTTCTGCAAGGCTTAGATGAGTACGTACCCCCACCCGGTATGAAGTTTTTGGTAAGCCCCGTTCTGCAAGGCTTAGGTGAGTACGTACCCCCACCCGGTATGAAGTTTTTGGTAAGCCCCGTTCTGCAAGGCTTAGGTGAGTACGTACCCCCACCCGGTATGAAGTTTTTGGTAAGCCCCGTTCTGCAAGGCTTAGGTGAGTACGTACCCCCACCCGGTATGAAGTTTTTGGTAAGCCCCGTTCTGCAAGGCTTAGGTGAGTACGTACCCCCACCCGGTATGAAGTTTTTTTGGTAAGCCCCGTTCTGCAAGGCTTAGGTGAGTACGTACCCCCACCCAGTATGAAGTTTTTGGTAAGCCCCGTTCTGCAAGGCTTAGGTGAGTACGTACCCCCACCCGGTATGAACCCCGTTCTGCAAGGTTTTTTAGGATGAACTTTTTTGTAGTTAATCCTATGATTATCTGTTTTTGGAGATGAGTTGGCGGCTTGCTGTTTTTGATTATGCGCCCCTGGGGAGTAATTGATTTTCTTTTTTGTTTTCAATCGTCCGGCTTTTGCCAGGGATTTCTGTGTTTTTGGCTTTTCTTTGTTTTAGCCATCCGGCTTCGGTCGGGGATTTCTGTTGATTGCCTCTTTTTAGGCAGGATTCCTCTAGAGGATTTTTGGACTCTTCTATTGATTGTGCCTCTTGAGTAGGCGGAGATCCACTTGGGGATTTGATTTTTGTTAGTTGTGCCTCTTGATTTAGGCCGAAATCTACTTGGGGAGATTTTGCTGATTCCTGGTTGTGCCTCTTGATTAGGCAGATGCTTCACTAATGATGAAGACTTTTTCCGTTTTGTATTACCTCTTGTATAGGTTGATTTTCCATTTCTTGGGGGCATTAGCTTTTTGCTTGCCTGTTGGAAGTGAAGGCTTTGCTTTTCACTGGGGATATTCATATTGGGTGTTCCAGATGATTAACTCCCTGAGGATATGAATTTTGTATTTTGCCTTTTATCTGGTAGGCTTGCTGGGGATTTTTCTCTTTTAGTGATCCACCGTAGATTTGATCGTCTTCCGGAGATCTATTTTGAATTGCCCCCTAGGGAGGGATGGAGTTTTTTGACTCCTTGTTGGCTGCTGTTGTTTGAGCTGGCTTTGCTAAGCTCTTATTTTGCTGAGGAATGGGTTTCTTCCCTTTTCTCGCAATTTCTCTTTTTTGCGATTTAGTTTTTGCATATGTGCTCCTTTTATGCACATTGGCTTGATCTTTGGATGAAAAAGATATATTTTTCTTCCTCTTTTCTTTTTGGTGATCCCTGGGGAATTTCTCGGCTTCCTGGGGATCCTTTTTTGATTTGGAGTCCTGACTCCAGGCCTTGTGGAGCTCTTTATTGAGCGGGGTGAAGATTTTTCTTCTTTTCTTTTTTGTTGCCCCCCGGTGATGTAAAGGACTTGACTTCGTATGATGGGCTCTTGTGTAACCCTTATTCTCCGTTGGGGAATGAAGCGGAGATCCTTATATGAGTGTGCTTGATTACTCATGTGGTGACAAAGATGAGTCGCGAGGTATTCTTTTTGTTTTGCCTCTGGAGTAGGCAGGGATCCGCTTGGGGATGATCAAACCTTTCTGTTGGCTTTTCTTGGTTGATACACCTTCTTTTATTGGTGTGGAAGGTTGATGGTTGGAGCTAGTTTCCTTGAAGCTCCTTATGTTGCTGAGGTTGATTTTGATTTCGCCTCTTCTATCGCGATTTAGTTTTTATCGCGAGCTGTTTTGAAATCTGGCTTTTTAGTAGATCATATGTGCCTTTTATTTTGTACACATGGGCATTTTGAATGCGAAGTGTAAAACAGAAATAACGATTTTTATTTATTACTGCTTTTTGTTGGATACATTTCAAGCATATTTGAGATACTAGAAAGCTATCTAAACTAAGTCTTCTTGATCATCTGCCTCAGGTCGGAGTGGCGGATGGTGCCGGGAAGGGAAGCGCGAAGTAGGCGGTGCTGAATCTCGCTCGAGTCCGGACCAGGCTCTCTATCTGTCGATCCGTCCTGTCTTGCCCGACAGTCAGCTGGCCAAACCGCTGGCGTATAAACCGGAACTCTCCTTCCATATAGGCGTGCTCCTCATCTAAGCGTCGGTACAAGCCGGAGAAGTTCGGATCGTGTGATTGTTGCTCGGGACTCGAAGTAGTGGGGATGTCTTGCGGCGTATCGAAGTCGCGCATATCCCATGAAATCGAGATGATAGGGTTTAAGATGAACCCTGTTCCTTCTTTGCTGAGGATATTCATGTGCGTCAGCACTCCTCCGTTGATAGGCTCTGGTTGAAGTTCAGCCGGGATATCTTCTCCGTCCATGCATCCCCAATATTCAGCTAGAGGGGTAAGGAAGGGAGCCACCATGATCGCTCCCGCTGGTCCCCGAGTACCGCATTCCTTTACAGCCTTCAAGAATGCGTATCCCGGGTTACATCGGTGTCCCTGATGCATGCAGTAGACTATAAAAAGATCAGCCAGCGTGACCTTTCCCTGGCTTTCCTTCCTGCTGTGAATGGTCCCAGCAAGTAATTTGTGGCAAATGCGAAGAGGGGGATTGAAGGCTGCGCCCTTCAGATTAGATGGGAGATTGATAGCTCCAGTAATCTCCTTCCACATACTGGTGGTGGTGAGAATGGTAGGTTTCTCTAGATATGCGGACCGATATTCCGGTGTTCTTGTATCGGCTCATTGGCAGAATCCCATGATGACGTTGAAGTCATCCAGGGCCGTGGTCCGGTAGGCTCCATCCATCCAGTAGGAGACAGCTTGTGTTGGTGGCACTCCAGGAATTGTAGATGGCATCTCCATCATGTTGACAGAGGCGAGAAACTCCATCGCAGCGGTGCGATGGATCCGAGTGGGCGGCTCAGCGAGTAGGAAGTCCCATCCTATGTTGTGGATGAACTTCCTAACGTCTTGCTCCCAGCCGAATGTAGCAAGGATCCCAAAATCTAACCGCAAGCATAGGGTACCGTGCAAATTGTTGGATATTTGCCAATCGTTGTTGATGCGCTTCGCCATCATCATGCTAGTGACAGGAGTTCTCCTAGCAGCAGTCCGGTGCGTTTTCTTCTGGACGAGGCTTCTCCGTGTTCCATTGTGAGCTCTACTCTCTTAGAAATGCTAAAAATGTATGGAGGAGGAGGAAAAACAAGATAGGAAGCTTGGAATGAAGTGCCAAAGCTCAATTCCCGCACCTCTCATATATAGCCGCGCAGGGGAGTTTGGGACGGCCGTCTGGGTTGGGACGGCCGTCTCAAATGGCAAAAATGCACATACTGGGACCCCCTCCTGAGACGCACGTCTCAAACGAAAATTGGCACTTGGGACGGCCGTCTGGACATTGGGACGGCCGTCCCAAGCTTCTGTTGATGGTTTTTGATTTTTTGAGTTAAATTTCGTGTTTTTTGATGAAATTGAGGATAGGATTCCCTTCATTTATGCTTTAATGCATGCAATGCTTCATGATATGCATTCTATGATCTATTTCAGTTAATATTTTGAAAGTTTTAACTGATGTGCTTTAACTTCGAGCGTATTCTTGGTGTTGTGCCTTCATGTCATTTTATTTTTTGATCAACAAGCTAAGCTGTACTGATTTGCCATCTTGGAATTTTCTTTGCTATGGCCGAAGAACTATCTTCTGTTCGTAGGGTAACTGCCATATTAATGCCCTCCTTCCTTTCCTTAGGGATTTTGACCTTCCTATTGATCACTATGTTACCACATTCCCCTTTATTACTTGAATGCTTTATAGTGAAAGGGTCAAGAGAAGAGACAGAAAAGGATTTGTATCAAAGGCTTGTGTTTTAGAGGGATATTTTTGTACGAAAGGTCTTTGTAAGAATGGCTAGCCCAGGTTGGTCGGTGTTTAGGCTAGTTTAGACAAAACGTTTTGCTTTTATAACGAGGCGTCGTTGCTTATTGTTATATAGCACCTTTTTGCGATTGATTAACTTCCCTAGGCCGCCCTTTCGGGTTTTCAGCCTAGGATACTGTGCTCTTATCCTAACTTTTGTCTAGGTTTCCCTTTTTGTATTTATTTTTAAGGAATACCTAGCGGACTTTTATAACCCTAACTTTTGCCCAGGTTACCCTTTATTATTGTTCGGGTCTCCTGCCAGGTTTACCCTAACTTTTGTGCAGCCCCCTTTGTGGGTTTCCCGCCGGGTATTTTGCCCTTTTATTTTCTTGTCTTGGTCTTTGACCTTGACGGGCTTCCTTTTTTTGTATGCATATATTTTTTTGCACAACATTGTCGAAACTTGATTTTATCAAGATAAATTTTAGTTGTGTTTCTAATTAATCAATCCTTTTTTACTTTACTTTGCGACGCTTTAATTATTCAAACGCATTTGGAACAAAACGCTTTATCTAAACCTTGTTTTATTAAAATGGGGTATAGATACATTTAGTAAGAAAAGAAGCAGATAGTAAGAATAGCATTCTTTTGTAATTTCAGGGAAATGTGTGCCCTAAAGATGCTCGGGGGACGGGCACACCCCGAGGAGTGATCTCTAATAGTCACCAGGTTTACATCCTTTAGAATCAGAAGAAGGACACCTAATGACTAACGCTACCCTTTGCGCTAATACCCCTCCTTTTCGGAATATCATCTTCGAGGGGTAAGACTTCCCTATTTTCCGTATGGCTTGATCTTTTGTAGGGTCGTACCCTAAACCATACTTTAACGGATTATCTTTGAAATATGGTGGCTCTCTTATTCCTTGAGCGTTCTTTCCGAGCCCCTGTCCTGGGCGATATCCATATCTTTTCATCATATGGGCCACCTTCATGTTATTAGGGAGTCTTTCGATATTGGCAATTTCGAGTGCTTGAAAAGATGTTTCAAGAGCCTCTTCAGTCGCATCCACATATGGTTGGACAGACGGTTTGCTTATTAGAAAGTCTTCTTCAGCTTGAACTGTGACCAGTTTATCATTTGTCACAAACTTGACTTTCTGGTGGAGCGTCGAAGGTATTGCCTTAGCGCTATGAATCCAAGGTCTACCAAGGAGACAACTGTATGCTGGTGTAATATCCATCACGTGGAAGTCTATGTTGAAAATAGTAGGTCCGATTTGGATTGGTAGACTAATCTCTCCTACTACTTCACGTCTTCATCCGTCAAAGGCTCGAACTATTGTATTACTCGGGCGCATGTGGGTTTCTTGTATTATTATCTTGTCGAGTGTACTTTTGGGCATAACGTTTAAGGATGACCCATTATCCACAAGAACTTTGGAAATGAGATATTCCTTGCATTTAACGAAAATATGCAAGGGCTTGTTGTGATCGGACCCTTCTAAAGGGAGTTCTTCATTGGTGAAGGTCGATGATCATTGGTCGTAATATTACCAATGATTCCTTCGAATTTGTCTTGGGATATTGCATGCGGAACAAATGATTCATTCAAAACCTTTAACAATGCGTTTCGATGCGGTTCCGAACTCATGATGAGTGATAACAAAGTTATCTTTGTCGGAGTACGATTGAGTTGATCAATGATAGAGTACTCACTTTGTCTTATGTACTCGGAGTAGCTCATCTCGTCTCCTCCTTGGATTCATTTTCTTCTTCGGCCTTATTTTTTGCCTTCTCTTTAGGAGTATTATCTTGAATTTCCTTGGGGGAATATATTCTTCCACTTCGAGTCATGCCCCCAATACCGGCTATGTTGGAGATATCTTGATTAACTCGGCGATTCTTCCGAGTATCTCCAGGGTACAGACTTTATTTGATGAATAAGGGAAAGGACGCGGTATGAATAAACGTAAAGGCGTTATTGCTTCTTCCCTTTTATTGATTGGAATGATCAATGGCGCTTGTTTGTTATCATCTTCGGATTTATTGACCATCGTAGAGATTTTGATGACGAAAGGCTTTTTTTCCATTTTTCTGATTCGTGGAAAGCACATCAGTTAATCCTTTCTTTTTATTATCTTTATTATTAAACGAGGAGGGATGTATGAATGTATGCAATTTATGAATGCAATAGACAATTTTAAGGAAAAGAAATCTTTTTATTAGAAAGTGTAAATCCTTCTATACAATGCTTTGAAGCAAGTGCTGACAAAAGCGAAAAAGCTTGAAGAATCCTATAGGTAAATTAGGCTTTCTTCGTAATTCGTCTTCAGCTGTTATCACGTGATTTCTGAGCGTCTTGATTTGCTCAGATACCGCCCGGCTCATGTCTTCACTATATCGACGAGCCTCTTTTATCTTTTCTTCTTGATGAACGATCAAGGCATGCTGCTGATCAGACCTTTCTATTACTTGGTTTCTCTCACGGAGTAGTTGACCATACTGAGCTAATCCATCTCTTTCTTTTTCATCTAGCTCTTCTAGGTCTTCTTTGTATTTTTCAGCGGTTTCCCACCACTTTTGTGCTTTGACCGCGTATTTGCTAGGTCGTCCTGTATTAACTTGATCGTCTTTGCCTGTTCTGTCAGTGCGCTCTCAAAATGTGCTATTTCATCGCTCATGTCCCGGAATAGACTATCTTGCTCAAGCCTCGGCATCTTCAATGCTTGTTTAGTCTCTTCCTGATAATCAGCACAATCATCTTTAAGACGCTCTATTTCGTGGTCCTTCTTTTTGCATTGCCTTTTTAGGCCATCTATTATAAGGGCTGATTCTTGCTCTTTTTCTTCAAAAGCCCTCAGCTGAGCTTCCATGACTTCAACCCTCTTGTTCAAGGCATTGACCCGCAATTGTAGCTCTTCACCGGCTAATGTTGTAGTGAATGCAGCAAATGGTTGGGGTATCCCTCTATTTTTCCTCCATTCCTCGTACTCATGGGATGTAGATATCTCGAACCTTTCCGAGTTCTTTATCTCCCATATAGATCGGTCTTTCCCATGCTTTCCGGACAGTGGATACTTCTTCAAAGCTATGGGAATAGTGGCATAGACTCAGCCCTCCGAGCTCTTCTTGGGTTGGCGCAGCTCGAGTTCTCATAAGTTGTCTCATAGCCAATTTAGGAGAGTAGGCTATACAACCTCTCGAGACCTAAAAGTGGTATGCTCGAGTAATCTCCGCATCGTACCGGAATATAACCGGGTCGGAACCAAGGGCAAACCCAAGATACATGCTCTATGTTCCAGCTTTTCTAACTCGGTTTTCCACTCTAAAGCTTGACGATGTTGAAGAGGGATTTTTGAGAAACTTCTTAAAGGGTCGGAAATACACCCATGTGGCTTGAGGCGTAAAAGTGAGTAACACCCCATACATATAGTAGTGAAGTACAACATCCGAGTGTTTTTCCCTGTTTCGTCGGCAAAATTCTACGTAAAGCGTGGTATCGCAAGGATTGCAGGTATAGGACTTTTTGAATACACATCCCAGTGCAAAGAATGCATCCATGGCAGCATGATCCACAATATTCGCATGAAATGGGAATAATATGATCCCGAACATTGCCAATGCTAGAGTTTTGTTGAATGTAGACCAATCTTTCTTTTCGCCTAAAGAGGTCGGGTGGTCTACTATCACGTATATTTTCCAACCTCGGACATTCCCTTTCCCCGGAGGGCGGATTGATGAGAAGGCAGCTTGTATGATAGTAGCAACCTTGCTCACGGTTGTATATTCTCCTGAGCAGACATAAACCCCAACTGACTGAGGCCATCTAACCATGAGTTCATATTCTTCTAAGGTTGGTACTAGGTCAAACTGCGAAAACTCAAAGCAGTGTAGATCGGGACTCCAGAAATGGACCAAGGCTCTAACAAAGATCGGATCGATGTTGATCTTTAGAAGGTCAAGAATTCTTCCATAAGATTTCTCAAAACTAGCACAGACCTCCGGCGGCATATAAGTACATAACTGCCTTATCTTCTCTACACGGCATAGAAGGATCTCCACTTTCTTTAATTGTCTATTACTGGATCCCTCCATTATCTAGCAGAAGTGAAAAATGCATGATATGAGGATGAGTTTTTGTAAATGTATGTATACAAGTGTTTATTTTTCTAAGTATTATCATGTTTTGTTCCTAATATGATGCATGATAGTACTTGGTTTTTCTTGAAAAGAAAACTTATCTTATATGAATGTTTATGGATTTCAATGAAGAGAGTCCTATTTTCTTCCCCTTTTTTATTTTTATGAAGAAAAGGTAATATGAATTATAAGACTTTTGCTAATAATTTTGATTTTGTAACAGAGGTATTTTTATGACTTTAATTTGTTTTTATATTTTTTATGACCCTTTATCTCTTCTGTCGGTCAACGTGGTTACTTAGCTTACAAAGAATCTGAAACCAGGCTAGCTTAACTGAAGACTGTCCGAGATAAAGGTCTTTTATCTTTTCGCTTTTTGTGATTTCTAGGGTTTTTTATTTTTTTTTGTTTGTTGTATGATTACCCTATACTAATGCATCAATACAAATGCAGCAAACGAATGCACACACAATTCATACATCCACGAGCAGAGCCACGCTTATTTAATCACGAGGTGGGATTTTCCTGCAGAAACGTGCTTGGTTTAGGTGGTTCTAACTGTTCTCACCAGGCCAAAGGTCTCCAAGGTGCCCCCATTATAGGGACCTCTCAACTCTCAGTCCTCGGGTCATGCACGGAACTCCGTGTCGACACCCTTAGACCAAAAGAGGAGAGTTATCACCTTGAGTTGGTGGTTTTCCGACAACGGTAGTAGCCCCGTGTGCCAACTAACCGATCGTATCCGCCACCCACTCCCTATAGGTAATCACTCTTGCCCCCGGTATAGACGGACTCGTTGTGTGCAAGGGTTTTGTGTGCAATTTATATTTCAAACAATTGCAGAAATAATCATACAGCAGTTATTTAAAGCCATACAATAAAAACATACAGAAGGGTAAAGGCGTAATTTCAAATCTTTGCTTAGTTTGATTTTATCCGTCACTAAATGGGATCCACTCTCAGACTTCCCCAGTGGAGTCGCCATCTGTCGCCGCCGTCCGTTCCGACGTCCTGGGGACGTCTCGAACGTTAATGCGAGCGGTTGCGAAAAGATGGGAGAGACTCGCGTTTTTTGTTAAAATTGTGTTCATTGCTTCCGAGGTGCTCAACACTGAACTATCCTCTAATAGAAGCAAGGTTTTCGAAAAAGGGGTTCTTTTGGAGTCGCCACCAATGTTTTGACCAGAAACATTGGAAAAGAAAAAAAAAAGCATTGATTTTATTAAAAACCAACTTGGCCATTATAACCAAAGTTGGGTAAGGGAGTTAGTTACGTGTGGGGAAGGTGTTAGCACCCCCACAACGCCCCTTTCGGGTTCCCTATGACAGATTTATTCATTAAGTGAAGATTATGAGAAATTACGGTTTTACCCTTATTTTATTCGTACAGTATTTAAATATGACTATCTACATGATTTATCTACATTGCATACAAAAAGCAATAAATAAAGCAGTAAAGAATAAGAGAATTGAGAAAAACCTCCGTAGCAAGCTTTTATATTAAGATTCCGTTACAAGGAGGACGCGTTTCGGCAGTCCTTCGCTCTACAATTGCTCTCCTCTCGACTTACAATATCGACTCGACTAATTTTTCTAGAAGAAATCGAATGCCGGAATAGAAATTCCTTAACTGATTGTTACCTATAATAGGCAATCAGAAAGATCATTCGAGAGAGGGAGAGAAGAAGACAAGTCTCAGAGTTCTCTGGAGTGTCTGGGGTGAGGAATGAGACAAATGAGGCTCCTATTTATAGCATTTTCGCTGCTTGGAACTTTGGGACGGCCGTCTGGGTTGGGACGGCCGTCCCAAACGTGATTTCTGCGTTGTGCCAATCTGGGACGGCCTTACTGGGTTGGGACGGCCGTCCCAAACGCAATTTTGTGCACGTTGGGACCCCCTGGGGTTTGGGACGGCCGTCCCACATTCGGGACGCGCGTCCCAACTGCTTAATTGCAGTTGGGACGGCCGTCCCAACCTTGGGATGGTGGTCTCGACCTGTTTTGCCCAGTTTTTGTATTTTGGGACCCCGGGAAGCTTTCCTTGCCGTTTTCGGACGTGGATTGGTGCTGATATATATCCGTTGAAGCTTTATCTTCGTGTAGGAAGTCTTCTTGGTCTTCATTTGTAATGTTGGGCGAGCTTTATTTATGTATAGGAAGTCTCCTTTGTGTGGATGAGTGAACTCCGTCTTATTATGAGAGGTCTTCTTTAGTCTTTATCGTGCATATGAGCGAATTCCATGTTGTTGCGGGAGGTTTCCTCAGTTTTTGGGAAGCCAGATGAACTCCATCTTCGGGCGAAGTTCCTCTAGCTTTTATTTTGAGAGGCCGGGCAAAATTAGGGGTCTACACCCCTAATTTGGTAGAAGTTTAGTATTGGGATCCATGGGTGTATCAACAAACTTTGAACTCATCAACCCAGTTTCCTCCAAAATATCTATGGCATACTTCCTCTGAGATATAACAATACCATCATTGGACTGTGCCACCTCAATACCCAAGAAATATCTAAGTTTTCCAAGATCTTTGGTCTGAAAATGGTGACAGAGATGTTGTTTCAACTGAGAGATGACATGGTTGTCACTACCTGTAAGAACGATGTCATCAACATATACTATCAAGTAAACACATCCAAAACTCGAGTGTCGATAAAAGACAGAATGATCTACTTCACACCGAGTCATACCAAATTATTGAACAACCTTGCTAAACTTTCCAAACCAAGCCCTAGGAGACTGTTTTAGGCCATATAGGGATTTGCGAAGACGACATACCATCCCAGAAGACTCCCCCTGAGAAACAAACCCAGGAGGTTGCTCCATATATATTTCTTCTTGCAAATCATCATTGAGGAAAGCATTTTTGACATTCAGTTGATAAAGAGGCCATTGTTGAAGAGCGGCCATGGCGATAAATAAACAAACAAAAGCCATCTTTGTCACAGGGGAAAAGGTATCTCCATAATCCAACCCAAAAATTTGAGTATAACCTTTGGCCACAAGACGAGCTTTTAGGCGATCAATAGTACCATCAGGTCCAACTTTGATAGCAAACACCCACCTCCAACCAACAATAGATTTTCCAGACGGTAACGGGACCAATTCCCAAGTTCCACTATTATGAAGAGCACTTAGTTCATCTAACATGGCTTGACGCCAACCAGGATGGACTAAAGCTTCACAGACAATTTTTGGAATGGTCACAGAAGAAATAGAGGAAAGACATGTATAAAAAGGTAATGACAGTCGATGATAACTCAAAGCAATATAATGGGGAGAGGGATTACGTGTAGAACGAATACCTTTTCGGAGGGCAATGGGAAGGTCAGACTCATGTGTCAGATCCGGAGGAGACAGAGTTGTTAGCACTTAAGTGGAGTCACATGGTGGTGGTTGTGATTGGTTTCGACAACTACAAATCTGAAGAAGCAGTGGAGAAGAAGCTGACTGCAGATCAGGAACTAATGGTGAAGAAGACACAATTAGAGGGTCACAAACAATAGGAACATTAAATGTACTAGGAGTGTTGACAAGATTGGATGGAGATAGAGGTGAAGATTGACTTTTAAAATAAAGAGACAACTCATCAAATGTGACATTTGCAGACACAAAATAACGATTAAGAGAAGGAGAAAAATATTTGTATCCTTTTTGTGATCTTGTAAACCCCAAGAAAACACATTTATGTGATCTAGGAGAAAGCTTGTAAAGACCAGAACTGAAATTATGAACAAAACATGTAGACCCGAAAACTCTCAGAGGTAAAGTGTAGACCCCAAATCTTGCTCGGCCTCCAAATAAAGAGTAAAAGACCTCCTATTCGAAGATGGACGAAGCCTAAGAAGCCACTAGGAGAGACTATTAGGCCCCATACTAGGATAGGAGGGATTTTCGGCACGAAAATAAGGTTTCTTGCCTTTTTGGGGACGAGACCGTCGTTTTGCCTCATGCAAGTGGCGAGACCGCCGTCTCGTTTGGCGAGACGGCGGTCTCGCCACTTGCAAAGGGCGAGACGGCGGTCTCGTTTGGCGAGACGGCAGTCTCGCCACTTTGGCATGGCGAGACGGCGGTCTCGTTTGGCGAGACGGCGGTCTTGCCACTTTGGCATGGCGAGACGGTGGTCTCGTTTGACGAGACGGCGGTCTCGACCCTGTCAGACGAGACGGCCGTCTCGACCTGTCAGGCGCGAAAAACTATAAATAGGGGGCTCCATTCCCTCATTTCCACACACCACCACACACAGTTCCTCCTCCTTCTCTCTAGAATTTCTCTCTCAAGAACCCCTCCGAAGCATTTCCGGAGTTTCTGAGCGTCTCTAAGAGTATTTTTTAGCGTTTCGAGAGGTTTACGAAGCTGTGTAGAGTGAAGGGCTGCCAAAAAGCACCCAAGTTATTAAAGAATTAAATAGAAAAGCTTGCCTCGGAGGTTTCTATACTCTCTCTCTCTACTTTACTGCTTTAATCTTCATTATGCAATAGAAGCTAGGGCCATGTAGTCATAATTCTAATTTCGCAAATAAAAGGGTAAAAGCGTATTTTTTCGGTTTAATCATTTACATAAAGCTGGCCTATCATAGGGAACCCGAAAGGGGCGTCGTAAAGGAACTAATACTTCCTTTACACGTAACTAACTCCCTTACCCAACTCTGGTTCTAATGACCAAAGTTGGTTTTTCGAAAACCAATGCCTTTTAATCCCTTTCCCGATGTTTCCAGTAAAAACATCGGTGGCGACTCCACAGAACCCTTTCAAAACTAGCTTTTGGATTAGCCCGGTTATCGGGCAATCCAAGAGCGCCTTTTCGAAAACCTCGCCCCTAGGTTCAGCCCGGTTATCGGACAACTTAAAGGCGTTGTAACCACCAATAAAAAAACGCGAAAATCAAGAGGGTCGAAACCATCGCGTCGCTCCGACCGCCCTCGTTTTGACGGCGGCGACAGATGGCGACTCCACTGGGGAATCCTAGAGAGTTGATCCCATTTAGTGATGGGCCAGCTTAAAAATAAATAAACCAAGAAAATACCGCTTTTACCCTACCTTGTATTATAACATGTTTTACGGTTTGGCTTTAAATAACTGTTGTTTGTTTATACTTATGCAATTGTTTGAAATACAAACTGTACACAAACCTTTGCACACAACAGTTCCCCCTATACCCGGGGGCAAGTGAGAAATCCATAGGGAGTGGGTGGCAGGTACGGTTCGCTGTAGTGATGGCCTTGTGCCCACCGGTGTGATCGGAAACCACCACTCAAGGTGATAACCTTCCTCTTTTGGCACAAAGACTGACTATGGCCTTAGTGCTAAGCATGGTCGGAAGGCTGGAGAGTGGGGACCCTATAATGGGGGCACCTTGGGGACCTTAGCCTGGTGAGAACAGTTAGAACCTACCCTTGCCAATGCACTTTTCTGTAGGAAAACCCTACCTCGTGATTAAAACGACTTCTCGCCTGTTCGTGGATGATCGAATTGTGTGTGCATTTGTTTGTTGCATTTGATTGCATAGCATAATCAAACAACAGATAAAAACAAAATTTTACAATAAACACCCTTATCTCGGACAGTCTGCCTTTTAGCTAGCCTGGTTTCAGGTTCTTTGTAAGCTAAGTAGCCACGCAGTCCGACAGAAGAGATAAGGGACGTTAATTATTCTTTCGCATAAAACCATTTTATCTCGGACAGTCTGCCTTTTAGCTAGCCTGGTTTCAAGTTCTTTGTAAGCTAAGTAGCCACGCGATCCGATGAGAAGAGATAAAAGGCTAAAAAAATAAATCCAAAATAAATAAAATAATAATAACAAAATCAAAACATTTATAAAAATAATTTTGACAAAGTCGTATCATTCATATCGCATCATGTCATAAGTGGAAAAACCAAGAGAAAAAAATAAATGCATACGCATCATTTTAATAAATCCCTAAAAAATGAGTCTTAGAAGCGTTTTTTGGGAAAATTACAGGGCCAAATTCCCTTGGAATTTGCAACTTGATTCTTTACCTTTTTCTCTTCGTTTTCATATGCTTGTGCGTCCAAATCGGACATCTCAGTCAAAAGTTATACCACTTTGAACATCTATCGCCCTTTTGCACTGGTGCATGCATAAATACATTCATTCTAAGGAATATTCATCTCATAAATCATTTGTTTTAAACAATAAAAATCTTTTTGCATTCTAGAAAGCGGCTGGTATTCTTCATGCCATCATCCGCATACAAAAAAAACACACAAAATCCCAAACACTATCATACATCATGTTAGAAAATAAAACATGATAATGTTTAGGAAAAAACAAACACTTGCATACATGCATCCACCAAACTTCATCCTCATAACATCATCTAGTAATAGACAATCGAAGAAGTGGACATTCCTCAATACCATGAAAGGAGGATTAAGGCATTCGCATGTCATGCACAGGAAGTCAAAAAGAAAATAAATAGAAATTATAACCTGCCTATGGGTTCATTTAGGCTTCTCCACTTTAAAAAAAATGTACTTCATTGCATTGAGGAATGTACACTGTCTAGATGAAAAAAATAAAATTGTTTGTTTTCATCATCTCAACCGTCTATTGCATTCATGAATTGCATTCATAAATTGCATTCATTCTCACTTTAATAATAATAAGATAATAAAGAGAAAGGATTAGTTGTTGTGCTTTCCACGAATCGAAGTAAGATAAAGAGCAAACCTTTTGTCGTCAAGTTATCTCCAACGGTTGATCCGCCTAAGAAGGATAATAAGCCTCGACCATTGGTCATCTGAGTAAAAAAGGAAAAGGGGGCAAGGATGCCGTTACATTTTGTTCATGCCTCGAATCGAATAGGGTGGTACCATGGAGATACCAAAAACATCGCCCATTAACAAGGATATCTCCAGCATAGCCGGCATTGGGGGGCAGGATTAGAAGTAGAAGAATCTACTCCCCCGAGGAGCTACAAGACAATGCTCCCAAGAATAAAGGAAAAATAATAAGATCGAAGAGAAACATAATCCAAAGAGGAAATTTAATAGACTTTGGATTCATGACGCTGAGGCAATTCTTTCAACGCTCCGCCAAAAATACAAACTCAAGGTAGGTGACAAGCTGGTCATGGTTCGAGCTAAAAACGACATTCGGATCAGTAAGTCGTCTGCCCTACCTTGAATGGATGTGGCTGAAGAGGACCTTTGAAATATCTTTTGCCAATATGAAAAGACTTCCCCAACAATATGAAGGTGACACACATGATGAGGAAATATGGATGCTGCCCAAACCAAGGGCTCATTAGAAACTCTCAAGGAATAAGGGAGCCACCAGATTTTAAAGACAATCCTTTGAAGCTTACCATACAAAGGATCAAGCTGCACGGAGAAAAGGGAAGTCTCCCCTCTGCACCTTGAATCAGATTTTCCCATATAGAGGGGTTCAAGCGTCAAAAATGACTTTAGTCATTAGGTGTTCTCCTTCTGATTCTTAGGGTTTGTAAATCCAATGACTATTAGAGATTACTCCTCGGGGCTAGCCCGACCCCCGAGCATTGTAGGGCACACATTTCCCTATAAATTACAAAGAATGTCATTCTTACTATCTGCTTCTCTTCTTACTATTAATGTCTAAACCTCATTAATAACCATGTTTAAGCAAACGTTTTCAAAAGTGCGTCAAAGTAATCAAATTGCGCCATCGTCAAAATAATCAAACCACTCATCACCACTGATTGACTAGAAACACAAAATAAAGTTTTACCTCATCAAAAATAAAGTCATGTTTCGCCAATGTTGTGCAAAAAGAAAACAAAAATCAAAAGAAGCCCATAAAAGCTAAAGGCCAAAAAGAGAGGGCAAGATACCCGGTAGGAAACCCACCAAAGGGGGCTACGCAAAAGTTAGGGTAAACCCGCTAGGAAACCCGAACAACCATAAAGGGTAGCCTACGCAAAAGTTAGGGTTACAAAATAAAGTCCGCTAGGTTTCCTAAAACAAAAACGAAGAAACCTAGACAAAAGTTAGGACTAGCACAACATCCTAGACTGAAAATCCAAAGGACGGACTAGGGAAGTCAACCAGTCATAGCAAGCGCCATAGAATAAGACGCCATGAACGAAACGTCTGCCTAAACTAGCCTAAACACTCTAACCAACCTTGGCTAGTCGTGCTTACAAAAACCATTTTTTGTCAAAATAAAACAATTCTAAAACACAAGCCTTTGAATTAAATATCATTTTCCTTCTTTTCTCTTGACCCTTACCACTACGATATTCTAGTAATTAGTAGGGAAATGTGGAGATAATAATCAATAGGAGGATTGACACCCGCAAGAAAAGGGAGGGGCGCACTGACATGGCAAGTCGCTCTACAATCAACACATTCATTCTTCGATCATGGCAAATCCAAGATGACAAAATCGGTACAACCTATCTTGTCGACGAAAGCACATAACGTCAGAAGCTTATCAGAAGTAAAAGCACATTGGTTAATCCTTTTGAAAAATTAATTGAAATAATATTATAGGATGCATATCACAAACATTGCATACATGCATAGGGTCCTTTCTCTCAAAAAGAAAAGAGAAAATGAGAAAAATAAAAATATAAAATAATGCCTGCTAGGAGATTCTTAGGCAAAAGTTAGGGTAGCCCGCTAGATCGAAAACCCGCAAAGGGCGGTCTAGGCAAAAGTTAGGGCATTCATAAAAAAAGGAAAAAAGCCCGCTAAGATATCCTAGGAAAAAATTAAGGCAGCCCGCTAGACCGAAAACCCCAAAAAAGGCGGTCTAGGCAAAAGATAGGGCTAAACCAAAAAATGAATAAAAGAGAGGGGCCCTTCATCATAATCATAAAAAGTCCTGCAGGAGAATATCAGTCACTTTTCCAGATGCATCAATCAAAAAGAATAGATTGCATTTAGGGCATCCACACACAAGTAGTCGCACAAAACGACTTTGTCAAAATAAAAAATGAAAGAAATAAAAATTACTTCAGATAAAAAACAAAAAAATGAAAAGCATTCATGAATATAAGGAGACTAGCTCCATGTTTGTGATTGAAAACAGGATCACTGAGACTGAGTCTCCAAATAATGCCCTCAAGAAAACGGAGAAAGTCGTCAATCAAGCGACTCAGCAGAATAAGAACTTCTGAAAATCAAGAGCTCCAGCTACCATCCTTCTACCCAAAAAAGAAGACTCAAGAAAGTAATAAGTCTCCAAACATTGCTCTCCCTCAAGAAAGAAGAGCAAGTTGTCATAAGAAGCTTCCAGAAGCCAAAACTCCAATCATCACCCAATAAAAGAGGGCACAATCATCAGACATCATAAAAGAAAAGCCGACGGAAAGGCTTAGTCATCCCCAAGAGGATCCCTTCCTACTCCGAGGGCAAAACAAAAACACTGCTCACGGCTCAGCATTACCACTACATGAGTCATCAAGCATACTCACCCAAAGTCTCCTCCACACTCCCCAATGGAGAATAAAGGCTTCAAGAGCCCATCATCATCAACAATCAAAAGAGTCCAATCTCCATACCAATAAGGGCTCAACAAAAAAAGGAAAAAGGAAGAAAACTCTTGCATCCCCAGAGGATGTCCAAAAGAAAAGGCAACAACAGAGAAGGCCGAATAAAAATCCTCAAGTGGATCTCCTAAAAAGTCTACAAAAAAGAATCATAAATTCCCATCCTCTGGTGGAATAAGAGCTTCACAAGTATAGCTCGCATCAACATCAATCAAGGAGCCAAGACTCCATTCCTAGAAAAGAAAAATCAGATCCCCAGGAAGTCAACTAATTCCCTGGTGGATCACTAAAGAAATAAAATGTCATCCCTAGTGGACCCCCCCAAAAAGAAGGGAGAAAGCCAGCGTAATAAAAAGAGACTAAAAAGTAAAAAGTCTTACGCATTATCCCCATAAAAAAGCCAGATTTTAAAATCGCGATAAAAAAGAGATAAATCGCGAAAAAAAAGGGCGAAATCAATCCTAACTTTTAGGCAATCAATAAAATCCCTAAGTGGGTCACTGCAGAAAAGGGAAAATAAACGAAAAAGAAAGGATCGGAAATCCCAATGAAATAAGAGTATCGACAAAGTCATCTCATACCAACAAAATCCAACAAGGAGTCAAAACTCCATTCCCTCAAGGGGGAAATCAAGATCATCCCCAGGAAGGCAATCAATTCCCCGGTGGATCACCAAAAAGAGAAAGATCATCCCTAGTAAGCCTACTGCAAAGGCAAAACTTCATATTCATCAGAATGTCATTTGCCTATGCATAGGCAAGACCTGGAAAACAAGAGCCAGCATCCCCATAAGGGAATATCAGCCTAGTCAGAGGCAAAACAAATGCAACCAAAAGTCTTCACTTCCGCTGAAGCATCTACCTACTCAGAGGCATTACCAGAAACTCAATGGATATCCGCCTACTCAAGAGGCGTCACCAAGATCAATAAATCCCCAGAGGATTCCTGCCTACTTAAGAGGCACTCATAAAAAAATCCCCGACAACCAGCAAAGTCGGATGACAAATACCAAAAGATCAAGACAAAGAATTCCCAGCAACCAACAAGCTGGATGAACACCAATAGAATCCCTGGCACAGACCAGACGACCAAATCTCAGAAAGGACAAAGACAACATAACACATCCCAACACCGGCGCATGAGCCACCCGAGCAGTAAGCTGCCACCACCACCAGTCCTACGCAGTGGACTGTACCAACCTGATAGGGGGTTCATACCTATCAACCTGCGCATGCGTTGCGCCTGATCTGCGCTCGAGCCGGATCAGTAAGTCGCACTACCACCCCGATGGGGGTTTCATACCCATCCTGTCCCACACAACGGACTGTAACTACCAGCCTGATGGGGGGTTCATACCCATCCAGTCCCACACAACGGACTGCAACTACCAGCCTGATGGGGGGTTCATACCCATCCAGTCCCACACAACGGACTGCAACTACCAGCCCGATGGGGGGTTTATACCCATCAACCGAAGGATCGGCTACCGTTAGAAGGAACATCCTGGAAGCGCACAACATTTCCCCAGAGGATCATCCGCAACAAAGACAGAGCATCTGAAGGGTAACCGGGCAAGAGGGTCAACTCCTTTACCTTCCTGTCAATCTATCTGGCACAACAGGCCAACAGCCGACAAGTCAGGTAAACGGGGGGCAGCTGTAGACCCCAAATCTTGCCCGGCCTCCAAATAAAGAGTAAAAGACCTCCTATTCGAAGATGGACGAAGCCTAAGAAGCCACTAGGAGAGACTATTAGGCCCCATACTAGGATAGGAGGGATTTTCGGCACGAAAATAAGGTTTCTTGCCTTTTTTGGGACGAAACCGCCGTCTCAAAATCGAGACCGCCGTCTCGCCTCATGCAAGTGGCGAGACGGCGGTCTCGCCACTTTGGCATGGCGAGACGGAGGTCTCGTTTGACGAGACGACGGTCTCGTTTGACGAGACAGCAATCTCGTTTGACGAGACGGCAATCTCGTTTGACGAGACGGCGGTCTCGACCCTATCAGATGACACGGCGGTCTCGACCTGTCAGGCACGAAAAACTATAAATAGGGGGCTCCATTCCCTCATTTCCACACACCACACACAGTTCCTCCTCCTTCTCTCTAGAATTTCTCTCTCTAGAACCCCTCCGAAGCATTTTCGGAGTTTCTGAGCGTCTCTAAGAGTATTTTTTAGCGTTTCGAGAGGTTTACGAAGTTGTGTAGAGTGAAGGGCTGCCAAAAAGCACCCAAGTTATTAAAGAATTAAATAGAAAAGCTTGCCTCGGAAGTTTCTATACTCTCTCTCTCTACTTTACTACTTTAATCTTCATTATGCAATAGAAGCTAGGGCCATGTAGTGATAATTCTAATTCCGCAAATAAAAGGGTAAAAGTGTATTTTTCCGGTTTAATCATTTACATAAAGTTGGCCTATCATAGGGAACCCGAAAGGGGCGTCGTAAAGGAACTAATACTTCCTTTACACGTAACTAACTCCCTTACCCAACTCTGGTTCTAATGACCAAAGTTGGTTTTTCGAAAACCAACGCCTTTTAATCCCTTTCCCGATGTTTCCGGTAAAAACATCGGTGGCGACTCCACAGAACCCTTTCAAAACTAGCTTTTGGATTAGCCCGGTTATCGGACAATCCAAGAGCGCCTTTTCGAAAACCTCAACCCTAGGTTCAGCCCGGTTATCGGACAACCTAAAGGCGTTGTAACCACCAATAAAAAAACACAAAAATCAAGAGGGTTGAAACCATCGCGTCGCTCCGACCGCCCTCGTTTTGACGGCGGCGACATAAAGGATGAAGTGATTCATGAGGGAATAAAATGGAATGAGGTATTTTATTATCTAAAATCGAAGAAGACATGCGATTAATGAGATAACATGCAGTAAGAAGAGCATCACCCCAAAAAGGTTGAGGAACATCTCCATGAATTAAAAGTGTGCGAGTTGTTTCAATAAGATGTCTATTTTTACGTTCAGCTACACCATTTTGTTGAGATGTATAAGTACAAGAAGTTTGATGTAAAATACCGTGAGAAGCCATGAATTGATTAAAAGAATGAGAAGGATATTCACGGTCATTATCACTATGCTAAACTCTAATAGAAACACCGAACTGAGTTTGAATTTCATTAAAAAAAGTTTGAAAGATATGAAATAATTCAGAATGATTTTTCATCAAAAATAACCAAGTGCATCTAGAATAATCACCAATGAAAGTAACAAAGTATTGAAAACCTAAAGTAGACTTAACGTGGCTAGGTCCCCAAATGTCAGAGTGAACCACGACAAAAGGGGACGAAGCACCACGTGTGAAACTACGAGGAAAGGAAGTACAACTATGCTTGCCTAATTGACATGACTCACACACCAAACTAGATAAGTTGGACAAGGCAGGGACAAGCTTCTGTAACTTGGCAAGACTTGGATGACCTAACTGAGCATGAAGAAGAGAGGGAGACTCCATAACTGTACTAACATGTGTAGAGGGACGGAGATAATAAAGACCATGAGACTCACATCCTGTGCCAATCACCTGTTTCGAACTCCGGTCCTGTAAACATATAGAATTGTTGGTAAAAGTAACAACAATCAAGAGAACGAGTTAGACGACTGATGGACAACAGGTTAAAAGGAGACCCAAGGACATAAAGAACATTATTAATGGTTAAAGAAGGAAAAAGTTTAACCGTCCCAACACCATGAGATGATACTCTAAAGCCATCAGCCAGTGTAATAGAAGGTAAATGGTTAGGAGAGGATAAAGAGGAGAACAAAGATTTTTTACCAGTAATATGATCAGTGGCTCCTGAATAAAAAACCCAAGGACCAGGAGAAAATGATTGGGTAAGACCAGCAAAATATGTATTTGTATGTGTGACAGATATAGTGGAACTAGAAGACTATTGATCCTTATACCATTCAAGAAATTTGTTGAACATAGCAGGCATGTCGGATGCAACAGAAGAAGGAGGATCCCCAGCAAATAAAGGTGGGGAAAGATTGGTCTGAACAACTGTAGCAGATCGAGGAGGACGACCATGTAATGTATAACACTTGTTAATCTTGTGACCTAGCTTGCCATAATGTTCATACTTAGGACGTCCTTTTCCCTGTTTGTGAGGGTGAGTCCGGTCATCACGATGGGATGTTAACACAAAAGAATCATTAACAAAATTGGAAATAGTAGAAGAAGTGGAAGAAGTCATGAAGAGCAGGAGAACAAACCCTAAAATAATCCAAAGTAATCCAATTAACCCACGAAGCACAAATCCAAAATGAGAATACTAGAAATAAGTTCGCCAAGATTAAACGGCGTAGGAGACAATGGGACGACCAACTCCGATAGTGGTGATCTCAACAGCACGGTGGTCACCTAACCAAGACAAGCAAAATCATATTTCACCGGCCAAAAAATGAAACTCCGGCGAAATCTCTGGCAGCGGCAGATCCGGTGACTGCTCCAGCGGCAGCGGTGACAGTAACGTGAACTAGTACACTAGGTAAGTTCCCAAGAAAGAGAGGTGGGTCACTAATGGACACACTTAAATACCAAGTCTTTCCTTGCCAGAACTTTCCTAAACATGCACTTTCATACTACCAAATAAAATTCAGTAACAAAGATAATTCTTTTCTGATGTGGAGGATCAGTTTACCTGCAGTGATGGGGCGGCTCTAGCAATGGTGGGGTGGCTCTAGCAGCGGTGGGGCGGCTCCAGCAGTGGACAAAAGGCGAAAAAAAAAATTTCAAGATAACCTTAAGCTCTAGATACCATGTTAAATATAGAGGAAATAAGGTTTGAAATTAATCTCCCTTGTGTATGAATCACACATAGGGTAATCTATTTATAATAGAGAGGTACAACTAAAAGAGTAACCGAAAGTAAATAGAATAAACAGAAGATATTGTTTGATATTGTGGTTAACAATATCTTAACAATATCAAACTATATCTAAACAATATCTAAACAATATCTAACATGTACCATCAATGACTTCCCAACATATGAAAACTTGAGTGGGTATAGTGTCAAGGGTCATCATGCTTGTCCTATTTGTGAGGAAGATACAAGTTTTCTACAATTAAAGATGGAAAAAAGACTGTGTATAATAGACACAAAAAATTTCTTCAACATAACCACCCATATCGAAGACTAAAGAAAGCTTTTAATGGTCAGTAGGAAGATAAAATTTCCAAATAACCTTTAACTGGTGAACAAGTTTATGAACAGTTTAGAAACATTAATGTTGTCTTTGGAAAGACTAAAAAACAGTCGTCTGATAAAAGGTTGTGGAAAAAGAGATCAATTTTCTTTTACCTTCCATATTGGAGCCATCTAGATGTGAGACATTGCATTGATTTTATGCATGTGGAAAAGAATGTATGTGATAGTATCATTGGCACATTGTTGAACATTAAAGGAAAAACAAAGGATGGAGTCAATGCTCGTCAAGATCTGTGTGAATTGGGAATACATCCAGAATTACATCCAAGACCAGAAGGCAAGAGAACATATTTACCACCAGCCTGTCACACATTGTCAAAGAAGGAGAAGACTAGTTTATGTCAGTGTTTTCACAGTATTAAAGTGCCACAAGGATACTCTTCAAATATTAAGAGTCTTGTGTCCATGAAAGATCTGAAGCTAGTTGGGTTGAAGTCGCATGATTGTCACGTTTTGATGCAATAACTCTTACCCTTCGCTGTACGTGACATATTGCCAAAGAATGTACCACATGCAATTATGCGTCTTTGTTTCTTCTTCAATGCTATATGTGCCAAGGTAGTTGATGAGAAATCATTAGAGCAGTTGGAAAATGAAGATGTGGTTATATTATGTCAGTTGGAGATGTATTTTCCTCCATCATTTTTTGACATTATGGTGCACTTAATAATTCATATTGTAAGAGAGATAAGACTCTATGGTCCGATGTATTTGAGGTGGATGTACCCAATTGAGCGATGTATGAAGATCTTCAAAGGGTATACAAAAAATCCATACAGACCTAAAGTTTCTATTGTTGAAAGGTATATTGCAGAAGAAGCTATAGAATTTTGTTCAGAATATTTAGGAAAGGCCCTAGTAGTGGGTGTACCTACTCAACGACATGATGATAGAATAAATGGTAAGGGCACTCGTGGGGTTAAAATATAATCAAAAGATGCTAGTGAGTTGACCAGGGCACACTTGTATATTCTAAATAACACAGATGAAGTTCTTCCTTACATATCTGCTCATCAATCAATGTTGAAGACCCTCAACCCCAAAATGAGTGAGCGGTGGTTGGTTAATGAACATAATAATAACTTTGTTAGCTGGTTTAAAACCAAAATCTTTTCCAAGGATAATACATCTGATACTTTAAAATGGCTAGCACATGGTCCTAAGCAAAACGTCGTGACTTGGACTGGGTATGACATTTATAAATACTCATTCTACAAAAAGTTACAAGATGAAAAAAGTACAGTCCAAAATAGTGGAGTATCTATTGAGGCGACATTCATGCACTTTTCTAGTTCAAAGGATAAGAACCCAATTATGGCATCTATGAGTTACTTTGGAGTGATTGAGGAGATTTGGGAGGTTGACTACATTCAATTCAGAGTTCCTATATTCAAATGTAAATGGATTGATATTAATACTGGTGTTCAGACTGATCAAATGGGATTCACTTTAATATACCTTAAGAAGATAGGACATAAGGAGGAACCATTCATAATGGCATACCATGCAAAACAAGTTTTTATATAACTGATCCATGTAATGACAGATGCTCAGTGGTACTCGAAGAAAAAGGGAATGATGTGATGCATGAAGATGATGATGATGAAGCAGATGATATTATTAACATCCCCACTCCATCATGGATGCTTAGTACTATTGAGGATATACAAGAAGACTTGGTTCATGCTATTCGTAAAGATCATGACGAAGGCATATGGGAAAACTTAACTATTTAAGTTATGTGTTTATATTACAAATTATAGCTAATTTATGTTTATATTTCAAATTATAGCTAATTTTGTGTTTATATTTCAAATTATAGCTAATTTGTATTTACATTTAAAATATGTGATAAATTGTGTTTATATTTCAAGTTATGCAAAAACTTAACTATTTGGTTTTGTTTTTTTTTGGAACAGGCAAATGGCATCTCCTCCAGCATGTCCTGCGACATCTCCTCTGGCATCTCCACCCCCCCACCCCATCTCGAAAGAGGACTCGACAAGCCACACAGTTGAAAAGCTTGACCGTTCGTCATATGGCAAGAGATAAATTGGTTGTGACTGTGCATCCAAAGACTGGAAAAATATCAGGGCCACATCACACCCAATTTAGGTCCTACTTGGGTACTCTTGCTAGAGAAAAGGTATCCAAATTTTTTAAGTTTCTAAGTTGTTATGCATATATGTTCAACATATGTAAATGGATTGATATCTAACTTTTTAAATTCATAATTAGGTATCTATTTTGCATCCATCTTCGGATTATGTGGAGGAGACTTGCAAAAATTTAATTTGGCAAGATATTGTGGTTAGTTTTCTTATCTGTTTAAAGTATGTTGAGTTAAGTTTGATCCTAAACTTTTTTATCCTAATTTATTTTGTTGTTCTTGCATAATCACTTTGATATTGTTAACTCTGAACAAGTTAGGAGGAAATTCATGTCATCTATTGCCAAAATGTGGAGGAAATTCAAGTTGACATTTACTTCAAAATGGATATTTGATGAGCAAGTTGTTCGCAAAGGATTAAATCCTTGTCAGCATCATGGCATAGATGAGGAGACTTGGAAGCAGTTTGTCAGCATTAGGACTGGTTCACAATGGGAGGTATGTTACTATTTAAACACTTTGGTATGTTTCCACATCGTCTTATTAATTTAGCACATTCAAAATTATATTATGTTGCAGGAGAAAGGAATAAAAGGAAAGGAGATTCAGAGGCTGAATGTGGGCCCCCACCGTCTGTCTAGTGGGGGGCATGATTTGTTGATGCAACGCATGATGGAAGAGAAGGCTAAACTCTGAGAAGCTGAGTTAGCCTCCTCTGGTGTAAGCCAGGAGGAAATTTCTCCACCATATTGTTGAGCGAATTGTAAGTCAAATTTGTTTCTTTGAACCTTATTAACCTTGCTTTGTCATTTATCAATTTTTTTACAATATATAATTCTCAATTGTAGGATTCTTTAGAGGAGCAGTTTACATAGGGAACATTCGTTCCCTATGGTTGTGAAGATATCTTAACTGCTGTTATTGGACGCCTAGAACACCCAGGGCATGTTCGTGATATTAGAGCTAGTGTGGGTATTCGAGCATATTTTGTAGTTGCATCATTAGAGCATACCCACACCACATCATTAATCCAGCAGGAGATGGCCAAGTTAGAGGAGAGTCTAACGGCAAAGCTGAAACCAGCGATGGTTGAAGAGCTGACAGCGACGCTGACACCAGCCATTACCGCACGAGTCTAGGAGCAGATGATGCGTGTATTTGGTTCAATTCTAGCATCCATGGGTGTCACACAGCCTCCCCAACCACCTATGGATGTTCCTCCTCCATCTGCCGCACGGGTTAGCACTAAGGGTAGTTGTGCTGACCCCAATGCTGCTGATGAAGAGCCTCCTGCTGAAAATGTGGAGGTTGTTGTTGATGTTACTGCAACTGAAGTTGTTGTTTCAGACAACACTAACCAGTCAGGTATGTGTGGATTATATGTTAATGACAAAAATTAATGTGCATATTAAATAATTAATGTCTTATTTTTGTGTAATCAGGTCAGTGTGAATTTTATGTTGATGAGGATGGATATGAACCACGATTGGTGGCGGTTGGTTTAGTTGAAAGGGGGCCTCTACAATTCATAGTGTGCCTTTAGCACCTAACTTGGCCAAAGTGGTCGTTGAAGATGTTCGAGATGCTTCTGCTCGTGTACCTGTGCCCACAGACGAGGTGATGACAGTGGAATAGGCCCTCCAGACCTTCATTGCATGGCCTAGACATCTAATAAGGCCTATTTTGAAAAAGGTTTGCATATTTTTTTCTTAATTATCATATGTAGTCTCGTGCTATTTTTTATTTTTTCTGTTTCAGTGTTATTTTATGTAGGATGTTCAGAACCCACTCCAGTTGCCTAAATCGGTACCTACTTCCCAACCTAGTAAAGGTAAGGAAGTAGATGTCCCAGAAAATCCAATTTTTTAACTACTATCTATTGTCCCACAGTTGTATATTCAATCTTTTCAAGTGAAGTTGGATGCAGATAAGTTAGGGGTAGACAATAACAACTTTTCCCTTTACATTGCCCACACCGATGTTGTGGAGATAGCAGTTGGAAGTCAGTGTCTAAACATAGTAGTGTTACAATTTTGGACAATGTAAGTATAATTTTTATTTACTAATTATGTTATTTGAAGTTATTGGCATATTTAATGTACTTTGAACTGCCTACTTTAGGATGATGAATGAATTGTCAGAGCAACAACGCACCCAAGATGTGTATGGATTTTTTTAGCCCCAATGCATACAAAAATTAGGAAACAAGAGAGAAGAAGCTCAAATATACATCCAGAATTGGATGATGAAGTCAAGGAAGAAAGTTTACTTGGGTGCTTACTTATATCAGTAAGTATTTAAGCGTATGAAATCATTCACATTAACTTTTATAGTGTATTCTATATATTCTAACTTTTTGTAATGTTACCAGACATCATTGGCAGTTGTTGGTTGTTTGCCCAAAGGAGAATGTTATGGCTTGGTTTTTCTCATTGGGAAAGAGACCTAATGTAGATATTAAATACATTGTAAACAGGTACACATTCTTATAATAATTTACACAATTATTAGTCGTTTTGTTACTTAATTGTTTCATTATATTTTGTATTGCAAGTGCATTTAAGGTTTGCAATACAATCGATGGAGTACACACAAGCAAAAGCACAAATCCAAATTGGATTTTTGTTAATGTAAGTCATTCTATATTTATGTATTATATGATTCATTTTATATCTGAAATTAATATATTATTTTTTGTGGTGTAATAGGCAACCAGGATCTTATGAGTGCAAATATTATGTTATGCACTGGATGTGACTGATTGTTGTTAGCAAGACTGAGGATACATGGAATCAAGTTAGCTTAAATTAAATTCAAAATTGTGTCATTGGATACTCTGTTAAATTATATTGTTTTCTCGTAACAGGTATTTTCAGACACAGAAGCGTTGCCCATAGAGACCATAGAAGATATTAGAAAGACCTGGGCCGAAAAGTTTCTTGAAGTTAGAAGTAGGCAAGTTTAGTTATTAATTTACTAGTTAGTTTAGTAGTTAGATTAGTAGTTAGTGTATTTGTTAGATAAGTGTAGTTGGATACACATTCAATTATTATACTTTATAATTTTGGATACAATTATTATTTTTGGATGCACATTCAATTACTTTGTATCTTGTATATTGTCTGACTGGGTTATATTTAAATTTGCAAGTACATTGTATACAATATTGGGAGACCCTGTATAAACAGAGTAGGGATTTAAAAAAAAAGAGATAGACTTTCTACGTCGGTTGTTTGTATAACCGACGTAGAAAGTTATACAATCAACATCAGTTTGTGCCATAACCGACGTTAAAACCCACGTGCATTTTTTCTTTTTTTCTTTAAGAGTTAGTGTTTCTACGTCAGTTAGGACAACTGACGTGGTTTTTTTTTAAATACTTTCCACGTCGATTTTTACAACCGACGTTGTAAGTCGGTTATGGTTCCTTTTCAACGTCATTTATATTAACCAACATTATTTTATTGTATATATAATGTCGGTTATATAGAACCGACGTTGAAAGTCTACACTTTCAATGTCACCTGATACCACGTCGATTGTGGAACCGCCGTTGAAGGCCTTCTAGAATCGACGTGGAAAACCTTATCTGTAGTATACACGCATTTGTCTCATTTTCTCGTTGGATCTCCTCGAATACGAGACTTCAAATTGTTGATGATAGTGTTAACATCCATATTACCACTTGTTGAGCTAGTTTGATTGCATGTTTGAACCATAAAAATGTGACTTAGGATAAGTTTTATCTGAAGCACTTGGTGGATTTGATGAAGACATAGATATAGCTTAGGTTGTGGGTGTGTAGATGATTAGGTTTTTAGTTTAAGCACTTAATCTCTTGATAGTCCATTATATTTTGTGATAAGCGCCTTATAATGTTGCATCCCATTGAAAATCATTTTTCTGCATGAAAAACTTACATTTAAGTATTAAAAGAATAAACTAAGTTTTTTTTTTCAATCTGTTGAAAAGGATTTTCAATCTGTTAAAATCACTCAACATAATAAGTGGTCATACATAGTCGTATTTTCAATTGATTGATTCGCGGAATCAACAAGTTAAAATAACACAATGAATTTTTCAATATCAAAGTTTCGCATTTTCAATATGTTGAAATGATTTTTAAATCTGTTGAAACAGAAAGATTTTTTTCAGTCTAAGAGTTTTTAGAAAAACAATCTGTTGAAATATTTTTCAATCTGTTGAAATGATTTTTAAATCTGTTGAAACAGAAAGACTATTTTTTTCAGTCTAAGAGTTTTTCAGAAAATCAATCTGTTGAAATATTTTTTCAATCTGTTAAAACAAAGAGGCTATTTTATTAACTAAGTGTTTGCGGGATTTCAATCAGTTGAAATAAATTTCAATCGATTGAAACAGAGAGTCATCATTTTTCTAAAGTCTGTTTCAATCCATTGAAAACTCGAAACAATCGATTGAATGAACTTTTAAATGAAATCAATCGATTGAATCGTGGTTTTAATCGATTGAAATGTATTCTAATCGATCATAGTTTCATTCTGATCGATCATAACTCGGTCTGATCAATCATACTTCAGTTCTAATCGATCAGAGTCTCTTTTAAACTGTTATACTCTCAAACTAATCGTTCATTTGACTCTCTGAAACAGTTTTTTGACATATGAAACGTTCGATTCTTTGTTTTACTCTATATATACGAGAATTGATCTATCTTTTGAAATATATACAACACACTACTTGAGAAAACTTGTGAAATCATTCTGTGAAACTTTCATATACGTGACTTTCTCTGCATTCAAGAACCTTTTCATATCATAAGGTGCTTGTGATCAGAATTGTGGTCAATCAAAGAGAGAAAGTGTTGTTAGAATTTGTTCTGGACAATTAGAACTTCAAGTCCAGGTTTTTTCTTTCCATACTCTTTTGTAAAAGTGTGATTGTGCAGGTTGGATTGTGATCTGCACTTGGTACGATGAACTCGGATTTGGTTACTTGGGTGGTTTTCAAGATTCTATCTTGTGGGTTTGCAAGATAGTTCTTGGGGTAGATTGGTGAGTATCTACTGGTTGTAATTTTCACTTGGTATTAGTGGAACTTGATCTGGTTTGTCAAGAAGCTGGATGTAGCTCCGGATTAGAGTGAACCAGGTATAAATTTGTGTGTTAAAATTCTTCTTTCATCTCTTTTATTTTCTCGTCTATAAACTTGCTGTGTTTAAACCAAATTACCTTCGCAAAGATTGAATAAAGATAACTCATTCTTCCAAAATAAAGTAAGTTTTGCGAAAAAGTTTTAAAGTTCAATTCACCCCCCCTCTTGAACTCAACCATTAATTCTTTCAATTGGTATCGAGCTGGTTCTTGTAAGTTACTCAAGAAATCGGTCCAATGGTTGAGGGAAAGATGACTTTTTCGAAGGAGCCTCCATAAACGAGGCCTCCACTTTTTCTCGGTGTGAATTATTCTTTACGGAAGGTTAGAATGAAAATCTTTATTGAATCTCTTGATAGAGGCATTTGGGAAACAATTGTTAATGGTCCTTACAAACCAACTCATACAGTAGATGGTAAAGTAGTTGAAAAAGATTGGGCTGAATTAAGCGATGTAGAAAATAGGAGAGTCCAATATGATTATACTTGCAAAAAATATTATTACCTCTGCTTTAAATCTTGATGAGTTTTTCGGGGTGTCTCGGTGTGCCTCCGCCAAAGAGATGTGGGAAATTTTAGAGGTCACACATGAAGGAACATCCGATGTGAAAAGGGCAAGAAAGCATGAGTTAATCGGGGACTATGAGTTGTTTAAAATGCGAGCAAGGAGAAACAATTGCAGATGCGCGAGAAAGGTTCACGCACATAGTCAATCATCTAATTGGGTTAGGAAAGATTTTTGACAAAGAAGAGTTGAACATCAAAATCTTAAAGTGTTTGGACAGAACGTGGCAACCAAAGGTGACGACTATATCGGAATCAAGAGACTTGATCGAAATGACTACCGCTTCACTTTTTGGTAAGTTAAGGGAACATGAGTTGGAAATCAATCGGTTCAAAGAACAAGAGAATGCGAGAAAAGAAAAGTAGAAATATTGTTCTCAAGACGATTGAAGAAAACGAGTGGATCTGAAGAAGATGAATCGAAGAACTCGACTTTGTTGGTTAAGAAATTTGGGAAATTTCTTAGAAGAAAGAAACAGAATCGGCCAAGTAAAAAGGTACAATGATAAAAAGATCGAATCTGTTCAAAATACTATTACTTGTTATTCTTGTGGTAAACGAGGTCACATAAAGAGTGATTGTCCGGAAAAGACCAAGAATCAGAACAAGAAAGAATCAAGATACAAAGGGAAAAAGGCCTATATAGCCTGGCAAGACAATGATTCATCTTCCAGCTCCGAATCCGAAAGTGAAGAGGTGAACCTGTGTTTGATGGTTGGTCGTGAATCCTCTTCATCACATGTAAGTTCAACTCCTACGAGAGAATGAAATGAATTACGAGCACATTACTAAATGCTTTCAATGAAATGCATAGTGAAGCCGAGAAATTTATCTCATACAAATAATCGGTTGAAAGGTTTAAATAACTGGTTAGAAAATAGAGTTAAAGTTCGGAAAAAGAACATTAGAAAGCAAAACAGATTTAGAACATCTAGATATTATCTATTCATCTCATGGATAATGTTACTGTTAATAAGAATTGTGAAAAATGTATTGTTTTACAAAATAAGGTTGATTACTTGACTAAAACCTTGACAAAATTTACTCAAGGTAAAGAGAATTTAGATGCACTTCTTGGGTCTCAAAGCTGTGTGTTTGAACATTCGGAATCGGGTACAAACCTAAGAATGGGGTAAAAACTAAAAAATATTTGAACTTCTTTTCATACAGAAAAACAACAAGCATCCCCTTTCTCATCTTGTCATTACTTGCATGAAGAAAGGACATACTATAAAATTCTGTCATGCTAGAAAATATTTTGTGCCGCAAGGTAGGAAGCAATGGGTTCCAAAAATTAATTCATTTCAAATAACCTAATTGGACCCAAGTAATCATAAAGGGTACCAGAAAAATTCTTAACTTGTTTTGCAGGAACAAAGTCCGGGAATCCCTTGAAGTTCGAGCTACGAATCAGAGTTCTGTTTGTCTAAACTAATTATTTTAATTGATATAAACCGAGTATTAATCGATTAAAATAACTTACGGAAGATATTAGTAAATTTGTCCAGTACAGTTTTAATCGATTGAAATGCGAATCAATCGATTAAAATGTTCTCATGATTTGAGTTTTAGTCTGTTTTAATCGATTAGAATGAATTTATATCAACTAAAATCACTAAGGTATCAAATTTAATCGACTCATTTTCGTTTTAATCGATTTAAATTCTGGTATCATCTTCTAGATCTCTTCCAATACGAAACAATCGATTCTTTCAAGTATTAATCGATCATTTTACTATTGCATTTTCAAAACGAATATTAAAGACCAAATTAGTAAAATAATTTGTTTAATCAATTTGTTCCCGAAAATCATTTTCAAAACATCCAAATGAAATTCGGCCATGCATATAGAGTTTACAATTTAAGATTGAAATCAGTTGAAGAGTCGAGTACATGTTGTGTTTAATGAGTCTCCTCAAGTGGTGCGAGAATAGAGCAACAGTGCTGCAGATGAAGAAGATTTAACTGATAATTCTTATCGGTTGAAACATGCCGATAACACGGATCAGCGTCTTGTTGAAGAAGATGATCCATCGAGTGGACCCTGCAAAAGCTGAGTCACCAACAATTACTGAAGAACGGGAAGAAGATGTTCGGAAGAGCTTCCCAAAGAGTGGATTGTCCCAAGAGATCTCTCTCTAGACAATGTCATCGGGCAAATCAATAAGGGAGTATCTACTAGACATTCTCTTAACCAATTCTGTAATCATATGGCATTCATTTCACAAATAGAGCCTAAGACAGTTAGAGAAGCATTAAATGATGAATACTGGGTTAGTGCCATGCATGATGAGCTTAATCAATTTGAAAGAAATAAAGTGTGGGAATTAGTTCCTAAAATCAAAGATATCAATATAATTGGTACTAAGTGGGTATTCAAAAACAAGCTAGATGAACACGGTATTATTACTAGAAATAAAGCTAGGTTGGTAGCCAAAGGGTATAACCAACAAGAGGGTATCGATTTTGATGAAACCTTTGCACCTGTAGCTAGACTTGAAGCTGTTAGATTATTATTAGCTTATGCCTGTATAAGTGGTTTCAGATTACTACAGATGGATGTAAAGAGTGCCTTTCTTAATGGACTCATCAATGAAGAAGTATATGTTTCTCAACCTCCTGGGTTTGAAGATCACAAGCATCCTGACCATGTCTACAAATTGAAAAAGGCCCTTTATGGTTTAAAGCAAGCACCTAGACAATGGTATGAGAGGTTAAGTAACTTCCTAATTGATCAAGGGTACAAGCGAGGTGAGGTTGATAAAACTCTATTCATTAAGAAATCTGGAACTGACATTATTCTGGTGCAGGTGTATGTGGATGATATCATTTTCGGTTCCACTAACAATGCCATGTGTAATAAGTTTGTAAAAGAAATGCAAAGTGAATTTGAAATGTCTATGATGGGAGAATTGAATTTCTTCCTTGGTCTCCGGGTTAAACAATTAAGAAATGGCATTTTTCTTAGTCAATCTAAATACTGCAATGAATTGTTAAAGAAATTTGATATGCACAATTGCAAGGAATCCTCTACACCCATGTCTACTAACTGTTGTCTAGACTTAGATGAAAAAGGAAAACCTGTTGATCAAACTAAATATAGAGGTTTGATTGGTTCACTACTATATCTAACTGCTAGTAGACCTGACATTATGTTTAGTGTGTGCCTTTGTGCAAGATTTCAGGCAAATCCAAAGGAATCACATCTTACCGCTGCCAAAAGGATTCTGAAGTACCTTAAGGGAACAGTTAATGTTGGACTATGGTATCCTGAAGGTGCATCCCTTAAACTTGTTGGATTTTCCGATTCGACTTTGCGGGATGTAGATTGGACAGAAAAAGTACCTCCGGTACTTGTCATTTGCTGGGGAGCGATCTTATATCGTGGCACAGCAAAAAGCAAGCGTGTGTTGCTCTGTCAACTGCAGAAGCTGAATACATTGTAGCTGGGAGCTATTGTGCTCAAAGCATCTACCTCAAGCAACAACTAACAGATTATGGAGTGACTCTAAACAAGGTACCTCTGGTTTGTGACAATACTAGTGCAATAAACTTAACTAAGAATCCTATTCAACACTCTAGAACTAAGCATATTGAAATTAGACATCACTTTATTAGAGAACACGTATCTAGGGGTGACTGTGAGATATTATTCATTGAATCTGAAAAACAGTTAGCTGATTTATTCACTAAACCACTTCCTAGAGATAGACTTAATATGCTTAGGACTGAATTAGGAATTCTAGATATATCTAGTATTGCATAACCGATTCTTTACGAGTGATTGTATGCTTTTTAACAGGTCGATAACAAGCTCAATCGATTAATAATTGCATGAATAACTTGATATTATTTGTTTCAATCGATTGAAATTGCTAAATAATCTGTTGATTTCCTGATCCTTACTCTCTGGTATTGATATGTTATTAGTTCAATCGATTAGATAAACTTTTAATCGGTTTATTTCATTAACCTTGTAGCTCTGCATACTTTCCTCTATAAATCAATCGATTAAATCTTCGATTCAATCGATTGAATTCACTTATGATACTCCGAATGTTTTTATTTCACAAAACAATCGATTTAATTCTCGATTCAATCGGTTTATTTTACTTCGAGTATACTGCGATTACAAAATCAATTGGTTTCACGGAATATCAATTGATTATTTTTTTTTAGGGCTAGTTGTATGTACTTTGTCTCTAAACAATTTCTGCGAGTAAGTTGAAAGCATTTACAACAAGATAAACTTCAGCTACTCTCTTTAATATCTAAGATTTCCAATAAAAGCTGATTGACCCTGATTGGATATCTACTGTGAGGGTAATTAAATGGTTCAGTAGCAATTTCTTCTCTCTCCACCTTTATCATCACTGCGCAGATGCAATAAAACAGTAAAGACAAAAATTTTTGAAGCTGAAAGGTTTGTGTATTCTTATTCCTGTAGTATTATTTCCTTCTTTGAACTTTCTCTTTTCTCGGTTCTTCTCCGTTACGCTCATCCCAAAAATCAAGTATGCTCAAGCGCACAAAGTCCGGAAGGAAGAAGTCCAGCAGAGGCGAGTCTTCTACTGCAAGGCAAGAACGAGAATGTTGAAGGAAGGATTGAAACTTGGTTCAATGGGGACCAAGAGAAAATGAATTTGTTTATCCATGAATTGAGCAGGAAGCAAGTCAACATTCGAAGATGTTAAAGTTCTCCTGGTTTGATGCCGAAGGATTCAGAGGCATTCGAAAGCTACTACAACACCAAAAGCTTCAGAAGTTTCTGGAGTTAAATGGTAGGATTTATCCTGATTTGATTAAAGTTTTCTTCACAAATTTATCCTTTGAAGGTTCCACTTTGAAAACCCAAGTTAAAGGTGTAGACATTGAAATTACACCCAACATCTCGGAAGGAGGAATTTAATAAGGTCCAAGTACTTTCGGTCATGCATGAAGAATACTCATGATTCCGTTAGCTCTTTCAATACTTGGGAAGCTAAAAGCTGGAAGAAAGAATTCTCGCTTTCATTGTGTTGTGGCAGCTCACACCCGGGGGAGCAATCATGCGGTGCTAAACGAAGGAGATTTAGTATCGATGTACTGCATTCACCACGGGATACGGGTGAAGCTGGGTCTTCGTCATCAAGGACCACATGATCAAAGCCAAGAGACTTAGTGATTTCAGGTATCCTTATGCTATTCTGATTTCTAAATTTTTAACACATTTTGGTGTCAATGTAGAAGGAGAACTTGTTGAAACCGTCCGACCAACGAATGAAATAAATAATTTCGTGCTTCAGAAAATGGGATTCATTAAAATTGATGGTGAATGGATCTCGAAAGAAGATCTTTGGGAGAAGTGAAGAAAGTGAAGAAGAAGAGCAAGAGGAAGGAATCAACACCGATATTCCTGGAACTTCGCGAGCACGTCCGTCCGATCCAATGGAAGAAGTGACCCCACTGGAAATGATTCCATACAATCCACCGCCTGACCGTGGCACGCCTCTGTCTCAGTTCGAAAGAACAATGTTACATCAAATGAGCGAGCTGCATTCGGACCAAAGGAGGCATATGCGAGATGACTGCTGCTACGAGGGCTCGGCAGCATTATTTGGATGAAAATTTCATTGCAAGGTTCCGAGCATATTGATAATCAACTAGAAGACATTTACAACAGGATTGTGGAACTACAATTCAATCAAGGCCCCGGGGACGAATGAAGACTTTTTATGTTTCTGTTACTCTGTTTTCTTTTCTTAGTTTTTAATGTTTTGTTTTATATTCGGGGTACCCACGTGGCCCCATTGGACTGTAACTAAAACAATCTATTTGATGCGATCAAATAGGGGAGAAGTATTTTGCTTAAAGCTGTCACTACACACACACCACAAAATATATGTCTACTGGTCTGTTATTTTTTATGCAGGTGCAGTGGTTATTTGTCTCCATCAAATAGGGGAGATTGAAGCACTTGGTGGATTTGATGAAGACATAGATATAGCTTAGGTTGTGGGTGTGTAGATGATTAGGTTTTTAGTTTAAGCACTTAATCTCTTGATAGTCCATTATATTTTGTGATAAGCGCCTTATAATGTTGCATCCCATTGAAAATCATTTTTCTGCATGAAAAACTTACATTTAAGTATTAAAAGAATAAACTAAGTTTTTCTTTTCAATCTATTGAAAAGGATTTTCAATCTGTTAAAATCACTCAACATAATAAGTGGTCATACATAGTCGTATTTTCAATTGATTGATTCGCGGAATCAACAAGTTAAAATAACTCAATGAATTTTTCAATATCAAAGTTTCGCATTTTCAATCTGTTGAAATGATTTTTAAATCTGTTGAAACAGAAAGATTTTTTTCAGTCTAAGAGTTTTTAGAAAAACAATCTGTTGAAATATTTTTCAATCTGTTGAAATGATTTTTAAATCTGTTGAAACAGAAAGACTATTTTTTCAGTCTAAGAGTTTTTCGGAAAATCAATCTGTTGAAATATTTTTTCAATCTGTTAAAAGCAGAGAGGCTATTTTATTAACTAAGTGTTTGCAGGATTTCAATCTGTTGAAATAAATTTCAATCGATTGAAACAGAGAGTGTCATTTTTCTAAAGTCTGTTTCAATCCATTGAAAACTCGAAACAATCGATTGAATGAACTTTTAAATGAAATCAATCGATTGAATCGTGGTTTTAATCGATTGAAATGTATTCTGATCGATCATAGTTTCATTCTGATCGATCATAACTCGGTCTGATCGATCATACTTCAGTTCTAATCGATCAGAGTCTCTTTTAAACTGTTATGCTCTCAAACTAATCGTTCATTTGACTCTCTGAAACAGTTTTTGACATATGAAACGTTCTGCTTCTTTGTTTTACTCTATATATACAGAATTGATCTATCTTTTGAAATATATACAACACACTACTTGAGAAAACTTGTGAAATCATTCTGTGAAACTTTCATATACGTGACTTTCTCTGCATTCAAGAATCTTTTCATATCATAAGGTGCTGTGATCAGAATTGTGGTCAATCAAAGAGAGAAAGTGCTGTTAGAATTTGTTCTGGACAATTAGAACTTCAAGTCCAGGTTTTTTCTTTCCATACTCTTTTGTAAAAGTGTGATTGTGCAGGTTGGATTGTGATCTGCACTTGGTACAGTAACTGGATTTGGTTACTGGGTGGTTTTCAAGATTCTATCTTGTGGGTTTGCAAGATAGTTCTTGGGGTAGATTGGTGAGTATCTACTGGTTGTAATTTTCACTTGGTATTAGTGGAACTTGACTGGTTTGTCAAGAACTGGATGTAGCTCTGGATTAGAGTGAACCAGTATAAATTTGTGTGTTAAAATTCTTCTTTCATCTCTTTTATTTTTTGTCTATAAACTTGCTGTGTTTAAACCAAATTACCTTCGCAAAGATTGAATAAAGATAACTCATTCTTCCAAAAGAAAGTAAGTTTTGCGAAAAAGTTTTAAAGTTCAATTCACCTCCCCTCTTGAACTCAACCATTAATTCTTTCATTATCAAGCCTCACACTAGGGGCCAAAATTTTCTTATAGGAAAATTGCAATAGTAAATGAACTTGGACATGTCAATCTGAACAATGACTATGTTGCAATCTACTAGGCCGTGTTTTGATAAGTGTTAAAAAGAGAGAGGAGGGACTTATTCCTTATATTTTTTTTAACATTATTGAATAATTACACATGAGAGCATAATAAGATATCTTCCTCATTTTTTTTTGTTCTTTATCATATTTGAAGAGTATGAAATACACTTCATTATTTAATCTTGGGTTAGATACAGATATAGTAAAGTTTATTAGGTCCATTGGAGCGGATCTAATTATCTACTCGTTTCAAATTGATAAGTCAAATTAGTAGTTATATACTCTCTATCCTTTTAGTTCATTCGACCTACCTATTGATATAAGGAGTCAAAGGTGGGACGAAATGAATTGGTTCATTTTTTAAAATATATCTATATATTAAAATTAAAATAAAATATATTATAATTTTAAATATTATATTTTTTTTATTATGTTATTAGATTATAATTGAATATTTTAAAATGTAAATAAATTTTTTTTTCAATTTTATGAAATAAAAGATATCAAAGATTTAGGATATATTTATATAAGTAAGAGCATATTTTTTTTTAAATACATAAAACTTGTTTCTCAATCTTTGGGGACACAGGATAAGATGATGTATTTTTTAGAAAATACATAAAAAAATTATATATAATTTATTCACTACATTAGAACTCTAATTTTAGTATCTTCTAACTATTCTTATGCATAAAGTAAAATTTCTTACAATTCTAAGTTGTTATTTGTGAATACACATATCAAAGAATGTTATTAATAATTTTTCGTCAGCTTCTCATCATCTACTACCGGTCTATGTGACTTAGGCTTTCAAGTAAAACCTTGGTCTCTCTTCGAATTTGCCATCTTAATCACAATATAAGACATAACATGGTAATACCTTTATCTTACTACGTTCTGCGTACCATATCTAGGTCATAAATAATATCAACCAATTGTTTCATATATATATATATATATATATATATATATATATATATATATATATATATATATATATATATATATATATATATATATATATATATATATATATCAACACAATTTGAGTCACCTCTTGCATTGTTTTGCATATCCAACATGTTACTTGAACGATATGACTAACAAAAAAAAACAAAAGCGAAAGCTCAATGAAATAATACATTTCCAAACATACAACCATTATACCATAATATATTACTAACATGCATCATATATAAATTCAAATACAAAATAACATTATTTACTATATAATCCTATTTTAACATAAACTTATTTTTAAATATCAATTTCTCTTCCTTAAATTATTCTTAATACTCATGATAAGTTTCTCAACAGTAAAATTAGTAATATTTCAGTATCTTCCCCTTAATTATTTTCGTAATCTAAACAGTATTTCATCGTATCAAAATATTTGAAGTTAGTAAATACTTTCTTTCCTTAACTTGAAAAGCTTTCAAGGATTCATAATAGAATAAAGTAAATTACTTAAATTTCAATTCCAAGAATAAAATAACCTTTACTACCCACACTTAACCCAACCAATTATTGATGTTAATTCCAACAAAATTTCAATAAAAAAGTTCTTAAGAAATGTTAGAAAGAACTGAGAAATATAAAGGAGTAATAGACTACAATATACGAAAACAAACAATTTAACCCTTCAATCTGAATTTTAAATTCAATTAATCCTATTTTATTTTTCATAATATACATATCCTTATACGTTATACTTTTGAATGCCTAAACACACCTTTTTCATAAAATAAAAATTGTTATATGTAAAGTTTTGTTAAAAAAATTATTATAAACTTTGTTCTAAAATGCAGGTGAAATGTTATAACTTAAAGGCCTCATACACCCGCCAAGTTAACGGGGAATCGGATGGCCATTGCGATCGTTTCTTCTAAAATAATTCGACAACTGTCCAGTCCTGAAACATAGTATATTCCATTATTGAAAACAAATTCCAAGTACTCTAGCAACATTTTGACTGAACTACATCATCGCAATGATATAAAAAATGTCAAATCAAACTCCACCATAATTAAAGAAATAAGAAAAAAAGTTGAAAAAGAACCATAACATGGGAATCAAAATTTAAGTGCGTAAAAAAATGACACTGGAAAACCCACATTTGGACATCCCCAACCGCAAGATGTATAAAATATCCCAAAAGCAATATAAGAAGCACACTAACAACATTGGCCCAAGCTATATCCATCCAACCACACATTACAGTGAGAATTTACAGGAAAAACAAAAATACATTTCAAAGCAGAACTTTGGTTCTGAAACTATCAAATGTAGTGTTGTTATCCACCGTATTGAACCAACCATTAGTTGTTGTGATCGTCATCATTTATCCAACCGTGTTCATCTTCTTCTACCAGCTTGTAGACGCTGAAATGGTTGACCCTGATCTTCCACTCTCCTTTAGTGGGATCGTATGATACAAATTCAGCACCTTGGTCCTCTGCCTTTCTCTTGAGCATCTCCTTGTATTTCTCAATCTTTGGCCCTTCTGTATACTGATGTCCTGTTTTTTTGTCGAAACATTTTATGTTAAGCAGTGTGACCTCAGCAGGCTTATTCAGCCCTTGTCCAACAGGAGGTTTCTTTGAATCATCCATGTACACAATGACCTCCCTATTGTTGAACTGAATGAGGGACTCCAAATCAAGCCCTCGTACATCTGTCTCTCCCAAGAATCTGATGCTGCCATAACCTTGCCTTCCAACCACGAAGTCCTTCACATGACTGCAGAATCCTGGTTCAGCTCTTTCCTTGGCCGCCAATTCATGTACCCTAGGCAGTGTATAGTAATCAGACCGCCTCAGTTTTGGCATTAATGCCTCAACGTCAGCTCCGTGTTCATATACAATGGCAGCCTCGCCAGCTCTGTGACCACTGAGTGTCTTGTACACGTCAGTCTTTTGTGGAGAATGATCTTCATTGCTCCCATTAGATGTTGGCTTTGTCGCTATATGCTGAGCTTGCTCCTTAACAACACCGTTTTCTACGGCACTCTCTGCAATCATTTACAGAAATTAAAGCACAAAAATTGGGGTGGGGGGGGGGGAGCATTTTAACTATCCATCATTTATAAATTAGCTTAAACACAATCATTTGATACTACTTGCATGACCATCGACAGCACAACTAAAGTCCAAAATCGTTCTTAGATGTTCAACAAAATACTAGAAATAAATTAATAAGGAGCACGTACTCTCTTTATCTATATCCTGTGAACTGGTTCTATTAGGTGTTACACTTGCCTCTTTAGAGATATTTCCTGAACATGGCAATTAAAAAAAAAGGTCATTTTGTCAGCACATTTTAAGGCAAGGGTTTTTAAATAAAAATATATCTAAAAATAAGATAATTAGAAAAGTTCATTAAAAGAAAGGCTGAGTCAGAATAGATATGTACACCTGTTCATGCATATAAAGTAATATATGATGGTACTTCTAACTACAGTTGTAGTATTAGACATTACTCATCGAGAAGGTTTTCAAAAACAATTACTCTATTCCACCATAGTAAACAATGGAACACAAACTTCTGGGCGGCAAACATAATAACCAAGGTACTGAATAAGTACTCGCTATTCCTACAAGTAGGGGAAGGATAGAGAACACTAAATATAATCAATAAAAAGGATATTACCATTCTCATTCACTGGTATGGATCTATCCTTAAAAGTTGATGACTTCTCCGAAGCCTTTGCCGGCCACTGCTCCATGGGACAAATGATCAACGCCCTTGGATTTTCCCTAGGAATGAACAGAGCATCAGCCTTTGGTGTTGTTGTAGTATCTTCATCACCATCACTAAAGAATGGAACCTGCAAGACAGTAGGGAGGTTAAGGCATACCTTATTCAATTCAATGAAAGACCATCTCACTAGAAACCTAGATTGAATGAAAATAGAGCTACGAACACTCACCCTTGGACCATCATTCTTAGAATGATATTTCCTGACAGGAAGCCTTATTCGTCTTTGTGAGAGATGACGAGATGTCAACAAAGATGATATTCTAACAGGAGCAGGTTTATCTAGTGCCTGGAATGAGGTGTCATTGAACTCATTAGCTTTCATTAAAAATCCAGCATAAAAATCAACAAAATCAAAAGTTAAAACCAAGAAATAGCACTTTACAGGCATGCTAGAGATTCCATATTGAATTGAAGGAGTGGTTCCAACTCGACCAATTGACATCTGAGGCATTGCAGGAAGTGTTCCAAAAGGATTTGTATTCGGAACTGCTTGTACAGCCACAGAATTCTGGGTAGAAGACCTGTCAAACACAACCCCTAAATAATGAAACAGCAAATACAATATCCATGTACATTTAAAAGACAAATACATACTAAAACAAATACACAAATTGGGTCCATGTATGATACTCCCAATTTTTCTCCCACACTTTCAAGAATATTTAAACTTTAACTTTTCCTTTGTTACAGCTAAAGCTATATTAACACATCTAAATAGAGCCAATATTCAATGTAGTCAAAATCGCGAGTAATATCGTGGAATAGCACCATCCCTTTGTTTCACACCTTATGTTCGATTAGTGTGCATGTAAGATCACACCAAAGTACAATTGATCAGAAGATTGAAGAAATGTTGAATCGGTGTGTACAGCATGTTAAAACCCAAGCCAAATTTAAAAAGAAAAAAACAAAGGGCTATGAACGTATGACTTTATGTGTTCCTTCGTTATGTAAGTAACCATTTTGTTTCTTCATGTCCAAGCAAGTTGCTTTGTTTTCTCCTTCACTGAATGTAATCTCTTCATGTGAGTAGCCTTGTTCGTTTCTATTTCACTACAATGAATGTTGTGCAGCACATCCATTTTCAACAATAAGTTTTATATATGTTGCTTCTTCTCTTCTTATGAACTAAAATATATATAACCACATCCTTTTTTTCGTTGCTTAATATGTCTGCTTTTGCAGTTCTATTTCCTCATAACTCCCTGTAATGGTTTTTGTCAGTGTTGGGGCTTCTAACCCTCCCTCTAATGATGTTATTGCTTCTATCAACATCAACAGTCCCTCACAGAATGTTCGGTCTAGGACTTGGCAAAAGAATGCTTTAGGTAGTGAAACAAACTTGGCTTGAAAGCATGAAATATTTGTTGATATCCAAGAAAAACTCAACGCAAATTTTGTCAAAAATCATATTAGCAGGGGTTTATAGCTAGAAACACCACTTGATAGGTACTCAAAAGGATGTACAGCTAGCAAAAGTGTCTGAAGAAGTAAAAATAGAAATGTTTGAAATTGTTGTAAGTCTTAGTAAAGATTAAATAAAAAAGATGTATAAACTAAATAAAAAAGAAAAATGATTGAAGAGGAAAATGTTGGAAAGAGTAAAAATAGTTTTAAGAAAAGGATAGTGAGCTGACAGGCCACAATTAATCAAAATTATTCAAGAAGGATGAAAGAGAAAGCACTTTAAGAAATGCTGCAATGTTTTTCCTGTGAAAATTCCATTTAACGTGTCAAGGAACAAACATTTTTTTAGAATTTTTCAATTGAATTTCAAGTTATGGCCCATGATTCAAGCCACCTTCATATCATGATAATAGGGTTAACTACTTGAAGGGAGTAAGACAACAAAAGATGCTTTCGAAGCTCTCAAGTTTGCATGGAAGAAAACATGTTGCACTATAATGACTTATGGGTGAACCAAGACGAGAAGGACTATATTGAACTTTTTGAGCTACTTTTCCAAAATAGAGTTAACTACTTTAAGGGATTAAGACAACAAAAGATGCTTTTGAAGTTCTCCAGTTTTGCATGGAAGAAAACATGTTGCACTATATCATGACTTATGGGTGAACCAAGAAGAGAAGGACTATATTGAACTTTTCAAACTACTTTTCTAAAATCTATAGATGAATATGTCATCTCAAATACATTTGATAAAATTTATGAGATGTTGGATGTTGTTAAGGAGGTTGGCAAGGAGAATGTTGTCACCTTGCTAACAATACTGCCAATTACAAAGCTACTAATGACATTAATGAAGACAACCAATTACAATGCTACTAATGACTTGATAACGAAGAAAAGGAAGTGGCTCAATTGGACCCTATGTTCAATACATTGCATTGATCGCTCAAAGATTTTGAGATACTCGTTCATCAAGATACAATTACTTATACTTATTGTAGGACATATGTGGATTTCTTTGTTGCATCAGTCACAAAGGAGAGATTTGTTGAGGTTGAGCTTAACTCCATTGTCTTTTGGAGCATAGGGACCCTTTTACTAGAATGTTTACTAGGGTTATAAGGCAATGGATCAGGCTAAAGAAAATATACAAAAAGAATTTAATGGTGACAAAAGGTGCTTTACTAAAATCCAAATTGGAATTTCATCTTTAGATTTTACTTTCTATAAAGAAACTAAATACTAATTCAAATTATTATAATTCTCCATTGTCTTTGGCTATTAAGACAATGGAGAAGTGCATTTGACATGGTAAGATTCTAAAAATTATGAAATAATAATTATAATAGTAGTTAGTAATTACTTATATGTGCATTTTAATTCATATTTATTAGGAATACATAGAGAAGAAATCGTTTGAAACAAGAAACTATGAATGATGTTGTTTTATGTCATGGTTAATTCAAAATTGGTTGAGAAGAAAAAGCTTAGAAGATCATTTGAGGATTTTGAATTCATTACTTAGGCTTTAGCAATCTAGTTGTCCTTTGTCTAGGACATGATAGTTGATATTTGGTAATTTGGTGTTTAGATTTAGGGATGGCAAATCAAGACAGTTCACCCCTTTCGGTCCATCGCAGCTCTAGCCAGCCAAAAATAGGGCAGGACTGGTCAATCCACCAATAATTTATTTTTATATAAAAAAATTTTATATGTATTTTTAAAACATGTAAATTATATGAATAATTTTTAAATTTTTATTTATTAATCAATATTTTTATTAAAATTAAAAAATATTATATTTATGTGTTAAAATAACTAATTATAATCAATAATTTATACTTAATTGATTAATTTTTATAATTTAAATTATAATATATTTACATATTTTAATAACATAACAAAAAATATAATATTTTTAAAGATAATCCTTTTTATTTTAATTCTAATATATAAATATTCTTTTAGAGTAAGACAGCAGGCCAACCCACCCTGCTCCCCCCTTGGCTTGCTGAGTTGGGGACTAGGGGGTGGGCCAAAACAGATTGGCGGACTAAAACCATCAACCTACTCCGCCATTTTTAGGTGGGCCGACCCTAGCATGTTTTGTCAACCCTATTTCTTATTGTTTATGATGAGTTTATGTTTCATTAAGTATTTTCAAGTATGACTTGGTATATTCTTTGTATCATTATGAGCATACATCTCATTCATGTAGTAGGATCTACAATTTGTATTGCAGTCCCCCACTAATTACAATCCTGTAAGTGTTTCATGATCCGATCCATAATCTTGATTTTAAGTACTAACCAATATTTGTCTCAAACAGGACTAATGGTGCTTTTCAAGTCGTTCTAACATAAAATCAGGAAAATGTGAGAATGACCATAAGGGAGGGAATATATTTTGATGATTACATGAAGAATTCATTAGTATAGTTTTTGTCATGGTCAAAAGTATTCTTAGTATTAATGAAAAACAATCAATATAACTTCATAAATTTTGTGCATTTATTTCATGGAAGTATGCAGTAGATAATGGCACAAAGCACCCACCCCACACCTAAAAATGCTATGAATATATATATATATATATATATATATATATATATATATATCGTTATTTGTCCTTATTACTCTCTCTAACCATAATTAAAAGACATTTTTTGAAATTTTATTGCCCCCTTTGACTTTTTTCTAACTTTCTATTGCATCCAATATTTTTTGACCCATATACCCTTAATTATTTTAGTCTATAAATAATAAATATTGTCAACTATCCATTTATCACTCTTATAAAGCCTAGACAAAATGAATAGTCTATTATTTTATCTCTATGTAATTGATTATTTATGTGAAAAGTAATTAAATGGAAAAAATTAATGTAGATAGTCTCAATTCTATTATTGGGAATTCCCCATCAACTAAAGATACAAATAAATTGTAGTATATAAGTAAGGTATCCACCTTACCTTAAGTTTGTTTTCATACCACCCGCTATTGGACTACCCATATCCTCAATGTTGGAGGTGTGTATTGGAGATAATTCATATTCATATCCTCGACGGGAGAGGAAATGTTGGAATCACACATAAGACTAAGTTGTAGTATATAAGTGGGGCTGCAAACCTCACTTATAGAGTTAGGTCCAATCTACTTTCCAATAACTTTGAAGGTATTTTTTGCTAATATTATAAAATACAAACAAATTTGTTGCAGTGAACTAAATTAACCAACTTTTTTAATATGCAAGAATAATTTATATACTAAGGCTAGAGGGACTATCATATATTACATTAAAATTCTTTGTTTATTACACTTTCCAATTTATATTTTTCATGTTATGTATATTTATGTGTATTCAATATTAATATTTGTCTTTAATATATAATAAATAATTATGCATTAATAATTTTCTAAATACTACATAGAACCTCATGTATTATAATAGTATAATACATGATTAATAAAAAAAAGTAACGCAACAAGAAATCCTTCTCAGCCACAAGCTTACTTCTCACCCGAAAACCCTATGACTTATTCTACCTCCTCCCATTAACCGTCATCCGCTCTAACCAAGAAAATAAAACTGGCTTTATTTTATCATTAGTTTCCACTGAAGTAAAAAAAAAAAAAAATTAAGAAAAAGAAAAGTCGCAAAAGTGGTTGCTTTGTGACAACATGCAAGGATAGGGTAGCAAAGGTGGTTTGGTGACAGAGCCAAGAGAGTTATGGTCAACCCTAAATTGGCTACTATTTCACATAATTGTGAACTATTTTTATAGCCACAATGGCCAGACACAATATGACATCCATTGGAGAAGTGGCATCATGTTGTGCTACAACATAACACTCCAACGAGATAGCACACAATTGATTTTCATTCACTACTATTCCCTAAACTTCACCTTATGTGTCGTTTAAGCATTTAGATAATTCTTTGCCTATCATTTCCTTCTTTCAATGAAATAATTACAAATATATTCCAATAAGATCCTTAATAAATACTCACTAATCTAAATTATTTCATTATTATCCACAAACCAATTAGGTGAGAGAGTAACCCTTAGGACTCATTTGGTAATTAGTATATAATAGGATACAAGGAGAAAATGAGAACATTATGGGTTAAGAACAAACATGTTGTGACAATGATGGTGGTGATGATTATGACAATGATAATAATGAGATGATAGCAACAATGACGGTGCTAATGATAATAATAATAAGGATAATAATAATAAGGATAATGACAATAGTAATAACCGATAGTGATGATGGCAATAATGATGAGTGGTAGAACAATGGTGAAAGGGGTGGTAGTTGTTATGACAATGATAATGATGGTAACAATTGGTGACACTAACCATTGTGGTGATAGTGTATTGGTAGTTGCTATGATGGTAATGAAAATGTGATAGCAATGACAAAAATGATAATGATGGTAACAATGGTAGCAAAAGTTTTGATAAAAATAGTGAAAATAATAGAAGCATATTGCAACAATGATAGTGGTGGTGGTGGTGGTGGTGGTTGTAATGGAAAAGATTATTATAACGGATACGATGTGTATGGGATGGTGTTGGCATCAACAAAAATAGCAAAAATGGTGCGACAACAAAAATGAAAGCAGTAGTTGTGACAACAAGGATGGCAATGATAATATTGGTGGTAATGAAGGTAAGTGGTGTGAAAGTTGGAGGAAGGTTGACGATTCTATATTGTTATTTTCAGACCTAGCTCCCCTCTCAAGATAAAAATATACACTTGCAGGATAAAATAGACAATTATATGACAATCATATTTTGTCAGTGCACCAAACAAATGATTACAGTAGGATAGTTATCTTATCCTATTATATCCTAACCACCAAATTTGGCTATCAGTGTCTTCTGTATTCATAAAAATAGTGTTAGGTGTGATTACAGAAAGATAGAATAGAAAAGAGAGTAAGGACATTTAGGCAAAAATTTATGTTCACTGACTAATTTGTTGTCCTTCTTAACATGTGAGAAAACCTTAATCGACAAATAAAATAAATGGAGGAAGTATGATTTATGCAATGTATTTTTTCTTAAATCCATGCCTCCATATTTAGGTCATATATCTTGCATATTGATTATGTTGGTGCTTCATATGTCAACTCAAAAATCATAGACCGTTTGGTCACCTTCATTTGGTAAAAACAATTTGAACTAAATGCAAGACTTAAAACTAAATGTAACTTACGCAAGTCCAAAATTATTCTGACCAAATAGGCCTGGAGTGCCACCGAAGCTGCTTGCACCCACTAATAACACCATACAATAAAACAGTCATTCAAAACATTAATCCTTCAATCATTGCATGAAACAAAATAAACAATAGTATAACCATTACATAATATAATATACTGACCAGGTTGTGTCTGACCAAAGTTGCTAAAGCCAAAAGCACCACTCGACTGAGCAGGCTGCGCAGGTTGAAAAGGTGTTGAAATGGATGGCTGTGATTATGGAAGTCAAACATAAGAATTAGAATTTCAAATGTCAGTACAAACACTTGAGCATTTAGTATCTCACTAAGAAAGATCCTGCCTAATGAGATAAGGCTACATTTTTGTTGCTGTACTACTACTACCCATTTATATGCAATATTTATAGAAAGATTAATAGAATACTTACATAAATACATTAGCATAATGTTCAATAAGTTTGTAAAGCATAAAGCTCAAATTTGACTCCAACTTATCATGGCTCATAAACAGTGATTCTAAAGAAAAATGTTGTGTGTGAAAAACATTATCAATTAACAAATTCAAATGAAATTACGTACCGCTGTTTGACCAAAACCTGACAGATTATTAGAAGTGAGTGATGCACTTGATGAAAAAATACTTCCAACAAGTCCAGAAGAAGGTGAATTAAACAAGCTTGATTGTGTAAAAGGTGTAGTCTGCCCAAAGGGGGAAGTATTCTGTCCAAAAGCAGAACTCGTCTGTGCAATTGTAGGGGCTGCAGAACTAAATAATGGAGATGGCTGTGTATTGCCAAAAATGCTTGAGCCAAATGGTGAAGAGGTGGCCTGAGCAGGAGCAGTATTAAACAGTGACGGAGATTGCCCAAAGCTGGGTGTTGAAGAAGAGTTGGCTCCAAATGGAGATGGGGACGAGCCAAAAATAGAGGGTGCTGCTGCTGCAGTTGTTGAAGAACCAAAAGCTGATGAACTGAAAGCAGGAGCAGCAGAAGTTCCAAATCCAGAAGAAAAAGGGGAACTCTTTGGGGCAAAAGGGTTAGAATTAGGTGTGGTGGAAGAGAAAGGATTGGCTGATGATTGACCAAACACAGGTGAAGGAGAAAAGGCATTTGTATGTGTCGTAGACGAACTAAAGCCTGCCAAACCAGTAGACTGACCAGAGGGAAGTGGTCCACCTAAATTATACAATTCATTAAGTCAAGATCATCATACTGCAACAAAAGTCATAAGATTTATCAAAATGTTTATAATTATTAAAAAGAACCTTTGTCTCCCAATTGATAGTCCTCCCATCTTAGTTCCTCATGACTTTTGTCTTTGTAAACAGGCATGGCAGATATGGACTCCAATTTTGCAGTCTGCCCAGAGGTACCACTATCTGCTTCAGTTGTTGCTGTGTAACTAGCTACTCTACTTCCACCCCGTTGTTGACCTCCAAAACCTGACTGGCCAATACCAGTATTCCCAAAGGTTGATGATGGAGTTTGAGATCCTGCAAGAGAAAATATGTGAAGATTACTTTCAACTACATTTGCACAAGATACTCTAGTTCCTTGTATCTTTCAAATAGAAATATCACAGTAAAAATTCTAATGGTTGTTGAACTCACCAAATGCTGAACTCTGACCTCCAAAGGGTGAGGCTGTACTTCCAAATGGACTGCTGCTACCAAATGCAGAAGAAGACTGACCAAAAGCTTGAGTGGATCCAAAACTAAATGCTGGAGTACTAGAGGCCCCAAATGCAGGAGTACTGGAGGCCCCAAATGGAGTACTTGAACTACCAAATGCAGATGTGCTTGATGAACCAAATATAGGGCTACTTGAAGCCCCAAAGGCTCCCCCACCACCAAATACAGGAGCACTTGACACCCCAAATGCACTCCCTGTGCTACCAAAAGTTGGGCTTGAGGTGGAACCAAATGCAGGGGTGCTAGTTGCACCGAACGCAGGACTGCTGGTAGCACCAAAAGCAGGGGTGCTAGTTGCACCAAATGCAGGAGTGCTTGTAGCACCAAATGCAGGAGTGCTTGTTGCACCAAATGCAGGGGTGCTCGTAGCACCAAATGCTGGAGTGCTTGTAGCTCCAAATGCAGGCTGAGATGATCCACCAAAAGGTGTTGAGGAACCAAATATGCTACTGCCAAAAGCTGGTTGTGATTGCTGTGTGGCACCAAATGGGCTTGCTTGAGTGGGTGTAGATCCAAAGCCTCCAAAAGCAGGCTTCTGGCCAAAAACTGATGACCCTAGAAACCAAAGAGAATTAATTCTCAGATTTAATCACAAAACTGTCCGATACTATAATTTAAAAAGGGAGAAAACAAGTTAAATTATACTAAAGAACTCAGGAATTCGATGAACTACCTATCTCATCTAACTTTCAGCGTTCAAAAAGAAATAAATAAAGACAATCTAATGAACAAAAAAGAAAAACAAAAAGCAACCAAAATGAAAAAAGGATTCCGTGCACTCATACCACCAAATGACGACGATGAGCTACCAAAAGCAGGAGTTGAAGATGACCCAAACGCGGGCACGGAACTGCCAAAAGCCGGCGAGGATGAAGCCCCAAAAGCTGTATTAGAAGCAAACGGAGAAGACTGTTGAGCCGCACCAAATACCCCAGTGGAAGTACCTCCGAACATGGAACTACCAGTTTGCGACCCAAATGGAGTCGTACTACCAAACGGTTTAGGGGCAAACGGATTGGTACTTGAATTGGTCTGACCAAAAACTGATTGAGAGCCAAAAGGGCTCGACGAAGACTGCCCAAAAGCTGTCGAAAGAATAACTTTCATTCATCAACGGTTTGCGAAAGTAATAAACAAACAAATAACATCCCTCACCCTTCACGCAGACTTAACACCAATCAACAGAACCAACAAGGAACAATAATAATAATAACTCTATACGATAAAACAATCATCCTCCAAAGAACCCACAACACTCGCAAAAAACACGCCATCGCCATAATAACAAGCGCGCAAAATATTACAAATCAACGCAGTCGAAGCAATACTTACGGTTCGAACCAAACATCGTCACAAGCAAGGTAGTAACAACCGCGATCTGAATCGAAGAATGCTATGCCTCGGCGATTGTGCTACCTATCCACGAGTCAGATCACGAGCGAGCGGGATCTTCGTTTGGTGGAATCGTGAAAAATCACAGCATAATGTGATTTCGCGAGTCGCTCTGCGAAAGAAAAAACAACAAAAACAAGGTCAGGTTCGAGAGTCTTCTTAGCTTAGCGCACACAAACCCTAATTCGCGCAGAAATAGGAATATGCGAAGTTACGAACCCTCTCTCTGATGGACGCGAAATGGAAGAACAAGGAGGAGAGGACTGATGATCGGAGAAGAAGCAAGGGTTTTTCTTTCGTTTTTTTCTTTTTGAGATAAGTTAGCGGGTGATGAGAAGAAACGAAACGAAACGAGAGTTTCTGGATGAGAAAAATGATGGGCCTACCCCCCATATAGGCCCAATTGGGAGAGCCGCGTAGCTTGAAATTTCCGCTGAATAGAAAAACAAAAAATTGTTGGAATGGATTAATAACTACATGTTGTAGGGATTTTTATTTTTATTTTTCTGTTCAAGTCAGCTTTTTTTTTAATAATATAATTAATCAATATTCTTTTTTAATCATGTGATAAATTTAATATAATAAGATATAGACCTTGTTTTTAGGAGATATTATTTATTTATACTATTCGATAAGCTTGAATTTTCATGGTTATGAGATTTTTTGTTAAATGATGATTAATTTTATTATAAAAGAATATAATCCAAAGTAGTTATTTGTTAGTATTAATTATTATTACCTAGATATAAGGTTTGTAGTGAATTCTTTTTATTATGATAATAAAATTAATTAAAAAAATATTTTTCTATTTTTTATCAATTTTAAATTTTTTTACAAGCGTGTAAAGTTAATTTTTATAAAAACTTTAAAATTAAGATTTATTGGAGAGTGTTCTTTTGTAAGTTAAAGATTATTTAATCTTAAAAATTTAAAAGGAAGAACAAATTTAGTATATGAAGAATAAAAATAAATATTTTGTTTCTAAACAATAATTGAATTTGACAGAGTAAAAAGATTATATGCAATTTTGTCAAAGAAAGAAAGGAAGGATACTCTTAATAAAATTCATAATGTCTTATTCTTTCTTTAGGTGAAGAATTTTTAAATAAATACGAGAATATCATAAAACTTGTATATGACAAAATTTTCGGCCCACACATTATTTTTGAAGCATAAAATATACACGTTCAAGATGTTGATTGGAAAAAGGATTGAAAGATCATCTTGTTAATTTTAATAAGATCACTTTTTAATTATGAAAACACTAAAAGAATGATCAAGAAGATCAAGCATTGATGTTTCTCAATTTATTATCAAGCAAAATTCATAGTCTTTATGATACACTCATACATGAAAATGACCTAATATCATTCAAAGTGGTGCAAAATATTTATTTCTTATAAGAAATTGATGAGAAAAATGGAAGGAGAGATGAACATGGTGTTAAAGGATTAAACATTAGAAGCATGATAAAAAAGAGAGATTTTAATATTAATAAGGATTAAGATCCAGATTAATGCAAATAAGAAAGAAATATTTCATTTGTAGGAGTGAAGACCATTCTTAATTAGTGTCATATGAAGATAAAAATAAATAGAGAAAAAAGAATTAATAATTATGTTGATATTCTTGTAATCGTTATTGTATATGAGATGGAAGGAAATGAGTCCAAGAGTAGTGAAAAACCTCTAAGTATAAAAAAACTACTTTTATTTAATATAATTAAAATATTTTATTTAGTTTTCATATATTATTAATACTCTATTATTAATCATCATTATTAGCAATAGTTTTATTTTACATGTGACACGTATTGTCACGTGTGTGATTTAAGTAATCTAACAACATTTATGGAAATAATTCACCATGCTCCCTAAGATCTTTGATAGTACATAGGTACAATTATTCATGATTTTCCACCTTTTGTACCGTTAAAATCACATACATCATTATTATATATCACTTAATGATTTATGTGGCAAAAAATTAATTACTTCTTTAATGGTGACAATTAAAAACTTAATGTAACAATTGATGACAAAATACTCTAATTGTATTTTACACAAATATCTTTCATAATTATTGTATATTTTACCTAATAAAAAACAATCTCAAATTTGGTTTGTTATTATGAATGAAAAATTAAGTTTCTCCCACAGGAATGACATTTGGTTTTGGTCAACAAGCCAAAAGTGATACGCTATGACTAAGGTCATCGCTTAGACAAGACGAAGGATGTAAGGGAGGAAATGAATTAAGAAGCTTTTAGTGAAAAAATGACTAGAAGTAAAGTGAAGGGAGCTTGAATAGGAGCTCCATAATGCTATCAAGTTCTTATAAATTAAGAACATAGTTTACGTTGTTTGAATTATGTTTTTGTATATATACTTTTGTATAGTTTAGGACTAAGTTGATTGCTTGTTCATAATGATAACCTAAGGTGTGCGTGACTATTACTTTATGAGTTTACCTTTTAGGCTTATTTTGATTTAAGGGTGGGAAGGAGAGTGTTTGACCACTCTTCCACATGCCCAAGCTCCCTATATAAGTAGATTGTGTATACTTGGGCACAACTTTGAGAATGAAGTTATTTTATTGATTTCAACCCAAGTGTACTTGTTAAGAGGTGTGAATTTTCCTCATACAAAATTTCTTATGCATAGGGAGAACTTACGTTATTACCCATTTAATAATGGGGGCAGTGTGGGTATCATACTACCTATACCAGTAAAATAATATTATTTTTAACTTTTTAAATATAATTATTACATTTTAAATGAGTTAATCTATAATAAGATAATAGAACAAGCCAACCTAAATCTATTTAGGTCATAAATTAACCAAGCTAAGATAAATATGGTCTAATTCAATTTAGGATTTTTTTTTTTACTTCTCCAAACTTGATTTTTAGGTTTTTAAAGTAAGTTTGTTAGGTTACACCAACCAAGGATAAAATAAAGTCCATGCACATTTTTAAAATAGATACTTAATAAGTAAGAATGTAATGAGGAGATCATGAATAGTGAAGATAAAAATGAACAAGAGTTCATAATTTCAAGAAGAGTGACAAGGAACATGACAAGATAAAATATTATTGTTCCGAAAAATGTCTTTATTTTATATTGAATGTTAATTAGTTTTTTTTTTTAATTTGAAATCTAGGTTTAAACGTGTGATTAAGATATATGTGGGTCTTTATTATAGACCAACAAGAGAGAGACGTATTCAACCAAGATCAAAACAAGGAAGGACACAGTTAAACTCCAATTGCACCCACATTTATACTCCAATTAGGGATAACTTTCATCAAGACAAAGAAAGGAGAAACAAAGAACATGTGAAGCAAGTAAGAGTGGTGTGACTAGGGCAAGAAAAACATGAACCAGGCATGGAACACACCACACTTTAATCTACATTCATTTAGCTTTTAATTTTGAAGTTAAATTTTCCTCTCTTAGTTTCATTTAAATTTGAATTACCCTTCCTTAATTTTACTAGTTGAATTCTCAATTCCATTTCAATTTGTGATTTCATATCCTTGGTTATAAATAGTCATCAATTTTCATGTAGAATCAATTCATGTCATATTAATAATTTGAGTTTGAGATATAAAAACTTGTATTAGTAATTTATTATTCTTTGAATCTTATCTTGGTTTCTAAGAATCAAGTAATGATTCTTCACCACCTATCTGGACGAGTACTTTTTCATGTGGTGTGATGACAACTCATTTCTTAGTATTTTTCCTAGTTAATAAAATAGAATTAAATTCTTTTAGGTTCTTATTCTATTCTATTATATTAGATTTTTATTTTTAGAAAAAAATGCAAAATCACAAAAAATATACTAATTTCTATATTTTAACATAGCCTTCTGTATTACTTTTGATTTCTTCCCCGACCAGCTTTGACATTTGCCTCTTCTTTGATTTATATATTTTTCTAAAGAACTCTAATTTAGCTAATTCTTTTTGCGTTGGAAACTAGAAATCTTAAGCTTCAATTTGAACACAAATATGACTATTTTTAAAGGTTAGACCTATTTTTAATAAATCAAAGAAGATGGGGATGCGAAATTGAAGATCCTATTGCAAAAGTGATACGAAAATTAACTCTAGTTAGATTTAGGACACGCTTGTAATTAGTTTTAATCATGATTTAGTTAGTTTTAATTCTAGTTAACTCAAATTTGAACCTATAATAAGGTATTTTTGTTCCATTGTAAAACACATCGATTCTATTCTTCAATTGATCTAAAGCTAGTTCAAGTTCTCTCAAATCTGATTTTTTCTCTTGCTCTTTCTTTAGTTTTCAATTTAGTTTTCTTTTTGTCTCTTTAGTTTTCACTTTTTCTGATTTTTTTAGTGTTCTTCTTGTTTTACTTTAGTTTTTCTTTCAATTCAATTCCATTTTACATTTGTTCTGCACGAATTTTTACTTCAATTCATCACATAATCATAATTTGTTCACAATGTTGTTTCCAACTTTATTCTTCTTCATTGTTTTCGGTTTTTACATTGTGTTGGCAGTGATTTGAGCATGATTCTTGTTGTTTTTCAAGCCTTAATCGGTTCCTTTTTCATTAAGGAGAAGAATCATGTCTCATTAGTCAATTTCACAAAGTTTTTATGTGTTGTTTCGTTGTCTTCTTGTTTTAACACTATTTTACCATTTTAATTTTGTTTTTGCGTAATTTCTCCAATTTGATTGGTTAGAATGTTGTTTTCAAGTTCTTTTACTTTGTTCTAGAATTCAATTGATTAAATTCATTTTAGGAGTATTTTTTGTTCGGTTTGTTCATAGCAATTTAGGAGTAGTTTTCAATTTAGGAATAACTTTTACATTTGATTGAATTTTAGTCTTTGATTTTGTAGAACTTGTTCTTGATAATCCTTTGTTGTTTTTGCACAATTTAGACGTTCTAAACATTAGTTAATAGGTTTTTAAGTTTTTCAAACAATTAGAAGTTTGTTTCTAGTTAATCTTTGCATTTGGTCATGAGTAGTTTCAAGTTTTTGTCTATTTGAATTCTTCAATTACTACAATTTTTTTTCTTACTGTCTCTGTTGTCCAAATTTAATTCCAAGCATGATTTGATTCTATTTTTGTTAATTCCAAACTGTTTTAGTTGTTTTAGTTTCTAAATTTTTTTACAAACATGTTACATGCACTAGTTTGGTATAATTTAGAATCCTAGTCTACTTTTTTATGTTGTTTCATATTATAGGCTTAATTCTTCTTAATTCTCCATTCTAAAACATTTAGAACTAGTTCTAATTCTGTTTATCACTTAGTTCAATTCTATTTAAATTGTTTAGTTGCATATTTTAGGCAATTTAAGTCATAGCATGTGCATATTCATAATTAACAAATGTTTTAGTCTAATTGCATTTTTTTAATTCAGTTTTCTAGAGTTTTATTGTAGTTTGTACATCATTTTAATCATTTTAATCATTTTCCAAATCCAATTGTGTGCTTAATCAATTTGGTTTTTAACTTTGATAAATGATCAGTTTAGTTTCCATTAGATTTACAACATACAAGATTTTCTAGCTAAATCTGTCACAAAATCCGTAATTAGTTTTTTTTTTAATTCTAGCATTTTTTTATTTGGTTCTTGATTTATTTTTATCATCTCTAGCATTTTTTTACCAATTTGATTTTATCATTTAGTGCTTAGTTCCATTTAAAGTTTTTACCAATTTCCATATAACGTAATTTAGTATATTTTAGTTTACTAGTTTAAAATTCCTTTTAGTTGTTTACTTTTAATTTTTTTTTTCTTTTATAACTCACAATCCCCACAAATTTCCTTAGTTTTGTTTTCCATTCAAATTACACACCATAAAAATAACATTTTGCAATTTCACTCCTTTGATTGATACTTGGTTTACCTCTTATTATAATTTTTAGGAAACTAAATTTTGAAAACCTATGCGACTAAAGGTTTATCAAATTGGAGTCGTTGTCTGGGAGTGAAATAAATTGTTTCTTTAATTATGTATTGTTTGAATTGTATAAAGTGTGCATAATATTTTCTTCCATAAAAGAAAAAAATATAAAATTGAAAAAAAAATGTTACTAATAGTCAATTTTTTTTTGGATGTTGTATGTGTTAGAATCGCGCAGCGGAATGTTCGCGTGGTCGGACAAAAACCAAGAGGGGGGGTGAATTGGTTTCTTAATAAAAATTAGGTTTTCAAAATTTTCCCCAAATTTTACCGATTAAAAACTGCGTAAATGTAAATAGAGAAGAGTAGAGAAGATTACACAAGTAGGTTTATACTCGGTTCGGATCAAAAGACCCTACGTCCAGCTTGCTAATCACTCAAAAGAGGATTAACGCCGTCACTAAGAACAAATTGTTATAAACAGATTACAAATCAAAGAGATAAAGTAAAGACAACACCTCTCTTGAAATCCACAAGAGATGAAGAACAGACTTTCCCTAGAGACGAGCACAGAGACACAATCCACTAAGAACTCCACTTAGTGATTCTTATCGCTTCTAGCCTCACACCAGGTTTCCAAAAGCCCCTTTCCTTGCAACAAACAGCTTCTCCGGCACTCACAGAGACTTAACTTTTGTATGGAAAGAGTTGTTCTTATTTTCCGAGTGCCAAAGCAGAGTTTAAGTAGGGAAATTAGGATTAAGGAATTGGGGATTTCGAAACTAGGGTTCTTGGTAATTGGGTTTTCGAAAATAGGGTTAATTTGAAATTTAAAAACAAAAACAGATCGAAATAATCGATTAAATGGAGTTTTAATCGATTAAAACAGAGCCAAATACGCAGAACCCAATCCTCTCGGTTTAATCGATTATTTGGTGAAATAATCGATTATTTGACCTTTTAATCGATTATTTTGATGTTTTAATCGATTAAAACAGTGAGTATATGCTTGAAAATGGTTTTCTCATCTGTTTTAATCGATTATTTCCCTATATAATCGATTAAAGCCGAGCCTGCATGATAAATTTGAGCATTTTGAAGCTTCTAAGTTATAGACTATGTACCGGCTATCTTAGACTCTATAATTACAGACTCAATCAAACTAAAACAGAGTTATTACAATACAGAAATCATCAATCTTCAATCTTCAATACTCTAAGTCTTTAAGCTCTTGGATCATCATCAAAATCAACATTCTTCATGATCATTATTTGCAACATCAAGTCCTTGAATGTTCAACAATCTCCCCTTTTTGATGATGATCAAAATTATCTTTTAAAGCCCTTGTAATAACCTGTTTCATCTGTCATACTAACAAACACATTAAACATACCAGATAACATTTAATATTGAATCATAGGCTTTAAATTTTTCTCCCCCTATTTTGATTATAATCAAAAAGAACTCTGCAACATCAATCATAAGAGCTCCCCCTCAAAATATGCATAAGTTAGAGAAAGCTCCCCCTCAATCATAGCATGAAAGAAACATCATATTTTACAACATCAAGACAATAACAAAAGAAAATTCATCAATTATCTCTACATTAGACAACTTTAATCGATTATTTCCAATAAATAATCGATTTTTAGAGGCATTTAATCGATTATTTCACGAGATAATCGATTATTCCAGAGGAGAATACCCTGTTTTGGACGTTTTGAGGAAAAATAATCGATTATCACTTCCAATGAATCGATTATTCCAGAGGCTATATTAAGTTTTTTAAGGTTTTTACACATTATAACCTATGAATATCCCGCATCACGAATTTAATCATAACAATCATCCAAAATCATTCAAATTAAGCGGAATTTAAGCTATTTCTAGTATCCCTAAGTCTCTTCTAAGATCATAGAATCTATCCTTGGGTAGAGGCTTAGTAAATATATCTCGCTAATTGACGTTTAGTGTCTACATACTCTATCTTACAGCTTCCTTTCGTTGATATTATCTCTTAAAAAGTGATGTCTAATCTCAATATGTTTAGTCCTAGAGTGCATTACTCGGATTTTTAGTTAAGTTGATTGCACTCGTATTATCACACATTAATGGAATGTCATTTAAATATATACTATAATCCTCTAATTGTTGTTTCATCCACGTAATTTGAGCACAACAACTACCAGCTGCAATATATTCAAGCTTCGAGTGGTAGATAAAGCAACACATGCTTGTTTCTTAGAATGCCATGATATTAAGGATGAACCTAACAAATGACATGTCCCACTAGTGCTTTTCCTATCAATTTTACATCCACCATAATCAGCATCGAATATCCTAATAAACTAATACAAGCATCAGATGGATACCACAAGCCAAATCCGAGTAGTTCCTTTTAAGTATTTTAAAATATGTTTTACTCGCAATTAAATGAGATTCTTTAGGACAAGCTTGAAATCTAGCACACACACAAACAGAATGCATAATATCGTGTCTACTAGCGGTTAAGTATAATAGTGATCCTATCATACCTCTATACATAGTTTGATTTACTTCCAAACCTCGATTCATCCTTGTCTAAATAGCATGAAGTTCCCATGGGTGTGTTAGCTTCCTTAGAGGTGTCCATACCAAACTTTTTGAGAATCTCCTTGCAGTATTTAGTTTGAGAGATGAAAGTGCCATCTTTAAGTTGCTTGATTTGTAGTCCAAGGAAGAATGTCAATTCTCCCATCATAGACATTTCAAACTCTCCTCGCATTATCTTAGCAAATTCTACACATAACAAACTACCAGTTGATCCAATAATATATCAACAAGTAACACATCTTTGATCTCCAAAGTGTTTGCACCGCAGTTGCTCAATTGATTGCTTAAGGATGTGTGAAAACTTATATTCAATGTGAGTTTAGAAAGTTCAAGCCAAACTGTTTTCTATAGAAGATTTTCAAAAACTGCTGGTTTAATTAATCCGTTAAAAGTTTCTTTTAATCTGTTAAAAGTGCAGTTTTAATCTGTTAAAAACATCTTTTAATCGATTAAAACGCAGTGTAGAAAAAGTTTTTAAGTTGTTTTAATCGATTGAAACGAGTTTTTAATCGATTAAAAGAGTTCTGATCGGTCATAATAAAAATCTAATCGGTCATCCTGACTCTGACCGGTCATAATAAAAATCTGATCGGTCATCCTGACTCTGACCGGTCATAATAAAAATCTGATCGATCATCCAGACCCTTTAAGTAATTTTAATCGATTGAAACGTGTTTTTAATCGATTTAAACGTTTCTGACCGCTCATAATAAAAATCTGATCGGTCAGAATGAGTTCTAAATGGTTTTAATCGATTAAAAACCAGTTGTATCGATTAAAATGCTGTAAAAACACTTCTTTGACCACTCTAAGTGATTTTATTTGGTTCTTTCAAAACTGCATCAGTTAAAAACATGTTTTAAGAAAGCTTTTGTAAAAATACTTTATTTTGAGTCGTTTAAAACAATTTTAGAGGCTTCTCGCAAAAATCTTTAAGAGAAGAATCTTTATGCGATAGAAAAGATAAAATGATTTTACCTAAGCATTTTGTTTAAAACATACAAAATGATCCATTTTCTTTGAATAAATAAAAGAGACAAACAAATTTATTTAACTATTGGAACCCAAATATATTTACCTTTTGGAACACCAAAATGTTTAATTTTACACTTATTTGAAGTGTGACCTTGTTTTATACAATAGAAGCATGCATTTGGAGTAGCTTTAGAATAAGATACATTATTAACATGACATGCTCTAGTTCCTTTTTCTACCCATATTCTTTTCTTTTTAGTTTTACTCTTTTTCAAAGGAACTCTATGATTTTCATTATTTTGAGCAAAAACCATTTCATTCTTCCTAAGATCATCAATTTCTTTTTCGGCTTTGTCAAGCAAATGGTTAAGAATATCTATGTCATATTCATGCTCTTTACAATTTGCACAAGCTAAGTCCTTATTCTCATCTAAGCATACAATTTTCGTATTAGCTACCTCCTTTTCTTCTAAACATGCAATTTTCAATTTTAAGGACTCATTTTCCTTTTCCGATTTTCTTAGATTCTTCTTTACTACTTTATATTCCTTTTTCATATCCATAAATGCAGTAAATAACTCATTATAAGCATTTTGCAATTCATCATGATCATTTTCTTCACAAGAGGATGAATCGGAATCACTAACCTCAAAATCCGAAGAATTGTTGTTATTTGCCATCAAGCAAATGTTTGCTTCAATTTTTGAGTCGCTTGATTCTGAATTTGAATCACTGTCATCCCAAGCAATATATGCTTTCTTCTTGAATTGCTTTTTGCCCTTGTGTTCATCATTTTTCTTGTTTGGGCATTCGATCTTTATATGCCCTGCTTCACCACAACCAAAGCATTTTATATTAACGGAAGAATTTTCTTTTACATTTTCCTTACCTTTGAAAGGATGTCTTCCTTTTGCTTTCATCATCTTGGTGAACTTCTTTATAAAAAGACTCATCTCTTCTTCATCATTTTCAGAGTCTTCTTCTTCTTCTTTCTTATTTTTGCTTTTTGAAATCTCGGTCTTGAAAGCTAGGTTTTTCTTTTGATATTGATCCTCTTCCTCATTTAGTCTTCCAAGGTCAAGTTCATGCTCCCTAAGCTTTCCAAATAACGCCGCCATAGACATAATGGCAAGATTTTGTGACTCCGAGATGGTCGTCACCTTTGGTTGCCATTTCCTATCCGAGAGATTTCAAGATTTTAACATTTAATTCATCAACGTCAAAAATTTTACCTAGTCCGGTGAGATGGTTCACGATATGAGTGAAACGTTTACGTACGTCAAATATCGTTTCGCCTGGTTGCATTCGGAACATCTCGTATTCTTGGATTAAAGAATTTTTACGTGCTCTTTTGACGTCGTCAGTTCCTTCGTGGGTCACCCTTAGCATTTCCCACATTTCCTGTGCACTTTTACAAACCGAAATTCTATAAAACTCATCAAGGGTTAGAGCGAGATGAAATAATGTTTCTAGCCCTAACATCAAATTGTGCTTTTCGACTTTCGTCGGCAGTCCATCTAGAAATAGGTTTAAGAACATCAACACCGTTCTCCGTAATTTTAGGAACAAATGGACCGTTTAAAATTGCGTCCCAAACACCTCTATCAACGAGACTCTAAAAATATTTGCATACGTACTTTCCAAAAAGGATAATTTTGACCCGCAAAAAGTGGGGGTCTGTTGATAGACGCACCTTCGGCAAAAGTTTGATTTTGTCCGGCCATTTTCGAAAATATTTGAATGACTATCAAAGCAAGCTCGATACCACTTGTTAGAATCGCGCAGCTGAATGTTCGCGTGGTCGGACAAAAACCAAGAGGGGGGTGAATTGGTTTCTTAATAAAAATTAGGTTTTCAAAATTTTCCCCAAATTTTACCGATTAAAAACTGCGTAAATGTAAATAGAGAAGAGTAGAGAAGATTACACAAGTAGGTTTATACTGGTTCGGATCAAAAGACCCTACGTCCAAGTTGCTAATCACTCAAAAGAGGATTAACGCTGTCACTAAGAACAAATTGTTATAAACAGATTACAAATCAAAGAGATAAAGTAAAGACAACACCTCTCTTGAAATCCACAAGAGATGAAGAACAGACTTTCCCTAGAGACAGCACAACACACAATCCACTAAGAACTCCACTTAGTGATTCTTATCGCTTCTAGCCTCACACCAGGTTTCCAAAAGCCCCCTTTCCTTGCAACAAACAGTTCTCCGGCACTCACAAGCACTTAACTTTTGTATGGAAAGAGTTGTTCTTATTTTCTCGAGTGCCAAAGCAGAGTTTAAGTAGGGAAATTAGGATTAAGGAATTGGGGATTTCGAAACTAGGGTTCTTGGTAATTGGGTTTTCGAAAATAGGGTTAATTTGAAATTTAAAAACAAAAACAGACTGAAATAATCGATTAAATGGAGTTTTAATCGATTAAAACAGAGCCAAATACGCAGAACCCAATCCTCTCTGGTTTAATCGATTATTTGGTGAAATAATCGATTATTTGACCTTTTAATCGATTATTTTGATGTTTTAATCGATTAAAACAGTGAGTATATGCTGAAAATGGTTTTCTCACTGTTTTAATCGATTATTTCCCTATATAATCGATTAAAGCCGAGCCTGCATGATAAATTTGAGCATTTTGAAGCTTCTAAGTTATAGACTATGTACCGGCTATCTTAGACTCTATAATTACAGACTCAATCAAACTAAAACAGAGTTATTACAATACAGAAATCATCAATCTTCAATCTTCAATACTCTAAGTCTTTAAGCTCTTGGATCATCATCAAAATCAACATTCTTCATGATCATTATTTGCAACATCAAGTCCTTGAATGTTCAACAGTATGACCCGGTCTAGGCTTGGGGTTTTGCTTGATTTTGATCCTGAGATTGAAAGGACCATTAAAACAAGAAAAAAACAAACCAAAATTGAATTTCAAACTTTTGAGCAAGAGATGACTTTGAATAGAGATAGAACATTGAAAGAGATAGCAAATCCTGACATTGGTTATCAGCCACTCTGTATACAATTACCAAATGTACTTGAGGGAGTCGTGAGTTATGAGTTAAAATCTAGTTTAATACAATTACTCCCAAAGTTCCATGGTCTAGCTGGTGAGGATCCTCATAAATATTTGATGGAGTTTCATGTAGTATGTTCAACAATGAGACCTACAGACATCCCATTAGAGTTTGTAAAGATGAAGATATTTCCTTTTTCATTAATGGATGTAGCTAAAGATTGTCTATATTTTCAACCTACGCCTATCACCACCTGGAATGATATGAAGAGAAGATTCTTACACACCAGCTGCTATCAAGCACTTGATTTCCAACATGGCAAAGAATTATCAACAATTTAATACCAGGAACAATAGTAGATCAATACATGAGGTAAATATAGATTCATCCAAGACAGATAAATTAGAGATGCAAATGTCAAAGCTGGCTTCTATAGTAAAAACTTTGGCTTTGAACCAACAAGTGAATAAAATTCAAAGAGCATGTGGTATATGTAGTTCGACAAATCATTATATGGATACATGTTCGCAACTGCGAGAAACTCCTCAATCTCCACCTCATGAAACTGTAATCGCCTATTCAAACCATTATATATCATCAAAACCTTGCCAACATACAACCCATACTCCAACACATACAACCCTGGTTGGAGAGACCACCCAAACCTAAGATATGGCCCGGTCAACCCTAACCAACCAAAAAACTTTTACCATTCAAAACCAAACCAACAATCTTATCAACCCAACCTTCAAACTTATCCACCATATCCAAAACCATCCTCAACAAAATTACCAAAGTCATCAACCCTAGCCATATTATCAACCCTCAAACCAAAACTATTATCAACAACCATATCAACCACCACCATACCAACAACCACCACCCTAACCTTATTTTCACCAATCAACACCACCACAATATTACGAACCATGACCCCAAAATGTTTACCAACAGTTACCACAACCTTATTATCCACCACCTCAACAATAATTTTGATACACTCTACTACAGAATGCTCAAAGGTTTAACACTCTTCGAGTGAGTGTCGACTCCTCAGAAAATTAAGGGAAAGAGAATAATAGAATTTAGGGGAAAAAGGATCTTGAAAACTTTTATTCTGTTCTGTTTGTGATTACATCATAGCTATTAAAAGGAATTGGGTGCTAACAATCAAGCAAAAATTAGGGAAATAAAACAGGAATTAAACTAATAATTTGCAGTAGAAATTTCAGGAATTAATTTGAGCATATTAGGATCTTCTAATTTTGTTCGCAGACATAGTCATTCATCCATGCTGGCTTCTTTCTTGCTCGTTTCCCTACTATTGGGTCATCCTTCCTTATTGGGCCTGGATCCACTTGTTGGTTTGTATCATTCTCCCCTTCTGCAGAACTCACCTTGTCCTCAAGGTGAAAATCAGGATAACGAGTGCGAAAATTTTCCAAGTTTTCCCAAGAAGCTTCATCAACTGGACAGTCCTCCCAATGCACCAAAAGTTGTTCTTGTGGTTGCCCGTGAACTAACTGAGTTCGCCAATCTAAAATTGCCCTTGGTTGATCAATAGGTTGGTTATCAAAGCTTTCCAAGGGTAAGTCACCAGGAGGAAGTTGGAGTTTGTATGCCACTGTCCCAATGCGCTCGATGATGCTATAAGGACCATAGAACCTCTTCGAGAGCTTGTGGTGTTTCGATTGACGGACTGATGTTTGACGATACGGTCTGAGGCGTACGAGAACCAAATCACCAACGGCGAGAGTAATGTCTCGACGATGTTCATTGGCCTTCTGACGCATTCTATGTTGAGCAGCAGTTAAATTTGTTTTCAAAGTGCAGAGTAATTCGTCACGAGAAGTTAGGGCCTCATCCAATACTTGTATAGAAGTGGATCCCCTAGTATAAGCCGGAATGGTGGGTGGTCTTCGACCATAAAGAGCCTCGAAAGGGGACATTTGCAAGGCACTATGGTAGCTGGTGTTATAATGAAATTCGGCCCACGGGAGGAATGCAACCCATGAAGATGGTTTCTGTTGAGTGAAGGCACGAAGATATTGTTCCAACCCACGGTTAACTACCTCGGTTTGACCATCAGTTTGAGGGTGATAGGCACTGCTCATAGCCAGCTTGGTGCCATTAAGTTCAAACAGCTTGCGCCAAAAAGCGCTAATGAAGACCGAATCACGATCAGACACAATGGAACGAGGGTACCCATGGTGACGCACAGTCAGAGACACAAACAACTCTGCTACTTTGGAAGCGGTAAATGACGTGGAAAGAGCACCAAAGTGAGCTATTTTCGATAATCGATCCACAACAACAAGGATAACTGTGGATCCTTGAGAGGGAGGGAGACCCGTAATAAAATCCATTGTCACATCTTCCCAAACCGTCTCTGGAATCGGAAGAGGTTGAAGGAGTCCTGCTGGAACCTGCGTTGAGTATTTAATTTGTTGGCAAGTAAGACACGAGCCGACATACTCTTCCACTGCTTTACGCATACTAGACCAATAAAAATTTGCAGCAACACGAACTAGGGTACGTTTCACTCCAGCATGGCCACCACTTGGTGTATCGTGAAATTCACTAATGATTGTATGACATAGAGGAGATGTTGGGTTGATCACATAACGACCGGTATGGAAGAGGACCCCATTCACGATAGTATAAGGGTACCGGAGCAATCCCTGCATGTGTTGTTCACGAAAAGTCTGATAGAACAAATCTGAAGCATTTTCTTTTTGGAGCTGAGTAATAATACCATATGTAGGTGATGATACTAATGCTCTGAGTGCGGGTGTGTGGTCACTGTGTGGCCAGTCAGCCGGTACACGTGAAAGTGCGTCAGCCACTTTATTAGAAGCCCCAGGTTTGTACTCGATGCGAAATTGGAACCCCAAGAGTTTGTGCACATACGACTGCTGTTCTGGAGTTTGTATCACTTGCTGAAGTAATTCCTTGATGCTCTTATGATCAGTTCGGATGATAAAAAAATGGCCTAACAAGTATTATCTCCATTTAAGAACATATTCTATAATGGCATGTAGTTCCTTGATGTATACAGATGCAGCTTGTAACTTCGGGCCCAATTTAATGTCCTGTAAGATAAGAGGGACATTATGGCAGCAAAATTGACAAACCAAGAAGGTTCCACAACCAGTTGCGACCTTGAAACGAGGGCATGGTTTGCTAGGTAACCCCAATCGTTCCACTAACGCAGGCTTGATAAAGTTGTGAGTGCTCCCGCTGTCAATGAGGATGGTGATATTTGTTTGGTTATAAAGGCCGGAAACACGCAAGGATCGACTTTGGAGCTGGCTGGACAAGGAGTGTAGGCTGGATATGTCACCAGAGACATCATCTATTGAGTTATCCTCGGATTCCGGTGGGGGTTCATCTTCATCTGCTCCCATGAGGATAAGCACGCGGTTTTGGCATCGGTGAGATTGGTTCCATGTCTCATCACATTTAAAACAGAGACCTTTTGAACGGCGGTCTCGAAGTTCGGCAGAGGGCATGTTCCGCACGGCAGGGTTTGAGTGTGGTGTGGGTAAGAGTGGTGGTAACGATGTTGCAGTATTTTTTGATGGGTTATTTGGATTTGAATTGGATCGGTTTGTTTGATTGTGGTTAGGTTGAGTATGTGAGCCTGTGGAGTGTTGTGGGCCGCGAGACCCCAATTTGCCTATGGTTGGTGTGTCATCAAAGCGGGCCTCATATGCTCTGGCCATGGCGAAGGTTTCCATTAACGTAGCAGGTCGGTGAAATTGCAATTCCCGTCTCAAATGCTTTTTCAGTCCCGTGATGAAAAAACTGATCAGTAATAATTCGGAGATATCGTTGACCTTGTTCATCAATTCTTCAAACTGGGCTTAAAAATCAGCTACAGAGCCGGTTTGAGTTAATTTCAGCGCATGTGATGTCTGCCCCGCAAATGCATTTTGTGGTTGTTTTTTTCCTTCGACGTGTAGGTTTGCGACCTTCGAATCAACTTCTACCAGGTGTTGGTGGAGTGTGGACTGAATTGACTCGGTATGGGACTCGAGTAATTCGCGAAACTTTACCATCTGTGCATCGATATTGGATTGAAAGGCGCTCATAAGCTCAGTTGTGTTCATAATGAAAGCACCAATGATACACTCTGCTACAGAATGCTCAAAGGTTTAACACTCTTCGAGTGAGTGTCGACTCCTCAAAAAATTAAGGGAAAGAGAATAATAGAATTTAGGGAAAAAAGGATCTTGAAAACTTTTATTCTGTTCTGTTTGTGATTACATCATAGCTATTAAAAGGAATTGGGTGCTAACAATCAAGCAAAAATTAGGGAAATAAAACAGGAATTAAACTAATAATTTGCAGTAGAAATTTCAGGAATTAATTTGAGCATATCAGGATCTTCTAATTTTGTTCGCAGACATAGTCATTCATCCATGTTGGCTTCTTTCTTGCTCGTTTCCCTACTATTGGGTCATCCTTCCTTATTGGGCCTGGATCCACTTGTTGGTTTGTATCAAATTTTTCCAAAATAACCAAGCCACCCAACCCAATCAACCTAACCAACAAAATTCACAAACTAACTCATCAAACCAACAAAAATATATTCCACCACAACTTAGACAAAACAACCATCCTTCCCAATTACCCATTGAACCTTCCCCAAATTTAGGACACATTCCATCTCAAACAGTAGTTAATCCCAAACCAAGCATCAATGCCATAACTCTTAGGAGTTGGAAAACATTAACAAAAAATCCTGAGAAAGACAAGAAACCATCCAAACCATCTGAACCTATAACACAACCTTCTGAATCAACACCTACACCCACACCATCTAACCAAACTCAAACATCTACCCCTGACCCTACTCCACAAATAAATCAACCTATTCCACATCTACCTATACCTTTTCCACATAAGGCTATTACCACTAAACCAAAGGAAAATGATGAAGAGTTTATCAAAATATTTAAGAAGGTTGAAATCAACATATCGCTTTTGGATGAAATCAACCAAATACCCAAATATGCAAAGTACCTCAAAGATCTATGCACTTACAAGAGAAACCTTAACACAAAGAGTATACAAGCAGCTCTAGATCATGGGGCGACCAAACTCAGAGTGTTCGGCGATTCATCCCTTGTCATCTATCAACTCAAGGGTGAATGGGAAACTCAAAATTCCAAATTAATCCCATACCTAGAGCCTATTCGCAATTTGATTTCGAGGCTGGAAAGCGTCACTTTCAAATATATCCCTCGGGAAGACAATCAATTTGCAGATGCCCTCGCTACTTTATCATCCATGTTCTCTTTAGACCAAGAGCATGAGATGCCGACTATTCAAATCAAACTGCATGACAAACAAGCTTTTTGCATGATAGTAAATAGCGAGCAAGACAAAAATCCCTAGTATCACGACATTAAGCGATACCTTGCGAAGGGTGAATATCCCGAAGGAATCAGTGATAATGACAAAATGACCATCCGGAAGAGGGCCACAAGGTTTGCACTGATTGGAGAAACCCTCTATAAAAAGAATTTCGATTCCACTTTGTTAAGGTGTGTGGATCATGAGGAAGCTCAAACTCTGATAGAGGAAATTCATAAAGGAGCTTTCAGGACCCACACACCGGGGCATGTCATGGTAAAGAAGATACTAAGGGCAGGGTATTTCTGGTCCACAATGGAAGGCGACTGTCACCAATATGCTAAAAGATGTCACAAGTGCCAAGTCTATGCCGATAATGTTCACGTTCTGCCTGCACCTCTCAATATTTTGGCTACACCATGGGCATTCTCCATGTGGGGCATGGACGTCATCGGACCCATCAAGCCCAAAGTATATAATGGTCACCGTTTTATCTTGGTCGCCATTGACTATTTTACTAAATGGGTAGAGGCGGCATCATACGCATACGTGACTAGAAAAGTGGTGACCACCTTTATCAAGAGGAATATTCTATGTCAGTATGGTATCCCTCATCGGCTCATTATTGATAATGGGACTAATCTAAACAACAAGATGATGGAAGAATTATGCCAAGATTTCAAGATTCAACATCACAATTCCTCTCCATACTGATCCAAAATGAACGGTGTAGTGGAGGCAGCCAACAAAAACATAAAAAAGATCATCCAAAAGATGGTGATAACATACAAGGATTGACACGAAATGCTACCCTTCGTCCTGCATGGATATCAGACTTCCATGCGCACCTCCACCGGGGCCACCCTGTTCTCCCTCGTATACAACATGGAGGTTGTATTACTAGTAGAAGTTGAAATACCCTCCCTAAGAGTTATTATGGAAGCAAAGCTAATCGAAGCAGAATGGGTCCAGAATCGGTACGACCAGCTTAACCTGATTGAAGAAAAACGGCTGGACACCATATGTCATGGGCATGCCTATAAAAAGAAGATCAAGAAGGCCTACGATAAGAAGATCAGTCCCCGCACTTTTCGAGAGGGGGATTTAGTAATAAAGAAACTACTTCCCGCCCAGAAGGACAAAATTGGAAAATGGGCAGTAAACTATGAAGGATCCTTTGTAGTCAAGCGAACTTTTTGTTGAACATTCAAGGACTTGATGTTGCACTTGATGAACATGAAGATTGTTGATTTTGATGATGATTCAAGAACTCAAAGACTTAGTGTGTTGAAGATTTGTTTTGTATTGTAATAACTCTGTTTTAATTAGATTGAGTCTGTAATATTAGAGTTTAAGATAGCCGGTACATAGTCTGCACCTTAGAAGCTTCAAAAAGCTCAAATTTATCATCCAGGCTCGGCTTTAATTGATTATATAGGGAAATAATCGATTAAAACAGTGAGAAAAACCATTTTATGTATCAACTCACTGCTTTAATCGATTAAATCTCCAGATAATCGATTATCAGGTCTGATAATCGATTAAAACCCCTTTTAATCGATTAAAACAGAGAGGTTTTGGGTTCTGTTGATTTTGGCTCTGTTTTAATCGATTATAACTTCATTTAATCGATTATTTCAGTCTGTTTTTGATTTTAAACTTCAAATCAACCCTATTTTTGAAAACCCTATTTCCAAGAACCCTAATTACGAAATTCCCAATTTCCAAACCCTAATTTCTCTACTTAAACTCTTCTATGGCACTCAGAAAAGTAACAACCTTTTCCATACAAAAGTTAAGTGTTGTGAGTGCCAGAGAACTGTTTGTTGCAAGGAAAGGGGGCTTTTGGAACCTGGTGTGGGCTAGAAGCGATAAGAATCACTAAGTGGAGTTCTTAGTGGATTGTGTGTTGTGCCGTCTCTAGGGAAAGTTGTTCATCATCTCTTGTGGATTTCAAGAGAGGTGTTTTCGTATCTTTATCTTCTCAATTGTAATCTGTTTGTAACAACTTGTTTATAGTGACAGCGTTAATCCTCTATTGAGTGATTAGCAAATGGACGTAGGGTCTTTTGATCCGAACCAGTATAAATCTCCTGTGTAAGATTTCTATCCCTTCTCTATTTACATTTACACAATTTTTAATCGGTAAAATTTGGGGAAAATTTTGAAAACCTAATTTTTATTAAGAAACCAATTCACCCCCCTCTTGGTTTTTGTCCGACCACGCGATCATTCCGCTGCGTGATTCTAACAAGTGGTATCAGAGCTTGCTTTGATAGTCATTCAAATTTTCGAAAATGGCCGGACAAAATCAAACTTTTGCCGAAGGTGCGTCTATCAACAGACCCTCACTTTTTGCGGGTCAAAATTATCCTTTCTGGAAGGTACGTATGCAAATATTTTTAGAGTCTGTTGATAGAGGCGTTTGGGACGCTATTTTAAACGGTCCATTTGTTCCTAAAACTACTGAGAACGGTGTTGACATTCTTAAACCTTTTTCTAGATGGACTGCAAAAGAAAATAGGAAAGCCCAATTTGACATTAGGGCTAGAAATATTATTTCATCTGCTCTAACACTTGACGAGTTTTATAAAATTTCTGTTTGTAAAAGTGCACAGGAAATGTGGGAAATGCTTAGAGTGACCCACAAAGGAACAGACGACGTTAAAAGAGCACGCAAAAATTCTCTAATCCAAGAGTATGAGATGTTCCGGATGCAACCAGGCGAAACGATCTTTGACGTACAAAAGCGTTTCACTCATATCGTGAACCATCTCACCGGACTAGGTAAAATCTTTGATGTTGATGAATTAAATGTTAAAATTTTGAAATCTTTGGATAGGAAATGGCAACCTAAGGTGACGGCCATCTCGGAGTCACAAAATCTTGCCACAATGTCTATGGCGGCGTTATTTGGAAAGCTTAGAGAGCATGAGCTTGATCTTGGAAGGCTAAATGAGGAAGAAGGTCAATATCAAAAGAAGAACCTTGCCTTCAAAACCGAAATTTCCAAAGGTAAAAATAAAAAGGAAGAAGAAGAAGACTCAGAAAATGATGAAGAGGAGTTGAGTCTTATGATAAGAAAGTTCACCAAATTCATGAAAGCAAAAGGAAGACATCCCTTCAAAGGTAAAGGAAAGGTAAGAGAAAATTCTTCTATAAATATAAAATGTTATGGTTGTGGTGAAGCAGGGCATGTAAAGACTGAATGCCCAAACAAGAAAAATGATGAAAACAAGGGCAAAAAACAATTCAAGAAGAAAGCCTATATTGCCTGGGACAATAGTGACTCAAGTTCAGAATCAAGTGACTCGGAAATAGAAGCAAACATTTGCTTAATGGCAAATGACAACATATCTTCTGATTTTGAGGTTAGTGATTCCGACTCATCTTCTAGTGATGATAATGATCATGATGAACTACAAAATGCTTACAATGAATTATTTATTGCCTTTAAGAATTTAAAAAATGAATATAAAGTTGTAAAGAAGAATCTAAGTAGATCCGAAAAGGAAATTGAGTCATTAAAAACTAAAATTACATGTTTAGAAGAAAAGGAGTTATCTAATACGAAAATTGTATGTTTAGATGAGGATAAGAATTTAGCATGTGAAACTTGTAAAGAGCATGAATATGACATAGATATCCTTAATCATCTACTTGATAAAGCCGAAATGGAAATAAGTGATCTTAAGAAGGATAAAACTGTTTTTGCTCAAAATAATGTAAATCATCAAGTTTCTATGAAAAAGTCTAAAACTAAAAAGAAAAGAGTATGGGTAGAAAAAGGAACTAGAGCATCTATGGTTAGAAATGCATCATTTTCAAATGCCACATCAAAAGCATGTTTTTATTGCATGAAACAAGGTCACACGTCAAATAGATGTAAAATTAAACATTTTGGTGTTCCTAAAGGAAAATATATTTGGGTTCCTATAGTTAAATGAACTATTTGTATCTTGTATTTATTCAAAGAAAATGAATCATTTAGTATGTTTTAAATAGAATGCTCATTAGGTCAATAATTAAATCTACTCCATATGAATTGTTTAATGGTAGAAAGCCTAATGTTGCTCATTTGAAAATTTTTGGATGTAAGAGTTTTGTGTTAAATAATGGAAAAGATAACTTAAGAAAATTTGACTCTAAAGCCGATGAGGGCATTTTCTTAGGATTAGTGTGTCTAAAGAATGCTTAGGTAAAATCATTTTATCTTTTCTCGCTGCATGAAGGTTCTTCACTTAAAGATTTTGCGAAATGCCTCTAAAATCGTTTTAAACAACTAAAAACAAAGTATTTTTATAAAAGCTTTCTTAAACATGTTTTTAACTGATATAGTTTTGAAAGAACCGATTAAAATCACTTAGAATGTTCAAAGAAGTGTTTTTACAGGTATTTTAATCGATACAACTTGTTTTTAATCGATTAAAACCATTTAGAACTCATTATGATCGATCAGATTTGAATTATGAGCGATCAGAATTTTTTTCAATCGATTAAAACATGTTTCAATCGATTAAAATCACTTAAAGAGTCAGGATGATCGATCAGAATGCAATTATGACTGATCAGAATCGATTATGATCGATCAGAATTTAGTTATGACCGATCAGAACTCTTTAATCGATTAAATCTCGTTTCAATCGATTAAAACAACTTAGAAATTTTCTACACAGCGTTTTAATCGATCAAAACTTATTTTTATCAGTTAAAATAACTTGAAAAGTTTTATAAGAAAGTTTTGCAGTATTTCAATCGATTGAATTGCGAAACAATCGATTAAATCAACTTAGAAATTTTTTTATAAAGTGTTTTAATTGATATAAACGTTGTCGTATCAGTTAAAACAAATCTGTTAAAGAATCAAGAACGTATTAATGGATTAAAAGAAGTTTTAACAGATTAAAGCTGCACTTTTAACAGATTAAAAGAATCTTTTAACAGATTAATTAAACCAGCGAGTTTTGAAAATCTTCTATAAAAACAATTTGGCTTGAACTTTTTAAACACACATTGAATATAAGTTTTCACACATCCTTAAGCAATCAATCAAGCAACTACGGTTGCAAACACTTTGGAGATCAAGGATGTGCTACTTGTTGATGATATTATTTTTGGATCAACTGATAATTCGTTATGTGTAGAATTTGCTAAGATAATGCAGGGAGAGTTTGAAATGTCTATGATGGGAGAATTAACATTCTTCCTTGGACTACAAATCAAGCAACTTAAAGATGGCATTTTCATCTCTCAAACCAAATATTGCAAAGAGATCCTTAAAAAGTTTGGAATGGACACCTCAAAGGAAGCTAACACACCTATGGGAACTTCATGCTATCTAGACAAGGATGAATCAGGTTTGGAAGTTAATCAAACTATGTATAGAGGTATGATAGGATCACTGTTATACTTAACTGCAAGTAGACACTGATATTATGCATTTCGTTTGTGTGTGTGCTAGATTTCGGGCTTGTCCTAAAGAATCTCATCTAATTGCGGTGAAACATATTTTAAAATACTTAAAAGGAACTACTAGTTTTGGTTTGTGGTATCCGGTCGATGTTTGTATGAGTTTAATAAGATATTCGATGCTGATTATGGTGGATGTAAAATTGATAGGAAAAGTACTAGTGGGACATGTCATTTGTTAGGTTCATCCTTAATATCTTGGCATTCTAAGAAACGAGGCATGTGTTGCTTTATCTACCACTTGAAGCTGAATATATTGCAGCTGGTAGTTGTTGTGCTCAAATTCCGTGGATGAAACAACAGTTAGAAGATTATAGTATCTTTTTAAATGACATTCCGTTGATGTGTGATAATACGAGTGCAATAAATCTTACTAAGAATCTAGTAATGCACTCTAGGACTAAACATATAGAAATAAGACATCACTTTTTGAGAGATCATATCAGCAAAAGGAAACTGTAAAATAGAGTACGTTGATACAAAGAATCAATTAGCAGACATTTTTACTAAGCCTCTACCCAAGGATAGGTTTTATGATCTTAGAAGAGACTTAGGGATATTAGAAATAGCTTAAATTCTGCTTAATTTGTCTGTTTTTGGATGATTGTAATGCTATAATTCATTTTGTAGGATGTTCATAGGTTATCATGTGTTAAAACACTCAAAACAGGGCATTCCTCTCTGGAATAATCAATTACTTGGAATTATAATCGATTATTTACACTCAAAACATCCAAAACAGGGCATTCTTCTCTGGATTAATCGATTATTTCGTTAAATAATTGATTAAAACCGTCTGATAATCGATTATCAGCTTAAGATAATCGATTAAATGCGACTGGAACTGGTTTAATCGATTATTCTGAGTTTTAATCGATTAAACCTGGCAAGTATGGGTTCTAGCCGTTGCCAACGGCTCTTTTGGCCTCTATTCACTTCCATGTGACCGTTAGACATGCTTGGCTATATATAGGGACCTCTATTTCACTTCTACTCACTTCTATCTCTTGAAATCAAACCTTCTTGCCTTATTATACTCTCTTTATCTCCTTATTCCATCACTTGTCCTTCTAAATCTTCTTGATATTCATCTAATCTTTCAATGGCCTCATCTTCTCGCACTAAGATCCCTACTAGAAGAAGATCTGCACCCTCCTCTCATCCCCGTCCTAATTCTGTAGAAGGATGGATCTCTGATGCAGAAGGCCAACAAGAATTTCTGACCTACTGGAAGGAACGGGCTATTATTTCTCCTAAATTTCTTATTGGTGAGCAATTCATTCATAGGGGATTCAATTTTCCTAATCTTCTTGAAATTCAAGGAGTTCTCCCTTTTATCCAAATGCAAGGTACGTACTATCCCGACTTAGTTAGGGTATTCTACTCTAGATTCAAATTTAGAGATCAAATTGATACATCCCGTGTAAAAGGGGTTACAATAATTCTTGATGATGATATTTGGGAGAATGTTGCTCACTTTCCAATTAGAGAATATGCTATTAACGTATATGGTGAGCTAGATGACTTTGACGAGGTTCCTAGCTTATCGCTCTTTTTGCGGAATCCCTCCATGGAGATTGGACGTATCCTTCATGCTTGGACCTTTAAAGAAGGAAGAACGCATGATTCTACATTTACTTGTATGGATCTTATGTCCCCGGACTACGAATCATGCCCAATGCTCTTCCATTGATCTTCGTATTATTCATGCCATAATGAATAATGAACCTTTAGATTGGGGTGTTCTTGTCACAATGACCATGTTAAAAGCAAAACGTCATCCCACCTTCAAAATTCCATATGCCCTTCTTGTCTCCCGTATTCTTGAATATAAAGGAGTGAATGTTGAAGGTGAACAAGCAGTTAGAACAAACAACTTAAACTCGCATGTTGGACGAGTACATTGATTCACCTCCAAATGGTGCGAGTCAATGATATTTATGTTCACAAAGATGACGTTCCAAATCAAGGGGATGCTAATGAAGATTCGATGAAGATATGCCTCCAGCTGCTGAGTTTCCCTCTGACCAAATCCAAAGTGTTGGAACTTCCTCTACTCATCATGAAACCCGACAATCCATGGAAGACATGTTATCTGACATGAATCAGAGGATGCAGTCATTCTTCACTCTCTCTGGAGTACGACATGAGGAAATAATTCGCCGTATATCTAATATAGATGATAAAGTGTGTCGTTTAGAAAATAGATTTGATGCACACTTTAATGATGATGATAGTGAAGAATTTTAAATTTTGTTGATTATTTTCTTATTTTTCTCTTGTTATTGTAATAAATGATTGTTTCCGCAATAAAATATGATGTTTTGTTATTGCTTTGATTGCGGGGGTGTTATCTCCAACTTATGCATATTTTGAGGGGGAGCTCTTATGATTGTTATTGCAGAGTTCTTTTTTATTATAATCAAAATAGGGGGAGAAATATTTAAAGCCTCTTATGAATTGCATTTAAATATTATCTGGTATGTTTGATGTGTTTGTTAGTATGACAGTTAAAACAGGTTATTACAAGGGCTTTAAAAGATAATTTTGATCATCATCAAAAAGGGGGAGATTGTTGAACATTCAAGGACTTGATGTTGCACTTGATGAACATGAAGATTGTTGATTTTGATGATGATTCAAGAACTCAAAGACTTAGTGTGTTGAAGATTTGTTTTGTATTGTAATAACTCTGTTTTAATTAGATTGAGTCTGTAATACTAGAGTTTAAGATAGCCGGTACATAGTCTGCACCTTAGAAGCTTCAAAAAGCTCAAATTTATCATCGAAGCTCGACTTTAATCGATTATATACGGAAATAATCGATTAAAACAGTGAGAAAAATCATTTTCTGTATCAACTCACTGCTTTAATCGATTAAATCTCCAGATAATTGATTATCAGGTCTGATAATTGATTAAAACCCCTTTTAATCGATTAAAATAGAGAGGTTTTGGGTTCTGTTGATTTTGGCTCTGTTTTAATCGATTATAACTTCATTTAATCGATTATTTCAGTCTGTTTTTGATTTTAAACTTCAAATCAACCCTATTTTCGAAAACCCTATTTCCAAGAACCCTAATTCCGAAATTCCCAATTTCCAAACCCTAATTTCTCTACTTAAACTCTTCTATGGCACTCAGAAAAGTAGAACAACCTTTTCCATACAAAAGTTAAGTGCTGTGAGTGCCAGAGAACTGTTTGTTGCAAGAAAAGGGGGCTTTTGGAACCTGGTGTGGGCTAGAAGCGATAAGAATCACTAAGTGGAGTTCTTAGTGGATTGTGTGTTGTGCCGTCTCTAGGGAAAGCTGTTGATCATCTCTTGTGGATTTCAAGAGAGGTGTTTTCGTATCTTTATCTTCTCAATTGTAATCTGTTTGTAACAACTTGTTTATAGTGACAACGTTAATCCTCTGTTGAGTGATTAACAACTGGACGTAGGGTCTTTTGATCCGAACCAGTATAAATCTCCTGTGTAAGATTTCTATCCCTTCTCTATTTACATTTACACAGTTTTTAATCGGTAAAATTTGGGGAAAATTTTGAAAACCTAATTTTTATTAAGAAACCAATTCACCCCCCTCTTGGTTTTTGTCCGACCACGCGATCATTCTGCTGCGCGATTCTAACACTTTCTTAGGAGGAACCCTTATCCTCACTAACATGGACAGAGAAGAGCTTCGGTACCTAGTTAACTTAGACGTAGTAAAGAAATATTACGCTTGAAGACATTTCTCATGACTCGTCAGGACAAAAACTCGCAAAGAGCATCTTGGGCAAAAATTAGGGTCTATATTCCTCGTTAGGACATGTCCTAGGCAAAATTTAGAGGTTTAAAAAAAAAGGGACAAAAAAGAGCAATGATTACCTTAGCCGAAAACCGCAAGGCAACTAAGGTAGTATCCTTCTAGAAGCAAGCAAGCTCTGCATAGTTTTCACTCCCGGCTCGAGCATCTCAACTGAAGTGACTAGGAGAACCAGAGAAACAGATGTTAGGGACATGATTGTTATAGCTTATACAGTGTAGCCAACCTTGGTCAGCCATGCTTCTAAATCCCTTTATAAATCCTTCTATAAAAATGAACCATTTGTTTATATCAATAAAGTTGTCTTTTACTCCTTTTCTCTTGACCAATATATGAAAATGCCTCTGTATTAATAAAACATGCATAAGAACCAATACAAGAAAGCATAAGAAAGGAAAAGAAAAGGAAAAATAAAGATTGAAAATAATGATGCCTGCTAGGAAATTCTTAAGCAAAAATTAGGGCAGCCTGCTAGATTGAAAACCCACAAAGGGTGGTTTAGGAAAAAGTTAAGGCACTCATAAAAAGGAAAATGTCCGCTAAGATATCCTAGGAAAAAACTAAGGTAACTCGCTAGACCGAAAACCCCAAAATGGCGGTCTAGGCAAAAGATAGGGCTTAATAAAAAGAAAATAAAGAAGAGTCCATCAACGTAATCATGAACGCTCAACAGAAGAATGTCAGTCACTTTCTAGATGCATCAAATAAAAATAGATTGCATTTAAGGCATCCACACAAATAGTCACACAAAACGACTTTGTCAAGATCGAAAAGCAAAAAATAAAAAATCGCTTTAGATAAATAAACTTAAAACATTCATGCATATAAGGAGACTAGCTCCATGCTTGCATTTGGAAATAGGAAGCACTCAAAAGCAAGCCTCCAAATGAAGCTCCCCTCAAGAAAACAACGCGAACTGAAAGCCTTCACTTCCAATGAAACATCTGCCTGCTTAGAGGCGCCATCAAAATCAACAAATCCCCAGCACTCAATTAGCTGGAAGAAGACCAAAAATCCTCGACAACCAGCAAAATTGGATGACCACTACAAAAAGATCAAAACAAAGAATCCCCAACAATCAACAAGCTGGATGACTATTAGAAAAAGCCAAAAATAAAAAATCCCTGGCATGTCGGACGACTACAAAAGCAATTTCAAACAAAATCACTCCCCATGGAGTCAGCGCATGAGCTAGAGCAGTAAGCTGCCACCACCACCAATCCTACAAAGTGGACTGCACCAACCGGATGGGGGTTCATACTCATCAACTAAGGGGTCGGCTACCGCAAGAAGGAGCATCCTGAGGTTCTACCACTCTTCAGCCGAGGGGTCGGCTACCATTAGAAGGAGCATCCTAAAGCTACAAGCAACCAGATGAGGGTTCATACTCATCAACCGAGGGGTCGACTACCGTAAGAAGGAGCATCCTGAGGTTCTATCATTTTTCAACCAAAGGGGTTGGCTACCGCAAGAAGGAGCATCCTGGAGGTTCACACCTTTTTGTCCAAAGGGGTCGGCTACCGCATGAAGGAGCACCCCGGAGGCACACATATTTTTCGTCTAGAGGGTCGGCTATCGCAAGAAGGAGCATCCGAAGGACAACCGGGCAAGAGGGTTAACTCCTTCACCCTCCAGCCGATCTTTTTGGCATGTCGAGTCAACAGTCGGCTAGTCAGGTGAAGAGGGGGTAGCTGTAGACCCCAAATCTTGCCCGACCTCAAAATAAAGAGCAGAAGACTTTCGTTCGAAAATGGGCAAGACCTAAAAGGTCCCTAGAATTGATCAATAGGCCCCATATTAGAATAGGAAGGATTTTTGCACGCGAAAAATAAGAAATTTCACCTAAAGGCCCGAGATCGTCGTCTCGTTTGGCGAGACCGTCGTCTCACCACTCGCCAATGGCGAGACCGCCGTCCCGTTTGGCGAGACGACGGTCCCGACCTGACAGGCGCGAATTTCTATAAATGGGGGGGGGACTTCCTCACTCTTTTCACGACATTCTTCCACTTTCTTTTCTGTGAAGCACTTGTTGGATTTGATGAAGACATATAGAGTTTATAGAGTTTAGTTTGTGGGTGTGTAGGTGAATAGGTTATAGGTTTAGAATTTAATCTCTTGATAGTTCAATAGATCTTGTGATAAGCGCCTTGAAATGATGCATCTCATTAAACTTATTTTTCTGCATGAAAAACCAACCTTTAAGCATTAAAAGAACAAACTGAGTTTTTCAATCTGTTAAAAAGAAGTTTCAATCTGTTAAAATTACTTAACATAGAAAATGTTCATATACAGTCAAAATTTTAATTGATTGAATCGCAGAATCAACAGGTTAAAATGTTCTTAATATTTTTTCAATTAAAGGTTGCGCATTTTCAATCTGTTGAAAACAAGATCAATCTGTTGAAACAGAGAGATGTTATTTTTCAATTTGGAGTATCTCAGAATTTCAATCTGTTAAAATATTTTTTAATCTATTGAAACAAAGAGCTATCATTTTTTCTAAAACTGTTTCAATCCATTGAAAGCTCGAATCAATCGATTAAATGAAGTTTTAAATAAAATCAATCGATTGAAACATCGTTTTAATCGATTGAAAAGAATTCTGATCGATCACAATTTGATTCTAATCGATCATAACTGGTTCTGATCGGTCATAAAGCTATTATGATCGATCATAACTGATTCTGACCTGTTATATTATTATTCTGATCGATCATCTGTTTCTCTAAATCAGTTTTAATCAATTTAGACAATCAAGTTCTATTTTTTATTCATAAATACAGTTTTGATTTGTCTATTGAAATATACAATTTGTGAAAACATTTGAGAGCAATCTTAGAGCTATCATATCCGTGACTTTCTCTCGTGCATTCAAAAACTGTTCATATCATAAGGTGCTTTGATCAAGATTGTTGTTCATCAAAGAGAGAAAGTTCGAGTTAGAATTGCTTCGGACTTCTATATTGTTAAAGCTACAGATCCGGGTTTATTCTTTTCATATTCTTGTATAAAGTGTGATTGTGTAGATTGGGTGTTGAATCTGCACTGGTTACGATGAATCGGATTTGGTTACTGGGTGGTTATTCAAGAATCTATCTTGTGGGTTTGTGAGATAGTTCTTGGGGTAGATTGGTGTAAATCTACTGGTTATAATTTTCACTTGGAATTAGTAGAACTTGGCCGATTTGTCAAGAACTGGATGTAGTTCTGGGAAAGAGTGAACCAGTATAAACTTTTGTGTTGTATTTCTGCTTTCATCTCTTTTATTTCTTGTCTATATTCTTGCTGTGATTAAAACCAAATCTACCTAATAGAAGAATTGAATAAAGATAAATCATTCTTCCAAAGAAAGTGTGTTTTGCGAAAAAGTTTTCTAAAGTTCAATTCACCCCCCTCTTGAACTCAACCATTAATTCTTACAATTGGTACCAGAGCTGGTTCTTGTAAGTTACTCAAGAATTTGGTCCAATGGCTGAGGGAAAGATGAATTTTTCGGAAGGAGCCTCAATAAACAAGCCTCCTCTTTTTGTTGGTGTGAATTATTCTTTCTGGAAGGTTAGAATGAAAATCTTTATTGAATCTCTTGATAGAGGTATTTGGGAAACAATTGTTAATGGACCTTTCAAACCAACTCATACAGTAGATGGTAAAATTGTTGAAAAAAATTGGGCTGAATTAACTGATGTAGAAAATAGGAAAGTCCAATATGATTATACTGCTAAAAACATTATTACCTCTGCTTTAAATCTTGATGAGTTTTTCAGGGTGTCTCAATGTGCCTCTGCCAAAGAAATGTGGGAAATTCTAGAGGTCACTCGTGAGGGTACATCTGACGTGAAAAGGGCAAGAAAGCATGAATTAATTAGAGACTATGAATTGTTCAAAATGCAGCAAGGTGAAACCATTGCAGATGTGCAGAAAAGATTCACATACATAGTCAATCATCTAATTGGGCTAGGAAAGACTTTTGACAAGGAAGAATTAAACATCAAAATCTTGAAATGTTTGGACAGAACTTGGCAACCAAAGGTGACAGCTATATCAGAATCAAGAGACTTAACTGAAATGACTACTACATCATTATTTGGTAAGCTAAGGGAACACGAGCTGGAAATCAATCGGTTTAAAGAACAAGAAAATGTAGAGAAGAAAAGCAGAAACATTGTTCTCAAGACGATTGAAGAAAATAGTGAGTCTGAAGAAGATGAATCTGAGAATCTGACTCTATTGGTTAAGAAATTTGGGAAATTTCTTAGAAAGAAGAACAGAACCGGCCAAGTTAAAAGGTACACTGATAAAAGAACTGAATCTACTCAAAATACTATTACTTGTTATTCTTGTGGTAAGCAGGGACACATAAGGAGTGAATGTCCAGAAAAAACCAAGAATCAGAACAAGAAAGAGTTAAAGTACAAAGGGAAAAAGGCCTACATAGCTTGGCAAGACAATGATTCATCCTCCAGTTTTGCATCTGAAGATGAAGAAGTGAATCTATGCTTAATGGCTAGGTGTGAATCCTCTTCATCGCATGTAAGTTCAACCCCCACAGAAAATGAAATGAATTATAGCACATTACTAAATGCTTTCAATGAAATGCATAGTGAAGCCAGGAATTTATCTGATACAAATAATCGGTTAAAAGGACTAAATAACTGGTTAGAAAATAGGGTTAAAGTTCTGGAAAAAGAATTATTAGAAAGCAAAATAGATATGGAACATCTTGAAATAATCTATTCATCCGCTGATAATGCTGCAACTAACAATAATTGTGAAATGTGTATCTTTCTACAGAATAAGGTTGAATACTTGATTAAAACTCTGTCTAAGTTTACTCAAGGTAAAGAAAATTTAGATACACTTCTTGGGTCTCAAAAATGTGTTTTTAATCATACCGGAATTGGGTACAAACCTAAGGTTGGGGTGAAAACTAAAAAGTATTTGAACTTCTTTTCTTTTAGAAAAGCAACAACATCTCCTTTCTCATCTTGTCATTACTGCATGAAAAAAGGGCATACTGTAAAATTTTGTCATGCTAGAAAATATTTTGTGCCACAAGGTAAAATGAGATGGGTTCCAAAACATGTTAAACAGAAAATTTGACTCCTAAGGACCCAAAATATTTAAGGGTACCAAATACTTGATGCTTGATCTTTCGGGAACAGCAACAAGAATCCCTTTGGTACCTGGACAGTGGATGCTCAAGGCATATGACGAGTGATATTTCAAAATTCCGAAACTGAGATTGAAGAATGGAGGTCACGTGACGTATGGAGACAACAACAAGGGAAGAATCTTAGGTTCTGGAGATATAGGAGATGGTGAAACCATGACCATTCACATTGTTCTTCTTGTTGAAGGTCTCAAGCACAACTTAATCGAGTATAAGTCAATTATGTGATCTAGGTCACAAGGTTATCTTCAAACCAGAAATTTGCCTAATTTGTGAGCCAAAATCCGACACGGTAATGTTGGTAGGTAAGAGGTTGAATAACATTTACATGTTAGATATCAAGCATTCTATCTCATCTCAAAGTTGTCTTCTTACTAAAGAAGAAGAATCTTGGTTATGGCATAGAAGACTTGCACATATTCATCTTAATCATCTTGACAAACTGATTTCTAAAGATTTAGTCTCCGGGCTACCTAAGCTTCAAATTCGAAAGACAAAATCTGTGAAGCTTGTCTAAAAGGTAAACAAACTAGAAAATCCTTTTCAAACAAAAACATTGTTTCTACTTCTAGACCTTTGGAACTGCTCCACATGGATTTGGTTGGTCCTTCAAGAAATAAAAGCCTAGGGGTAATCTCTATATCATGGTAATTGTTGATGATTTTTCCAGATTCACTTGGACTATCTTTCTAAAAGCCAAATCTGATTCTTACAAATCTTTTAAAAAGCTTGCCAAGGTCTTACATAATGAGAAAGGTTATTTCATTACTTCTATTCAGAGTGACAATGGTGGAGAATTTGTAAATGAAAATTTTGAATCATTCCGTGAAAAGTATGGCATAAAACACAATTTTTACGCTCCAAGAACTCCTTAACGGAATGGTGTTGTGGAAAGAAAGAACAGATCCATTGTGGAACTTGCTAGAACAATGCTTTGTGTAAATTCTTTACCTAAATACTTTTGGGCAGATGCTGTAAACACTGCTTGTCATGTTTTGAATAGAGTTTTGATTAGACCCATGCTTAAGAAAACCACATATGAACTTTACAAAGGAAGAAAACCCAACATAAACTATTTCAGGGTTTTTGGATGTACATGTTTTGTTTTAAACAATGGGAAAGAAAATATTGGCAAGTTTGATGAAAAATCTGATAAAGGAATCTTTCTTGGCTATTCTTCTAACGGTCATGCATATAGAGTCTATAATTTAAGACTAAAATCTGTTGAAGAATCAGTACATGTTGTTTTTAATGAGTCTCCTCGAGTGTTGCAGAATAAAACAACAGGTACTGCAGATGATGAAGATTTAACTGATAATTCTTATCAGTTAAAACATTCTAGTGGTTCAGATCAGCATACTGTCGAAGAAGGTGATCAATCAATTGATCCTGCAAAAGTTGATCCACCAGAGAGAATTGCTGAAGAACAAAAAGAAGATATCTTGAATGAACTTCCTAAAGAATGGATTGTCCCAAGAGATCTTTCTCTAGACAATGTCATTGGGAAAATCAATAAGGGAGTAACCACTAGACATTGTCTTAATCAATTCTGCAATCATATGGCATTCATTTCACAAATTGAACCTAAAACTGTTAAGGATGCATTAAATGATGAATACTGGGTTAGTGCCATGCATGATGAGCTTAATCAGTTTGAAAGAAATAATGTGTGGGAATTAGTTCCTAAATACAAAGATATCAATGTAATAGGTACTAAGTGGGTATTCAAAAACAAACTAGATGAACACGACATTATCACTAGAAATAAAGCTAGGTTGGTAGCCAAAGGATATAATCAACAAGAAGGAATTGATTTTGATGAAACCTTTGCACCTGTAGCTAGACTTGAAGCTGTAAGACTCTTATTAGCTTATGCTTGTATTAGTGGTTTCAGATTACTTCAAATGGATGTCAAGAGTGCCTTTCTAAATGGACTCATCAATGAAGAAGTTTATGTTTCTCAGCCCCCTGGGTTTGAAAATCACAAACATCCTGACCATGTCTACAAATTGAAAAAGGCTCTTTATGGTTTAAAGCAAGCTCCTAGACAATGGTATGAGAGGCTAAGTAACTTCTTAATTGATCAAGGATACAAACGAGGTGAAGTTGATAAAACCTTATTCATTAAGAAATCTGGAATTGACATTATTCTGGTACAGGTTTATGTTGATGATATCATTTTCGGTTCTACTAATAATGCCTTGTGTAATAAGTTTGTTAAGGAAATGCAAAGTGAATTTGAGATGTCTATGATGGGAGAATTAAATTTCTTCCTTGGTCTTCAGGTTAAGCAATTAAGAAATGACATTTTCCTAAATCAATCTAAATACTGTAATGAGTTGTTGAAGAGATTTGATATGCATAACTGCAAAGAATCCTCTACACCCATGTCTACTAACTGCTGTCTAGATTTAGATGAAAAAGGGAAATCTGTTGATCAAACTAAATATAGAGGTTTGATTGGTTCTCTGCTATATTTGACTGCTAGTAGGCCTGACATTATGTTCAACGTGTGCCTTTGTGCTAGATTTCAGGCAAGTCCAAAGGAATCTCACTTTACTGCTGCTAAAAGGATTCTCAAGTACCTTAAAGGAACCATTAATGTCGGACTATGGTATCATGAAGGTGCATCTCTTAAACTTGTTGGATTTTCTGATTCTGACTTTGCAGGATGTAGATTGGACAGGAAAAGTACCTCTGGTACATGTCATTTACTGGGAAGCAGTCTTATATCTTGGCATAGCAAAAAGCAAGCATGAGTTGCTCTTTCAACTTGTCGCCGCCGTCCCTTTCCGACGTCTGAGGACGTCTTGAACGTTTATGCGAGCGGTCGCGAAAAGATGGTTTAGACTCGCGTATTTGTTTTAAAATGTGTTCATTGCTTCCGAGGTACCTGATAATTGGATTATCCTCTAATAAAAGCAAGGTTTTCGAAAAGGGGTTCTTATGGAGTCGCCACCAATGTTTTGACCATAAACATTGGAAAAGGATAAAAGGCATTGATTTTAATGAAAACCAAACTTGGCCATTATAACCAGAGTTAGGTAAGGGAGTTAGTTACGTGTGGGGAAGGTGTTAGCACCCCACAACGCCCCTTTCGGGTTCCCTATGACAGATCAATTCGTTTTAAGAGAAGACTTCAAGAAATTACGCGATTACCCTATTTTATTGCATAATATTGAAATCTACATAATTTTATATAAATAAAGCTAAATAAAACAATAAAAGAGATATTAAAATGGCTATCTACATGATTTTATTCTACATGGCGTAAACAATAAATAAAGCTAGATAAAACAATAAATAAAGCAATAAAAGAGAAGAGAATTGAAAAGAACCTCCGTAGCAAGCTTTATATTGAGAATCTCGAACTGTGAGGATGCGTTTTGGCAACCCCTCTTTCTACACAGACTCTCCTCACCAATACAAGATCGACTCCACTAAAAATTTAAAGAAGAATCAAATGCCGGAATATAATTCCTTAACCGATTGTTACCTATTTAAGGCAATCGGAAAGATCATTCGAGAGAGGGAGAGAAGTAGACAAGTGCTCTGAGTTTTTTAAGTGTTTCAGAGCTCTCTGGAGTGCCTGTTGTGTTCAAAAAGTGGCAAATGAGCCTCCTATTTATAGTTTTCGCAGCTGGCGCGCTTTGGGACGGCCGTCTGGGTTGGGCCGGCCGTCTGGACTGGGATGGCCGTCCCAAATGGCAATTTTACACAGGGCGAGACCACCAGGGAACCCGGGACGGCCGTCCCACTTAAATTGGGCTTTGGGACGGCCGTCCCACCTTCCGGATGTGCGTCCCACTTGATTCTGGCAGGTTGGGACGGCTGTCCCAACTTTGGGACGGCCGTCTCGACCTGTTTTGTCCAGTTTTCGCGTTTCGGGACCCCGGGAAGCTTTCCTTTCCTGTTTCGGACGTCAGTTGATGCCGATAGGTGTCTATTGAAGCTTTATCTTTATACAGGAAGTCTTCTTGGCTCTTATTTGTAATGCTGGACGAGCTTTATCTTGTTATGGGTGATCTTTTTGTCTTTATTTGAGAAACCGGACAAAATTAGGGGTCTACACAACTGCAGAAGCTGAATACATTGCAGCTGGAAGTTGTTGTGCTCAGAGTATCTATCTTAAGCAACAATTGAAAGATTATGGAGTGGTTCTCAACACGGTACCTCTGGTTTGTGATAATACTAGTGCAATTAATCTAACTAAGAATCCTATTCAACACTCTAGAACTAAGCATATTGAAATTAGACATCACTTTATTAGAGAACATGTATCTAGGGGTGATTGTGAAATTTTATTCATTGAAACTGAGAAACAGTTAGCTGACTTATTCACCAAACCACTTCCTAGAGATAGACTTAATATGCTTAGAAGCTGAATTAGGAATTATGGATATATCTAGTATTGAATAATTGATTCTTTATTGTGATTAGGTGCTTTTTAAACAAGTTGATAACAGGCTCAATCGATTAAAATTGTCTGAAAATTTTGAAATTATTTGTTTTATCCGATTGAAATTGCGAAATAATCTGTTGATTTCCTGATTCTCAATCTCTGTTCATGATGTCTTACCAGTTTAATCGATTAAATAAGTTTCTAATCGATTTATTTCACTAACTCTGTTGCTCTGCATGCTTTTCTTTTACAAAACAATCGATTAAATCTTCGATTCAATCGATTTAATTCACTTTTGGTACTCTGCATGTTTTACTTTTACAAATCAATCAATTAAATCTTCGATTCAATCGATTTATTTTGCTTATGGTGATCTGCATCTACATCTGTAATTAAAAATCAATTGATTTTATGGAAAATCAATTGGTTAATTTCTTCTAGGGTTAGTAGTGGATGCGTTGCCTCTAATCACTTACTGCAGATTGTGCTAACAACTTCAGCTACTCTCTTAAATGCCATAGTTATCCAATAAAAGCTGAATGACTTGTGATTGGATATCAGATGTGAAGGTAATTAAGTAGCACAGTAACAATTCTCTCTCTCTACTTTTACCATCTCTGCGCATGAAGCAGAACAACAGTAAATCACTAAAGACAAAAATTGTCTATTCAAAGAAGATGAAGGGACCAGGTTTTCTCGTTCCATTTTAACATACAATAGTTGTTCGAAAAGCTTGTACTCTCTCTTTAAAAACATTCTCTCTTCTCTATTTTTCTGTTTCATCTCACTAAAACAACATGTTCAAGCACACCAAATCCGGGAGAAAGAAGTTCAACAAAGGAGAATCCTCTGCTGTTGGTCAAGAAATATCAGGAGGAGGGCGCATTGAATCCTGGTTCAATGGGAACCAAGAAAAGATGGACTTGTTTATTCACGAAATGAGCAGGAAGTAAATCAAATATACCCAAAGTTCTGAAATTCTCGTGGTTGGATGCTGAAGGGTTCAGAGGTGTTCGGAAACTGTTGCAACACCAGAAACTTCAGAAGTTCCTTGAGCTCAATGGTAGGATTTTTCCTGACCTTATTAAAGTTTTCTTCACTAATCTGACATTTGAAGGATCTACACTAAGAACTCAAGTCAAAGGAGTGGAAACAGAAATTACTCCCATAGTCTGGAAAGATGTTGCTGGTCTCAAGGATGAAGGAGTAAAAGTCACTAAAGGGTATACCTCTGATGTGGACGAATTCAACAAAGTCCAGTACTTTCGCTCTTGTTTGAGAAATAATCGTGACTCTGTGAGTTCCTTCAACACTGGAAAGTTGAAACTTGAAGAAAGGATTTTTGCATTCATAGTGGCCTGGCAGCTTACTCCCAAGGGGAGCAATCATGCAGTACTAAATGAAGGTGATTTAGTGCTGATGTACTGCATCCATCACAGAATCAGGGTAAACTGGGTATTTGTCATCAAGGACCATATGATCAAATAAAAAAGGTTAAGTGATTTTAGGTATCCTTATACAATATTGATTTCTAAATTTTTAACTCATTTTGGTGTTGATTTGGAAGGAGAATTGGCTGAAACTGTTCGCCCCACAAATGAGGTTAATAACTCTGTCCTTCATAAAATGGGATTCATCAAAATTGATGGTGAGTGGATTTCAAAAGAAGAAGCAGGGAGAGAAGAAGAAGTCGAAGAAGAAGAAGAAGAACAAGGGGAAGAAGATGAAGATACTGGTGTCCCGAGTGCTGCTACAGCAAGACCAACAGACCTCATGGAAGATGTTATGGAAGAGCAGTCTCCATTGGAAGTGATTCCTTATATACCACAACCTGACCGTGACACGCCTCTGTCACAGTTTGAAAGGACTATGCTGCATCAGATGAATGAGTTACAAACAAATCAAAGGAGGCACATGGAGATGACATTTGCTCTGCAAGCTCGCCAGCATCGACTGTATGAAGACTCCATTGCCAGATTTCAACACATTGATAATCAACTGGAGGATATCTTCAACAGAATTGGTGATCTTCAATTCAATCAGGGTCCCTGGGATGGTGATGAGTGAAGTCTCGCTTTTACATATTATTTTTTTATTTCTTTTTCTTGTTTTTGTTTTGGGTACCTACGTGGTACTGTTGGACTGTAACTAAACACTTTTTGATGAAGTCAAATAGGGGGAGAAGTATTTGCTTATAACTGACACTACACACACACTACAAAATCATATATGTCTCTGGTCTGTTATTGTTTATGCAGGTGCAGTGGTGATTTGTCTCCATCAAATAGGGGGAGATTGAAGCACTTGTTGGATTTGATGAAGACATATAGAGTTTATAGAGTTTAGTTTGTGGGTGTGTAGGTGAATAGGTTATAGGTTTAGAATTTAATCTCTTGATAGTTCAATAGATCTTGTGATAAGCGCCTTGAAATGATGCATCTCATTAAACTTATTTTTCTGCATGAAAAACCAACCTTTAAGCATTAAAAGAACAAACTGAGTTTTTCAATTTGTTAAAAAGAAGTTTCAATCTGTTAAAATTACTTAACATAGAAAATGTTCATATACAGTCAAAATTTTAATTGATTGAATCGCAAAATCAACAGGTTAAAATGTTCTTAATATTTTTTCAATTAAAGGTTGCGCATTTTCAATCTGTTGAAAACAAGATCAATCTGTTGAAACAGAGAGATGTTATTTTTCAATTTAGAGTATCTCAGAATTTCAATCTGTTAAAATATTTTTTAATCTATTGAAACAGAGAGCTATCATTTTTTCTAAAACTGTTTCAATCCATTGAAAGCTCGAATCAATCGATTAAATGAAGTTTTAAATAAAATCAATCGATTGAAACATCGTTTTAATCGATTGAAAAGAATTCTGATCGATCACAATTTGATTCTAATCGATCATAACTGGTTCTGATCGGTCATAAAGCTATTATGATCGATCATAACTGATTCTGACCTGTTATATTATTATTCTGATCGATCATCTGTTACTCTAAATCAGTTTTAATCAATTTAGACAATCAAGTTCTCTTTTTTATTCATAAATACAGTTTTGATTTGTCTATTGAAATATACAATTTGTGAAAACATTTGAGAGCAATCTTAGAGCTATCATATCCGTGACTTTCTCTGTGCATTCAAAAACTGTTCATATCATAAGGTGCTTTGATCAAGATTGTTGTTCATCAAAGAGAGAAAGTTCTGAGTTAGAATTGCTTCTGGACTTCTATATTGTTAAAGCTACAGTGCAGGTTTATTCTTTTCATATTCTTGTATAAAGTGTGATTGTGTAGATTGGGTGTTGAATCTGCACTGGTTACAGTATCTAGATTTGGTTACTGGGTGGTTATTCAAGAATCTATCTTGTGGGTTTGTGAGATAGTTCTTGGGGTAGATTGGTGTAAATCTACTGGTTGTAATTTTCACTTGGAATTAGTGGAACTTGGCAGATTTGTCAAGAACTGGATGTAGCTCTGGGAAAGAGTGAACCAGTATAAACTTTTGTGTTGTATTTCTGCTTTCATCTCTTTTATTTCTTGTCTATATTCTTGCTGTGATTAAAACCAAATCTACCATATAGAAGAATTGAATAAAGATAAATCATTCTTCCAAAGAAAGTGTGTTTTGCGAAAAAGTTTTCTAAAGTTCAATTCACCCCCCCCTCTTGAACTTAACCATTAATTCTTACATTCTGCACTTCTTTCAAATTACTCTCGTAAGACCCCTCTAAAGCATTTCCAGAGTTTCTTAGTGTTCTTAGAAAGCGTTCTGTAGTGTTGCGAGGAAGAGCAATCAACATTGTAGAGCGTGGGGATTGCTAAAAAGTACCCTATTTCAAAGAATTCACTATAAAAGCTTGCTTCAAAGGTTCCTATATACTATCTTCTCTACTTTATTGCTTTTTAGATAGTATTGTTGTGCATTAATCATTTAGGGTCATGTAGTCAATATTTTAATTTCAAGAATAAATAAATAAGGGTAAAAGCGCAATTTATAGTTATTATTTCTTTATATAAATATTCATCATAGGGAACTTGAAAGGGGCGTCGTAGGGAAGCTAATACCTTCCCTACACATAACTAACTCTCTTACCCGACTCTGGTTGTAATGGCCAAAGTTGGTTTTTCTAAATCAATGCCTTCCTTTTTCTTCCTTTTCCAATATTTCTGGTAAAAACATTGGTGGCGACTCCTCGAACCTTTAAAAAACCTCGCCTTTAGGTCCAACCTGGTTATTGGACAACCTAAAGGCATTGAACCATTTCTTTTAAAAAACGTGAGTCGAACAAAATCATCGCATTGCTTCGACCGCCTCTTTTGACAGGGGCGACAGATGGCGACTCCACCAGGGAAGTTAGAGAGTTGATCCCATTTAGTGATGGATTAGTTTCAAGAAATAAAACTTAAAACTGCGCTTTTACCCTTCCTTGTTTGATAACATGTTTTAATTGTTTGACTTTAATAACTATTGTATGTTTATTTTATGCAATTATTTGAAATACAAACTGTACACAAACCCTTGCACACAACAGTTCCCCCTATACCCAGGGGCAAGTGGGATATCCATAGGGAGTGAGTGGCATTGTACGATTTGTCGTAGTGAGGGCCATGAGCTCACTAGTATGGTCGGAAACCACCACTAAAGGTGATAACCTTCCTTTCTTGGCCGAAAGACTGACTAAGGTCTTAGTGCCATGCATGGTTTGAAGGCTGGGAGAGTGGGGACCCTATAATGGGGGCACCTTGGGGGCCTGGCCTTGGTGAGGAAATTTAGAACTACCCTGAATATGCACTCTTCTGCAGGATACCCCTACCTCGTGATTAAAAAAAATGTCGTCCTACTGTTCGCGGATGAGTGAATTGTGTGTGCATTTGTTTGTTGCATTTGATTGTTGCATGGCATAAACATACAACAGAAAAATAAAAGAAATACCTCAAAAAAATCTTTTTGCAATAAACCATTTTTATCTTGGACAGTCTGCCTTTTAGCTAGCCTGGTTTTAGGTTCTTTGTAAGCTAAGTAGTCACGCAGTCCAACAGAAGAAATAAAAAGTTATAAAGACAAATAAACCAAATAAATCAAATGAAACAAATAAACCAAATAAAACAAATAAAAAATAATAATAATAATGAATAAAATGATTTTTGACAAAGTCAAAAAATTCATATCGCATCATAAGTGGAAAAATAGAGAGAGAAAATAAATAAGGAAAGTACACATAAGCATCATTTTTAAATCTCTCATGCATAAACGCATTCATGCTAGGGGGCATTAGATATCTCTAAGACAAAGACGAAAGAGGCCCCGAGCACATTTGTAACCATCCACAAGGAAGGGACAAATGTACTAAGGTATATGGTGACCTTCGTTATACTTGTCAAATCCATGACGGGAAAGGAACCATTACACCAAAGTGGGTATGGTACTCCACAAAGCGAAGCTTTAAGGATGGTACCTAAGTCATTATCTTAGAAGATACTAATCTCACACCTATCATTCATTTCCATTAATCATTATCTTAGAAGATACTAATCCCACACCTATCATTAATTTCCATTAATAAAATTCATTCTTGGGCATCTTAGAAAGTGGTTGGTCCTCTTCCCATCCGAACCCGTGCACAAAAGGTTAGAGTTATGGAGTATCTGGAGGAACAGAATTGCAAACTTACTGCTGAGGTTAGCGCCCTTCGAGAGCAAATGATGCAATTAATGGAGGTCATGCGCTAGCAAAACCTCAACAAAGGGAAAACTCATGGCAACCGCGCCTCTCGCCATGAGGAGGAAGAAGAAGAGGAGTTCTTCTTGGAGCAGAAAGTCCTTGTGCAGCATGACGCCAGGCCAATGCACATTCACACCCCTGAGGTGTCCAAGCAACATATCTCTGCCTTGGAGGAAAGACTGAAGGCAGTCTAGGGACATAGCTTCGACGTAAAGGAGGCGGCAGACATGTGTCTGGTCAAGAACATCCAGTTCCCGCCAAAATTCAAGGTCCCAGACTTCCCCAAGTATGCTGGATTAACTTGCCCTAAGAATCATCTTACGATGTACTGTCATAATATGACTGCACACGCTGAAAACGAGAAACTCCTGATCTACTGCTTCCAGGAGAGCCTGGTTGACTCAGCCCTCAACTGGTACATGCAGCTGGAGAAGGGGCAAGTCCAAAATTGGAAGCAGCTGGTGGATGCCTTCCTCCGTCGTTACCAATATAACATCGATCTGACCCTAGATAGGTCATATCTTAGGACTTTAAGCAAGAAGAACGACGAGTCCTTCAAGGCATACACGCCCAGAGGTGGAGGGAGATGACTGCCTAGATAGAGCCCCTGCTGACGGACAAGGAGACGGTAGCTATGTTCATAGATTCATTGACAAGAGCTTACTATGACAAAGCAATAACTAGTACATCTAACCTTTTTTCGGACATAGTCACCGTGGGGGAGAGAGTGAAACAAGGGTTAAGAAGCGGGAAGATAGCACAATCTTTCCCTTCCAGCATCTCATTCAGAAAGCCCTCCAGCAAAAAGAAGGAGGAGGTTGTGCATGCGATTAACCTCGCTACTCCTGCTTTCACTCTGCAGACGGTTTGGCAGCCGTGCAAAAAAGAAATAAAATTCACCCCTATTTCAACCTCCTATGGGACGCTGATGCCCCAACTACTAGAGGCCAAGCTCCTAGCCCGTGCCCCTCCCCAGAAGATAGAGCCTCCTAATCCCGAGTGGTACAAACCAAATGAGAAATGCGACTACCACTCGGATTCGCCCCCGCATTCAACGGAGAACTGCTTGACCCTGAAATATAGGGTCCAAGAGCTAATCGATGCTGGGTGGATAACATTTGATGCCTCTGCCTCCGATGTAGACGCCAAACCTTTGACGAAGCCAGAGTGAAAGGAGGGAAGGATTGGGAGGATAAGCTCTTACGGTTTCTTTTTCAAGCTTTTTCATATATTTCCTGCGGTCCCCGCCTGTGGCCGTGGGAACACTGATTAAAAGGGCATGTAAATACACTTTCTTTTTAATACATGAGGAATTTTTTTTTCCATATTCATTCTCATTCTTTTCCCTCTTCTATTTATTATTCTTCCAAAAATAATTGAATAATAAAATCTATGACTAAAATAGAACCTAAAAAACAATCATGTCTGTGATTGATGAATATCTATGGGACCTGGAAGCCAAAGGCGAATGGGTCGAGTCAAATAGTGAGCAGGAGACCATTTCCCCGGACATGCAGAGAATGATAGAGAAAGAAACTCGCATCATACAGCCGCATCAAGAGGAGACAAAAACTATCAATTTGGGACAAGGTGATGATAAGAAATAGATAAATATCGACACCCAAATTGATAGTGACATCAGGGAGGGATTGATACAACTTTTGAAAGAATACGTGGACGTTTTCGCTTGGTCTTATCATGACATGCCCGGGCTCGATACAAGCATAGTGGAACATCGACTGCCTTTAAAAGAGGGATTTCGGCCTGTGAAACAAAAGCTTAGGAGAATCAAGTCGGATTAGTCCTTAATGATCAAGGAGGAAGTGCAAAGAAAACTAGATGCCAACTTCCTTATCGTGTCCAAATACCCTGAATGGCTAGCAAACATAGTGTCCATCATCAAGAAAAGCGGTAAAATTAGAGTATGTGTGGACTATAGGGATCTAAATCGAACGAGTCCAAAAGACGACTTCCCCATACCACACATTGACACATTAGTGGATCACACCGCTACAAACACGCTTTATTCCTTCATGGACGGATATGCGGGGTATAATCAAATTAAGTTGGTCATCAAAGATAGGGAAAAAATCCTCCTTCATCACACCGTGGGGTACCTTTTGCTATAGGGTAATGCCTTTTTGGCTCAAAAATGCAGGGGCTACCTATCAGAGGGCTATGGTCACATTATTCCATGACATGATCCACAAAGAAATAGAAGTATATGTGAATGACATGATTTCCAAGTCTAGAAACGAGGTGGACCATATTCAATATCTTAAGAAGCTGTTTGATTGACTTCTAAAGTATCATCTTAAACTGAACCCAACAAAATGTACTTTCGGAGTACGGTCAGGAATACTCCTAAGGTTCATCGTCAGCCAAAAGGGAATCGAGGTAGACCCTGCCAAAATAAAGACAATCTTGGAAATGCCCCCACCAAGAATAGAAAAAGAGGTCAGAGGATTTTTGGGCCGAATAAACTATATTGCTAGGTTCATCACACAGCTGACAGACAAATGTATACCCATCTTCAAGTTGTTGCGTAAAAACCAGCCAATGGTGTGGAATGAAGAATGTCAACAAGCGTTCGATAAGATCAAGATGTGCTTGACCAATCCACTAGTATTGGTACCACCCGTTGAAGGAAAACCTCTGATCTTATATTTGTCAATACTCGAAGAGTCCATGGGATGTGTGCTCGGTTAGCAAGATGAAACAGGAAAGAAGGAGCGAGCCACATATTATCTGAGCAAAAAGTTCCTAGACTATGAGACCCGCTATACACCATTCAAAAAAACATGTTGTGCATTGGTGTGGGTGACTCAACATCTTAGACAATATATGGCTCGACACACGACATGGTTGGTCTCCAAAATGGACCCAATCAAGTACCTCTTCAAAAAGCCTATCTTGACCGGAAGAATAGCTAGGTGGCAAGTGCTCCTCTCAGAATTCGATATCATTTAGGTCACCCAGAAAGCTATTAAAGGTAGTCCCCTAGCGGACTATTTAGCACATGGATCGACAAAGGAGTACCAATCCCTACAAGATGACTTTCCTGATGAACATATCATGCACATTGAACACACAGAGACCAAAGAAGATGCATGGACTATGTTTTTCGATGGAGCCTCAAACATGCTTGGACATGGGATCAGAGCCATTTTGATATCCCTAGAAAAGAAATATATCCCGATAATGGCCTGGTTAAACTTTGACTGTACAAATAATATGGCCAAATACGAAGCCTGTGCATTGGGAATCCAAACAGCTCTAGATCATGGGGTGACCAAACTCAAAGTTTTCGGCGATTCATCCCTTGTCATCTATCAACTCAAGGGTGAATGGGAAACCCAAAATTTCAAATTAATCCCATACCTAGAGCATATTCACGATTTGATTTCGAGGCTGGAAAGCGTCACTTTCAAATATATCCCTCGGGAAGACAATCAATTTGCAGACGCCCTCGCTACTTTATCATCCATGTTCTCTTTAGACCAAGAGCATGAGATGCCAACTATTCAAATCAAACTGCATGACAAACAAGATTTTTGCATGACAGTAAATAGTGAGCAAGATAAAAATCCCTAGTATCACGACATTAAGATATACCTTGCAAAGGGTGAATATCCCGAAGGAATCAGTGATAATGATAAAAGGACCATCCGGAAGAGGGCCACAGGGTTTGCACTGATTGGAGAAACCCTTTATAAAAAGAATTTCGACTCCACTCTGTTAAGGTGTGTGGATCATGAGGAGACTCAAACTCTGATAAAAGAAATTCATAAAGGAGCTTTTGGGACCCACGCACCGGGGCATGTCATGGAAAAGAAGATACTAAGGGCAGGGTATTTCTGGTCCACAATGGAAGGCGATTGTCACCAATATGCTAAAAGTGTTAGAATCGCGCAGCGGAATGTTCGCGTGGTTGGACAAAAACCAAGAGGGGGGGTGAATTGGTTTCTTAATAAAAATTAGGTTTTCAAAATTTTCCCCAAATTTTACCGATTAAAAACTGTGTAAATGTAAATAGAGAAGAGAAGAGAATCTTACACAGGAGATTTATACTGGTTCGGATCAAAAGACCCTATGTCCAGTTGCTAATCACTCAACAGAGGATTAACGCTGTCACTATAAACAAGTTGTTACAAACAGATTACAATTGAAAAGATAAAGATAAGAAAACACCTCTCTTGAAATCCACAAGAGATGATGAACAACTTTCCCTAGAGACGACACAACACACAATCCACTAAGAACTCCACTTAGTGATTCTTATCGCTTCTAGCCCACACCAGGTTCCAAAAGCCCCTTTTCCTTGCAACAAACAGTTCTCTGGCACTCACAACACTTAACTTTTGTATGGAAAAGGTTGTTCTACTTTTCTGAGTGCCAAAGAAGAGTTTAAGTAGAGAAATTAGGGTTTAGGAATTGGGGATTTCGAAACTAGGGTTCTTGGTAATTGGGTTTTCGAAAATAGGTTTAATTTGAAGTTTAAAATCAAAAACAGACTGAAATAATCGATTAAATGGAGTAATAATTGATTAAAACAGAGCCAATATCAACAGAACCCAAAACTTTTCTGTTTTAATCGATTATAAGGAGTTTTAATCGATTATTTGACCTAATAATCGATTATTTTGATGTTTAATCGATTAAAGCAGTGAGTTTATATTGAAAATGGTTTTTCTCACTGTTTTAATCGATTATTTCCCTATATAATCGATTAAAGCCGAGCCTGGATGATAAATTTGAGCTTTTTGAAGCTTCTAAGGTGCAGACTATGTACCAACTATCTTAAACTCTAATATTATAGACTCAATCTAATTAAAACAAAGTTATTACAATACAAAACAAGTCTTCAACACACGAAGTCTTTGAGTTCTTGAATCATCATCAAAATCAACAATCTTCATGTTCATCAAGTGCAACATCAAGTCCTTGAATGTTCAACATTCTCCCCCTTTTTGATGATGATCAAAATTATCTTTTAAAGCCCTTGTAATAACCTGTTTTATCTGTCATACTAACAAACACATCAAACATACCAGATAATATTTAAATGTAATTCATAAGAGGCTTTAAATATTTCTCCCCCTATTTTGATTATAATAAAAAAGAACTCTACAATAACAATCATAAGAGCTCCCCCTCAAAATATGCATAAGTTGGGGATAACTCCCCCTCAATCAAAGCAATAACAAAACATCATATTTTATTTCAGAAATGTCAATACAGTACATCACAAGAAAAGAAAATAAACAACAAATTTAAAATACTTCACTATCATTATCATTAAAGTGTGCATCAAATCTATTTTCTAAACGACACACTTTATCATCTACATCAGATATACGGCGAATTAATTCCTCATGCCGTACTCCAGAAAGAGTGAAGAACGATTGCATCCTCTGATTCATGTCAGATAACATGTCTTCCATGGATTGTCGTGGTTCTTAATGAGTAGAGGAAGTTCCAACACCTTGGATTTGGTCCGAGGGAAACTCAGCAGCTGGAGGCATATCTTCATCAGAGTCTTCATTTGCATTACCTTGATTAGGAACGTCATCTTTGTGAACATAAATATCATTGACTCACACCATTTGGAGTTGAATCAATGTGTTGTCCAACATGCGGTTTAAGTTGTTTGTTCTAACTGCTTGTTCACCTTCAACATTCACTCCTTTATATTCAAGAATACGGGAGACAAGGAGGGCATATGGAATTTTGAAGGTGGGATGACGTTTTGCTTTAAGCATGGTCATTGTGACAAGAACACCCCAATCTAAAGGTTCATTATTCATTATGGTATGAATAATTCGAAGATCAATGGAAGAGCATTGGGCATGATTCGTAGCCCGGGGACATAAGATCCATACAAGTAAATGTAGAAGCATGCGTTCTTCCTTCTTTAAAGGTCCATCATGAAGGATACGTCCAATCTCCATTGAGGGATTCCGCAAAAAAGAGCGATAAGCTAGGAACCTATCAAAGTCATCTAGCTCACCATATACGTTAATAGCATCTTCTCCATTTTGGAAAGGGAGCAACATTCTCCCAAATATCATCATCAAGAATTATTGTAACCCCTTTTACACGGGATGTAGCAATTTGATCTCTAAATTTGAATCTAGAGTAGAATACACTAACTAAGTCAGGATAGTACGTACCTTGCAATTGGATAAACGGGAGAACTCCTTGAATTTTAAGAAGATTAGGAAAATTGAATCCCCTATGAATGAATTGCTCTCTTATAAGATATTTGGGAGAAATAATAGCCTTTTCCTTCTAGTAGGTTAGAAATTCTTGTTGGCCATCTGCATCAGAGATCCATCCTTCTACAGAATTAGGACGGGGATGAGAGGAGGGTGCAGATCTTCTTCTAGTTGGGATCTTAGGGCGAGAAGATGAGGCCATTTGAAATAGTAGATGAATATCAAGAAAATCTAGAAGGACAAGTGATGGAATAAGGAGACAAAGAGAGTATAATAAGGTAATAAAGCTTGATTTCAAGAGATAGAAGTGAGTAGGAGTGAAATAGAGGTCCCTATATATAACCAAGCATGTCTAACGGTCATATGGAAGTGAATGGAGGCCAAAAGTGCTGTTGGCAACGGCTAGAACCCATACTTGCCAGGTTTAATCGATTAAAACTCAAAATAATCGATTAAACTAGTACCAGTCGCATTTAATCGATTATTTTAAGCTGATAATCGATTATCAGACGGTTTTAATCGATTATTTAACGAAATAATTGATTATTCCAGAGACAAATACCCTGTTTTGGATGTTTTGAGTGAAAATAATCGATTATAATTCCAAGTAATCGATTATTCTAGAGAGGAATGCCCTGTTTTGAGTGTTTTAACACATGATAACCTATGAACATCCTACAAAATGAGTTATAACATTACAATCATCCAAAAATAGTCAAATTAAGCAGAATTTAAGCTATTTCTAATATCCCTAAGTCTCTTCTAAGATCATAAAACCTATCCTTGGGTAGAGGCTTAGTAAATATATCTGCTAATTGACGTTTGGTATCTACATACTCTATTTTACAGTTTCCTTTGCTGATATGATCTCTTAAAAAATGATGTCTTATTTCTATATGTTTAATCCTAGAGTGCATTACTGGATTCTTAGTAAGATTTATTGCACTCGTATTATCACACATCAATGGAATGTCATTTAAAAAGATACTATAATCTTCTAACTGTTGTTTCATCCACAGAATTTGAGCACAACAACTACCTGCTGCAATATATTCAACTTCAGTGGTAGATAAAGCAACACATGCCTGTTTCTTAGAATGCCAAGATATTAAGGATGAACCTAACAAATGACATGTCCCACTAGTACTTTTCCTATCAATTTTACATCCACCATAATCGGCATCAGAATATCCTATTAAACTCATACAAACATCGAGACGAATACCACAAACCAAAACCGGCAGTTCCTTTTAAGTATTTTAAAATATGTTTCACTTGCAATTAGATGAGATTCTTTAGGACAGGCCTGAAATCTAGCACACACACGAGACAAAATGCATAATATCAGGTCTACTTGCGGTTAAGTATAACAGTGATCCTATCATACCTCTATACATAGTTTGATTAACTTCCAAACCTGATTCATCCTTGTCTAGATAGCATGAAGTTCCCATGGGTGTGTTAGCTTCCTTTGAGGTGTCCATACCAAACTTTTTGAGTATCTCTTTGCGGTATTTGGTTTGAGAGATGAAAATGCCATCTTTAAGTTGCTTGATTTGTAGTCCAAGGAAGAATGTCAATTCTCCCATCATAGACATTTCAAACTCTCCCTGCATTATCTTAGCAAATTCTACACATAACGAATTATCGAGTTGATCCAAAAATTATATCATCAACATATACCTGGACCAATAAGATATGTTCTTTAACTTTCTTAATGAATAGTGTAGAATCAATTTTTCCTCTTGAAAAATCATTTGCAGTTAGGAAACTACTTAATCTTTCATACCAAGATCTAGGAGCTTGTTTCAACCCATATAATGCTTTCTTTAATTTGAAAATATGATTAGGATAATTAAAATCCTCAAATCCAGGGGGTTGCTCTACATACACTTCTTCTTTAATAAAACCATTTAAAAATGCACTCTTTACATCCATTTGATATAATTTAAATTTCATCATAGATGCATAAGCAAGAAGTAGGCGTATAGCCTCTAACCTGGCAACAAGAGCATAAGTTTCATCATAATCTATACCTTCCTCCTGACAATAGCCTTTTGCAACAAGTCTAGCTTTATTCTTTGTTATGTTTCCATCTTTATCAAGCTTATTTCTGAATACCCATTTAGTTCCAATAACTTGATGTGACTCTTCTCTTAGGATTAATTCCCAGACTTGATTCCTTTCAAATTGGTTAAGTTCTTCTTGCATGGCTATGCACCATTGATCATCTTTAAGTGCTTCCTCAATGTTTTTAGGTTCAATCTGTGACACAAAAGCAACAGACATACAGAAATTTGTCATATTTCTAGTTCTTACCCCTTTTGAGATGTCACCTATGATGTTGTCCATTGAGAGTCCTCTAGGTGATTGTCATTCTTTTGCTAATTGAGGAGTTTGAGAAGGCTCATTATTTTCCAAGTATAATTCATCAAGGGCCTCTCTTATGTATTCATCATCACCTGCAAGTTCTTTATTTGACTCAAGAGGATTTCCCCCAAGGTCTACAATCTCATCAAAGGTAACATGTATAAATTCTTCTATATTTAAAGTTCTCCTATTAAACACTCTATATGTCTTGCTATTTAATGAATATCCTAGAAAAATGCCCTCATCAGCTTTTGAATCAAATTTTCCTAGATTGTCCTTTCCATTATTTAGCACAAAACATTTACATCCAAAAATCTTTAAATGAGCAACATTAGGTTTTCTACCATTAAACAATTCATATGGAGTAGATTTAATAATTGACCTAATGAGCATTCTATTTAAAACATAACATGCAGTACTAACCGCATCAGCCCAAAAATATTTAGGAACATTAGATTCATTTAACATAGTTCTAGCAAGTTCCTCTAATGACCTATTTTTCCTTTCAACTACACCATTTTGTTGGGGAGTCCTAGGAGCGAGAAAAGTTATGTAATATTCCATTTTCTTCACAATAATTCTCAAACTTTTCATTTTGAAACTCACCACCATGGTCACTTCTTAAAACTTTAATTCTTAGGTCTTTCTCATTTTGAATTTGTTTAGCAAACTTTCTAAAGACCTTAAAAGCTTCACTTTTCATAGTTAGGAAAAATGTCCAAGTATATCTAGAGTAATCATCAACAATTACAAGTCCATAATAATTTCCACCAAAGCTTTTTATCCTAGAAGGTCCAAATAAGTCTAAATGTAATAATTCTAGGGGTTTTGAAGTGGAAATAACATTCTTTGATTTAAATGATGATTTTACTTGTTTACCCTTTTGGCATGCATCACACAATCTATCTTTTTCAAATTTTAACTTAGGCAATCCAATAACTAAGTCTTTTGAGATCAATTTGTTCAAATGATGCATATTTATATGAGCCTCTCTCTTATGCCATAACCAAGGGTTCTCTTCCTTAGCAACTAAACATGTTATACTTGACTCATGCAAACAATCCAAATCAATCAAATATATGTTGTTATGCCTAATGCCTTTCAATGCTACATTTTCGGAATCTATCAAGTGAATGGTGCAAAATTTGCTTTCAAAGATTACCTTGAATCCTTTGTCACATAATTGGCTTATGCTAAGGAGATTATGCTTTAAACCATCAACAAGAAGCACATACTTAATCTCCAATGTGTTTGCACCACCTATGTTTCCAATTCGAGAATCTTCCCTTTGTTGTTATCCCCATAAGTCACATATCCTTGTTCTTTGGCTTTGAAACTCACAAATTTCGATTTATCTCCAGTCATATGTTTTGAGCATCCACTATCAAGATACCACATAGACTTCTTTGATTTGGAAGTTTCCTACAAAACAAGAACATAGTAAACTTAGGTCCCCATAACTTTTGGGTCCTTGGGGTTAGAGACAAACAAAATTATTTAACAATTGGAACCCAAATGTATTTACCTTTAGGAACACCAAAATGTTTAATTTTACATCTATTTGAGGTATGACCTTGTTTCATGCAATAAAAACATGCTTTTGATGTAGCTATGGAATAAGATGCATTATTTACCAAACATGCTCTAGATCCTTTTTCTACCCATACTCTTTTCTTTTTAGTTTTACCCTTTTTCAAAGGAACTCGTTGATTTACATTATTTTGTGCAAACACCATTTCATGCTTCTTAAGATCATCTATTTCCTTTTCGGCTTTCTCTAGCAAATGGTTAAGAATATCTATGTCATATTCATGCTCTTTACAGTTTGCACATGCTAAGTTTTTATCCTCATCTAAACATACAATTTTCGTATTAGCTACCTCCTTTTCTTCTAAACATGCAATTTTCAATTTTAAGGACTCATTTTCCTTTTCGGATCTACTTAGATTCTTCTTTACAACTTTATATTCATCTTTCAAATTCTTAAAAGCAATAAATAATTCATTGTAAGAATTTTGCAATTCATCATGGTCATTTTCATCACTAGAAATGAGTCGGAATCACTAACCTCAAAATCCGAAGATATGTTGTCATTTGCCATTAAGCAAATGTTTGCTTCTATTTCCGAGTCACTTGATTCCGAACTTGAATCACTGTTGTCCCAAGCAATATAGGCTTTCTTCTTGAATTGCTTTTTGCCCTTGTTTTCATCATTTTTCTTGTTTGGGCATTCGGTCTTTACATGCCCTGCTTCATCACAACCATAAAATTTTATATTTATGGAAGTACTTTCTCTTACCTTTCCTTTACCTTTGAAGGGATGTCTTCCTTTTGCTTTCATGAATTTGGTGAACTTTCTTATAATAAGACTCAACTCTTCTTCATCATTTTCCGAGTTTTCTTCTTCTTCCTTTTTATTTTTACCTTTGGAAATTTCGGTTTTGAAGGCAAGGTTCTTCTTTTGGTATTGACCTTCTTCCTCATTTAGCCTTCCAAGATCAAGCTCATGCTCTCTAAGCTTTCCAAATAACGCCGCCATAGACATAGTGGCAAGATTTTGTGACTCCGAGATGGCCGTCACCTTAGGTTGCCATTTCCTATCCAGAGATTTCAAAATTTTAACATTTAATTCATCAACGTCAAAAATTTTACCTAGTCCGGTGAGATGGTTCACGATATGAGTGAAACGCTTTTGTACGTCAAATATCGTTTCGCCTTGTTGCATCCGGAACATCTCGTATTCTTGGATTAAGGAATTTTTACGTGCTCTTATAACGTCGTCAGTTCCTTCGTGGGTCACCCTTAGCATTTCCCACATTTCCTGTGCACTTTTACAAACCGAAATTCTATAAAACTCGTCAAGGGTTAGAAGCGAGATGAAATAATATTTCTAGCCCTAACGTCAAATTGGGCTTTCCTATTTTCTTCTGCAGTCCATCTTGAAAAAGGTTTAAGAACGTCAACACCGTTCTCAGTAGTTTTAGGAACAAATGGATCGTTTAAAATAGCGTCCCAGACGCCTCTATCAACAGACTCTAGAAAAATTTGCATACGTACCTTCCAGAAAGGATAATTTTGACCCGCAAAAAGTGGGGGTCTGTTGATAGACGCACCTTCGGCAAAAGTTTGATTTTGTCCGGCCATTTTCGAAAATTTGAATGACTATCAAAGCAAGCTCTGATACCACTTGTTAGAATCGCGCAGCGGAATGTTCGCGTGGTCGGACAAAAACCAAGAGGGAGGTGAATTGGTTTCTTAATAAAAATTAGGTTTTCAAAATTTTCCCCAAATTTTACCAATTAAAAGCTGTGTAAATGTAAATAGAGAAGAGAAGAGAATCTTACACGGGAGATTTATACTGGTTCGGATCAAAAGACCGACGTCCGAGTTGCTAATCACTCAACAGAGGATTAACGCTGTCACTATAAACAAGTTGTTACAAACAGATTACAATTGAAAAGATAAAGATAAGAAAACACCTCTCTTGAAATCCACAAGAGATGATGAACAACTTTCCCTAGAGACGGCACAACACACAATCTACTAAGAACTCCACTTAGTGATTCTTATCGCTTCTAGCCCACACCAGGTTCCAAAAGCCCCTTTTCCTTGCAACAAACAGTTCTCTGGCACTCACAACACTTAACTTTTGTATGGAAAAGGTTGTTCTACTTTTCTGAGTGCCAAAGAAGAGTTTAAGTAGAGAAATTAGGTTTTAGGAATTGGGGATTTCGAAACTAGGGATCTTGGTAATTGGGTTTTCGAAAATAGGTTTAATTTGAAGTTTAAAATAAAAAAGCAGTCGAAATAATCGATTAAATGGAGTAATAATCGATTAAAATAGAGCCAATATCAACAGAACCCAAAACCTTTCTGTTTTAATCGATTATAAGGAGTTTTAATCGATTATTTGACCTAATAATCGATTATTTTGATGTTTAATCGATTAAAGCAGTGAGTTTATACTGAAAATGGTTTTTCTCACTGTTTTAATCGATTATTTCCCTAGATAATCGATTAAAGCCGAGCCTGAATGATAAATTTGAGCTTTTTGAAGCTTCTAAGGTGCAGACTATGTACCGGCTATCTTAAACTCTAATATTACAGACTCAATCTAATTAAAACAGAGTTATTACAATACAAAATAAGTCTTCAACACACTAAGTCTTTGAGTTCTTGAATCATCATCAAAATCAACAATCTTCATGTTCATCAAGTGCAACATCAAGTCCTTGAATGTTCAACAAAAAGATGTCACAAGTGCCAAGTCTATGCCGATATTGTTCACGTTCCGCCTACACCTCTCAACATCCTAGCTAAACCATGGCCATTCTCCATGTGGGGCATGGACGTCATCGGACCCATCGAGCCTAAAGCATCTAATGGTCACCGTTTTGTCTTGGTGGCCATTGACTATTTTACCAAATGGGTAGAGGCGGTATCATACGCACACGTGACTAGAAAAGTGGTGATCACCTTTATCAAGAGGAATATTCTATGTCGGTATGGTATCCCTCATCGGCTCATTACTGATAATGGGACCAATCTAAACAACAAGATGATGGAAGAATTATGTCAAGATTTCAAGATTCAACATCACAATTCCTCTCCATACCGACCCAAAATGAACAGTGCAGTGGAGGCAGCCATAAAAAACATCAAAAAGATAATCCAAAAGATGGTGATAACATACAAGGATTGACACGAAATGCTACCCTTTACCCTACACGGATATCAGACTTGCATGCACACCTCCACTGGGGCCACCCCGTTCTCCCTCGTATATGGCATGGAGGCTGTATTACCAGTAGAAATCGAAATACCCTCCCTAAGAGTTATTATGGAAGCAAAGCTAACCGAAGCAGAATGGGTCCAGAATCAGTACGACCAGCTTAACCTAATCGAAGAAAAATGGTTGGATGCCATATTTCATGGGCAGGCCTATCAAAAGAAGATCAAGAAGGCCTACCATAAGAAGATCAGTCCCCGTACTTTTCAAGAGGGGGATTTGGTAATAAAGAAACTATTTCCCGCCCAGAAGGACAAAATTGGAAAATGGGCAGCAAACTATGAAGGACCCTTTGTGGTCAAGCGAGCTTTCTCAAGAGGAGCCCTTATCCTTACTAACATGGATGGAGAAGAGCTTCGGTACCTAGTCAACTCAGACGCAGTAAAGAAATATTATGCTTGTAGACATTGCTCATGACCCGTAAGGACGAAAACTCGCAAAGAGCGTCCTGGGCAAAAAATAGGGTCTATATTCCTCACTAGGACACGTCCTAGGCAAAAGTTAGATGTTTCCAAAAAAAGGGAAAAAAAAGAGCAATGTTTACCTTAACTGAAAACCGCAAGGCGACTAAGGTATTATCCTTCCAGAAGCATGCAAGCTCTGCATAGTTTTCACTTCGGGCTCGAGCATATCAACTAAAGCGACTAGGAGAACCAGAGAAACAAATGTTAGGGACATGATTGTTATAACTTATACAGTGTAGCCAACCTTGGCCAACCATGCTTCTAAATTCCTTTGTAAATCCTTCTGTAAAAATGAACCATTTGTTTATATCAATAAAGTTGTATTTTACTCCTTTTCTCTTGACCAATTTATGAAAATGCCTTTGTATTAATAAAACATGCATAAAGAACCAATACAAGAAAGCATAAGAAAGGAAAAGAAAAGGAAAAATAAAGATAAAAAAAGAATGATGCCTACTAGTAAATTCTTAGGCGAAAATTAGGGCAACCTGCTAGATTGAAAACCTGCAAAGGGCGGTTTAGGCCAAAGTTAAGGCACTCATAAAAAGGAAAAAACCCGTTAAGATATCTTAGGCAAAAACTAAGGCAGCCCGCTAGACCGAAAACCCCAAAAGGCAGTCTAGGCAAAAGATATGGCTTAATAAAAAGAAAATAAAGAAGAGCTCATCAACATAATCATGAACGCTCAAAAAAAGAATGTCAGTCACTTTCTAGATGCATCAAATAAAAGTAGATTGCATTTAAGACATCCACACAAATAGTCGCACAAGACGACTTTGTCAAGATCGAAAAGCAAAAAATAAAAAATCACTTCAGATAAATAAACAAAAAGCATTCATGCATATATGGAGACTAGCTCCATTCTTGCGTTTAAAAACAGGAAGCACTCAAAAGCAAGCCTCCAGATGAAGCTCCCCTTAAGAAAACAACGTTAGCCGAAAGCCTTCACTTCTGATGAAGCATCTGCCTGCTTGGAGGCACCATCAAAATCAATAAATCCCCAACACTCAATTAGCTAGAAGAAGACCAAAAATCCCCGACAACCAGCAAAATCGGATGACCACTACAAAAAGATCAAAACAAAGAATCCCCAGTAATCAACAAGCTGGATGACTATTAGAAAAAGCCAAAAATAAAAAATCCCCGGCACGCCAGACGACTACAAAAGCAATTTCAAACAAAATCACTCCCCATGGAGTCGGCGCATGAGCTAGAGTAGTAAGCCGCCACCACCACCAGTCCTACAAAGTGGACTGCACCAACCAGATGGGGGTTCATACTCATCAACCGAGGGATCGGCTACCGCAAGAAGGAGCATCCTGAGGTTCTACCACTTGTCAGCCGAGGGGTCGACTACTATAAGAAGGAGCATCCCAAAGCTACAAGCAATCGGATGAAGGTTCATACTCATCAACCGAGAGGTTAGCTACCACAAGAAGGAACATCGTGAGGTTCTAGCATTTGTCAACCAAAGGGGTCGGCTACCGCAAGAAGGAGCATCCCGGAGGTTCACACCTTTTTGTCCAAAGGGATCGGCTACCGCATGAAGGAGCACCCCGAAGGCACACACATATTTTTTGTCTAGAGGGTCGACTATCGCAAGAAGGAGCATCCGAAAGACAACCGGGCAAGAGGGTTAACTCCTTCACCCTCCAGCCAATCTTTTTGGCATGTCGAGCCAACAGTCGGCTAGTCAGGTGAATGGGGGACAGCTGTAGACCCCAAATCTTTCCCGGCTTGAAAATAAAGAGCAGAAGACTTCCATTCGAAGATGGGTAAGGCCTAAAAGGTCCCTAGAATTGATCAATAGGCCCCATATTAGAGTAGGAAAGATTTTTGCACGTGAAAAATAAGAAATTCCACCTAAAGGGCCGAGAGCGCTGTCTCGCCGTTGGCTAAGGGTGAGACCGCCGTCTTGCCACTCGCCAATGGTGAGACTACTGTCCCGTTTGCGATCAACATTGTAGAGCATTGGGATTGCCAAAAAGAATCCTTTTTTTAAAGAATTCACTATAAAAGCTTGTTTCAAAGGTTCCTATATACTCTATTCTCTACTTTACTGCTTTTTAGATAGTATTGTTGTGCATTAATCATTTAGGGCCATGTAGTCAATATTTTAATTTCCATAATAAATAAATAAGGGTAAAAGCGTAATTTATAGTTATTATTTCTTTATATAAACAGTTCATCATAGGGAACCCGAAAGGGGCGTCGTAGGGAAGCTAATACCTTCCCTACACGTAACTAACTCTCTTACCCGACTCTGGTTGTAATGGCCAAAGTTGATTTTTCTAAACCAATGCCTTCCTTTTTCTTCCTTTTCCAATGTTTCTGGTAAAAACATTGGTGGCGACTCCTTGAACCTTTCGAAAACCTCACATTTAGGTCCAGTCCGATTATCGGACAACCTAAAGGCGTTGAACCATTTCTTTTAAAAAACGTGAGTCGAATGAAACCATCGTGTCACTCCGACCGCCTCTTTTGATGGCGGCGACAAAGATCGTTCCTGATTATTGCATGGATAAAGATAGATGTTCATACTAGAATAATGACTCTAGAGTTTGGAGACGACGTGGTCCGATTTAACATTTTTGAAGGAAGCAAATATCCATCCGAAAATCACTCTAAGCTGCAACACCACTCTATTTTCTAGATAGATATAAAAAAATAATTCTTGTATAGATGTAGATTTAGGAGTAGCATTAGATGAGGACTTTAACTTTATGAACATTATGGACATTAAAGTGTGAAAAAAAAAATATTGTGGATATGGATTCTGACTGTTTTGCAGGTTCTAAAGAAAAGCAACCCGAATCATATTTAAAACCTCTACCTGATCACTTGAAATACATCTACTTGGATGCAAAAGAGAGGTATCTAGTTATCATAGCCACGGGCCTACTTAAGGAAGAGGAAGGCAAGCTAATAGAAGTCCTGCGTAAGAACAAGAGAGCAATCGGATGGTTCCTTTCTGATATTATTGGGATTAACCCAACCATCTTGTCACTGCCATCAAAAGAGGCGGTCGGAGTGACGCGATAGTTTTGAATGACTTGCGTTTTTTATAAAGATAGTCGACATTCTTAAGATGGGTGATAACTGGACTGATCTTAAGGATGAAGTTTTCGAAAAAGGTTCTATGGAGTCATCACTGATGTTTTTACCACAAACATCGAAAAAGGAAGAAAAGGCGTTGGTTTTAGAAAAAACCAACTTTGGTCGTTACAACCAGAGTTGAGTAAGGGAGTTAGTTACGTGTGGGGAAGGTGTTAGCACCCCACAATGCCCCTTTCGGGTTCCCTATGATGGACTAGTTTATAAAATAAATACTTAAAGAAACTATGCTTTTACCCTATTATTTGATCTACTGGTAGAATTAAAATGTCTACATGATCCTAATATCTGATGCATACAAGGAAAGCAGTAAAAGAAAGCAGTAAAAGAGAAGAGATATGAAGGAGAACCTCCGAAGCGAGCTTTTATAAATCTCGAACTTGAGGGCGCTTTTTGGCAGTCCCCGCACTCTACAGAGTCACTCCTCCCTCTAACAAAAAATAAGAGTACCACCCTACCGAGGGTCGGACGTCTCAAAAGGAGACTTCCTTAACCGATTTCTACCTTAAACAAAAATTGGAAAGCTCACTCGGACTCTAGAATAATGCTTAGAGTCACTCTAAAGTGCCAAAAGGCTTCCTAGAGAGTGTAGGAGTGGAGAGGTGTGTGAAAATTGTGAAATGAGGCTCCTATTTATAGGTAACCGCACCAGGAAAAAGTGGACGGTCATTCATATAGAGTGGGCGGTCGTCCAGGCTAAGTGGACGACTGTCCATTGCCTTAAAGTTGGCATGGACGACCATCTGACTGTCCTATACGACTATATGTTGTTTTCGACGAAATTTTTCAATTTTTATTGCCTCTGAAAACCCTACCTATCTTAAATGGAACCTAGAAAAAGCTACTAGGGACTTAACAAAGTCTTGACCATCTTCGAAACGGGTGATCTCTGGCTTTATTGGGAAGCCGGGCAAGATTTGGGGTCTACACATCTATACACACAAGATTCTGCTTGAAGATGAAAAGAAAGCGGCGCGCCAACCACAAAAAATATTAAATCCCACCATTTTGGACGTGGTCAAGGAAGAGGTGGTAAGATTACTCAAGATTGGTATCATATACCCGATCTCAGATAGCACATGGGTATCGCTAGTTCAAGTTGTGCCCAAGAAATTAGGAATCACAATTATTAAGACACAAGGATGATGAGCTAGTGACAACTCGAGTGGCCAACAAGTGGAGAGTATGCATTGACTACAGGAAATTGAATCAGGCTACCAGGAAAGATCACTTCCCTCTACCTTTCATTGACCAAGTGCTTAGCAGGTAAGTTTTTTTATTGTTTCCTTGATGGTTTCTCTGGTTATTTTGAAATACATGTTGCACATGAGGATTAGTATAAATTACCTTCACTTGTCCATTTGGTACATATGCTTATACACATATGCCTTTTGGTTTATGCAATGCACCTGCCACATTCCAAAGATGCATGTTGAGTATATTTTCTGAATTGATTGAAATGTGCATGGAAGTATTTATGGATGACTTTATTGTTTTGGGTGATTCTTTTGATGATGGTTTAAAAAACCTTTATTTGGTCCTTAAGCGCTGTATTGAAACAAACCTTGTGCTTAATTATGAAAAATGTCATTTTATGGTTAGGGAAGGTATAGTTCTAGGACATGTAATTTCGAAAAGAGGGATAGAGGTAGACCGTTTTAAAATTGACATTATTCATTCTTTGTCTTACCCCTCTTCTGTGAGGGAAATCAGAAGTTTTCTAGGTCATGCAGGTTTTGACAAGAGATTCATTTACGGTTTCAGCAAAATTGCACTACCACTGACAAATTTGTTGCAAAAGATACATCATTTGAATTTTCTGAAACATGCAAAAAACCCTTTGAAGATCTGAAGGATAGATTAATGTTAAGAATTTTTCTTTTACCAATAAGAGTACTAGGTGGTTGTAGTATAAACAAGTGTCGTATTCTCAGAGACTTGTGAAGTATTTAATAATATTTATAGATTCAAGTTTAACTTGCAATTAAATAAGAAATTTGGACATGTTTGATAAATTAATTGTGAAAGTTTTAGTCAAAGCAGAAAACTACTTGGTGAAACTATAGTATCAAATAGATGTATTGAAAATGAATTTCACTTATTTCCTTCTTATGTCTTCTTTTTACTCACATATTTAATTTTCCAGTCTAGTGCTATTGAGTCCTAAAATTCCCTCTAAGCAATCCCTTGCTTTAGAGTTTCTAAAAATCCTATTGTAACAATCAATCCCTTGAATCATTAAAATAAGCCTTTTGCATTAAGTCCAAAATTATATAAACTAACAATATCACATATATTCCTAGCACACAACATTATTAGATGATTTGATTTAAACATATCTAAGTTTAGCTTTCCAACATAAAACCAAATCATAAATCAAAAGATGGTTGATCAAGTCACCTTAGCTTTAAGCATAAAATCAAATCATTAACATTGAATAACAAGATTTCATATATATGTAAGTCAAGAGAAGTACAAAAGAAGTTAATAAGTTACATTCAATCTCAATACATGATAAACTTAGCTACTCATGGTGGGAATAGATACAAACTAGAGTTAGAAGCCCAGGGATAGAACTTGAGTCTTCTTCATCTCCTTTTTCAATCTCTTAAACCCTGTTCTCTAGTCTCTTTCCTACGTCACCGCCACTCAAAACCTTCTTTTGTTATTTATATGTTTTTTGTTTTAATGATTTCTTGCTCAAGCCACCGTTTCTCGCTCAAGCAAGAAAAAAACTTTAACCTAGTCTCGCTCAAGCTACAGTCCCCTCGCTTGAGCGATGTTAAACCCGAGAGCCACCATAAGTTGCAGCGTCTCTAGCTCAAGTGAGTAATTCCTTACTTGAGCGACATTGAGCTCGAGAGCCATTGAGAGTTGTAGCATGTCTCGCTCAAGTGAGTCATCTTTTTCTTGAGCGACATTCAACCCGAGAGCCACCAAGCGTTACAGCATGTCTCGCTCGAGTGAGGTATGTCTCGCTTGAGTGAAATTCAACCCGAGATCCACCATGAGTTGCAACTTTTCTAGCTAAAGCGAGGTATGTCTAGCGTGAGCGAGAGTTCCTTTGCCATATTTCCCTATTTCGTTGACCAATCAACTTTTTCTACTCTTCTAATTTCTTTTCCAGTAGTTGATTGGTTTCTTTGTTCTTCTTCTTCTTCTTCTTTTCAATTTCTTTACCTAATCCTGAACAAAAAGAATATAAGCAATTTATTCTAAATTGGGGAAATTCCTAACAAAAATTAAGGTCAAAATGTTGTCAAGTGTTTCTTAAAAACTCATATTATAAGTAAATTTCATCACTTAATAATTAATTAGAACACCCATTAATTACACTGCTACTGAGAAAGAGCTACTTGTCATTGTATTTGCACTGGAAAAATTTTGGCCTTATTTGTTGGGCAATAAAATAATTGTTTTCACTTATCACTCTGCCTTAAAATATTTATTGAAGAAACCGAATGTCAAACCTAGGCTAATTATATGGATGTTGTTGCTGCAATAATTTGACCTGGAGATAAAGGATAGGAGCAATTGTATTAACCAAGTTGCTGATCACCCGAGCCACATTGTTCACCCATTAGATCCTGTTCCTATTGTAGAAAAATTTCCTGATGAGGATTTATACTCTGTTCAACATCATGATAACATTCCATGGTATGCTGATCTAGTAAATTATATTGTTGTGGGCATTATACCACACCATGCTTCAAAAGCACAAAATAAAAAGATAAAATCTGATTCTAAATATTTTGTGTGGGATGACCCATATTTACGAAAGTTCTGTAGTGGCCAGTTGCTTAGGAGATGTGTCCCTGAAAATGAATTGAATTCTATTTTGCATTTTTATCATGATATGTCTGGTGGAGGCCATTTTGGACCCAAACGAACTACAAGAAAAATTTTAGATAGTGGTTTCTTTTGGCCTTGCATTTTTAAGGATGCATATAAATTTGTAAAAAAGTGTGATAAATGTCAAAAAGCTGGTGGAAACATTACAAATAGGAATGAGATGCTAGTGATTGTTGTAGACCCCAAATCTTGCCCAGTCAAACAATATCTCTTAGAAATCCTCCATTTCGAAGATGGATAAGGCTTCATTAAGCCCCTAGTAGCATTTTCTAGGCTTTGTTTAAGAAAAGGAGGGTTTTTAGAAAATGAAAAATTATAGATGCCGACAGAAGGCAGTGGACGGTCGTCCATGCATATTTTAAAGCCATGGACGACCGTACATACTAACCAGACGGTCGTTCATGCTTATTTTAAGCCATGGACGACCGTCCATGTTGACCAGACAATCGTCCATGCCCATTTTGAGCCATGGACGACCGTTCATATGGACTAGATGGTTGTCCAGTCTTCGTGGTGCATTTCCCTATAAATAGGACCTCATTTCCACACACTCTCACACTCTTCTCTCAAGACCTCTAGGCGACTCTGAGCATTATTCCGGAGTCTGAGTGATCTTTTAGACACTTAAGAGTTTAAGTTTCTTTTCTTTTGGAGGGAGGAGCGACATTGTAGAATGAGGGGATTGTCAAAAAGCATCCTTAAGTTTGAAGAATTTATATAAAAGCTCGCTTCAGAGGTTCCTTTTCCTATTCCTTCTCTTTTATTGCTTTCCTTTACTGTTTTATTTGTGTGCATTGGATATTAGAGCCATGTATATAGTTATTTAAATATTGCAATGAATAAATAGGGTAGAAGCATAATTTTTATGTCTTTATTTTAAGATTATTCCATCATAGGGAACCTGAAAAGGGCGTTGTGGGGTGCTAACACCTTCTCCACACATAACTAACTCCCTTACCCAACTCTGGGTATAATGGCCAAAGTTAGTTTTCATAAAAACCAACGCCTTTTTATTTTCCTTTTCCAATGTTTATAACAAAAACATTGTGACGACTCCAGAACCCACGGAAACCTCATTCTTAAGGATAGTTCATTTAACGAGCATTTTAAGAATGATGACCACACTTTATAAAACGCGAATCAATTAACCATCACATCGCAATCGACCGCCTTCACGGTTCTCCCTCCCTTAGCGGTTGGGGACAGCGGCGACAGATGATGACTTTGCTGGAGAATTATGAGAGTTGATCACATTTAGTGATGGAATAATCTAAAAAATAGTAAATTTGAAATTATGCCTCTACCCTTTCTTTGTTTGTATAACATGTTTTAATTCTATGACTTTAATAACTGTTGTTTGTTTATTTTCTGCAATTGTTTGAAATACAAACTGTACACAAACCCTTGCACACAACAATCCCTCTATACCTGGGGGCAAGAGTGAATACACATAGCGAGTGGGTGGTGATTATGGTCGGCCGTGGTAATGACCTTAGTGCTAGCAGGTTGTTGTCAGAAGCCACCACTAAAGGTGATAACCCTCCTCTCTCAGTTTGTAGGACGTCGACAAGGCACTTAAGCCACACATGGTTTGAGAGCTGAGAGACCATGGGAACCCTATAATGGGGGCACCTTGGGGACCTGGCCTTTGTGAGGACAATTAGAACCCACCTTTGCCAATGCACTTTTCTGCAGGAAACCCCTACCTCGTAATTAAAATGTAGTCACTCTCGTGGATGAGTGAATTGTTTGTGCATATGTTTACTGCATTTGTTTGTTACATTTGCATAAAATAATCATACAATAAAACAATAATTTTTTTTTCCCTAATAAACAACCTTATCTCATACAGTCTTCATTTAAGTCAGCTTGGTTTCAGGTTCTTTGTAAGCTAAGTAGTCACGTTGACCTACAGAAGAGATAAGGGGTTATAAAGCAAAATAATTTAATAACAAACCAACTTTATCTTGGACAGTCTTCATTTAAGCTAGCATGGTTTCAGGTTCTTTGTAAGCTAAGTAGCTACGTTGACCTACAGAAGAGATAAAGGGGTTACAAAACAAAATACAATAAAACAAAATTTTGACAAAGTCAAAACATTCATTTCCATGTAAAAAACAAAATACAATAAAGCACATTTTGACAAAAGTCAAAACATTCATTTCAAAATAATGAAATTTAATTAAAAGATTTTGACAAAGTCAAATCATTCATATCCTCATCATTTCAAGAGTGATAAAACCAAGAGGAAAAATAAGTGCATAAGGAAAGTGTGCATAACGCATCATCTTAATAAAATCTCTCATGCATAGACACATTCATTCTAGGAGGGATTAGATATCCATAAGAAAAAGGCAAAAGAGGCTCCAATCATGTTTGTAATCCTCCACAAGGAAGGGACAAATGTGCTAAGGTGCGGTAACCTTCATTATACTTATCAATCCATGATGGGGAAGGAACCATTACACCAAAGTGGGTGTGGTGCTCCATAAAGCGTAAGCTTTAAGGAGGACACCAAAGTCATTGACTTAAGACATATCTATCCCACACTAATCATTCATTCCATAAAATAAAAATAAAAATAAAACCCCTAATTAATCTTGTATTCTAGAATGTGGTTGGTCTTCTTCCTATCCTCACTTGCGCGTAAAGAATTAAGAGGATGGAGAAATTGGAAGAGCAAAACCGTAAGCTCACCATAAAGCTCAATGCCATAAAGGAGAAAATGGCGCGGTTAAATGAGCAGTTAGAGGAATAAAACTGCAAGCTCACCACTGAGCTTAATTCCGTGAAGGAGCAGTTGACACAGTTAACATAACTAATGCGCCAACAACACATTCGCAATGAAGGCCCCCACAATGATCATATGGGAAAAAGAGTGGAACATGGACTGAAGAGTGGAAGGATTACACAACCTCCCCCATCCACATCATTGAAGAAGTTCCTTAGCAAGAAGGAGAAGTGAAGCGTGAACGCCATCAACCTGACTACTCCTTCTTCCTCTTTGCCATCAATTGGGTAGTCACGCACACAAGAGGGAAAATTTACTCCCATTCCAACCTCCTATGGGAGCCTGCTGCTAGAGCTGTTAGAGGTCAGGATCCTAGCATGTATTCCTCCGAAGAGGACGAATCCACCCTACCTCGAGTGGTACAAGCCTAATGAAAAATGTGCTTATCACTCGGGCGCTCCTGGGCATTCTGTAGAGAATTGCGTGAACTTGAAATATAAGGTTCACAAATTGTTGAATGCTGGGTGGATCACTTACGATGCTTCAACTCTTAATGTTGATATCAAGCCTTTGTCACAACCAGAATAGTGAGGTTGGACAAGAGAAAAGCAGCTGAATAGGGATCCTTATGTTAGCATTTGTTTTTAAGCTTCATGTGCATCTCTCGCGGTCCCTGCCCATGGCCGCGAGATCCTTGATTAAAAAGGCTTTGTAAATATTTCTTTTTTATCAATACAATGAGGCATTTGCATAAGCATTCACATTATTTCTCATTCTTTTCTCTCTTACTATTCGTTCAAAATAATTGGCAATAAAATCTAAGTCTAAGCATAACAGAATAAAAATAATCATGTCTGTGATGGATGACTCTCTGTGGGATCCGAAAGCCAAAGGCGAATGGACCGAGTCAGACAGTGAGGAGGGGACCATTTTCCTGAACATGCATAGGCTGTTAAAAAAAGAAGCTCAGTCTATATGGCCCTACTGAAAAAAAAAACCAAGGCCATTGATTTGGGGGGCAAAAAGATAATAGGAAGAAATAAATGTCGATACCTAAATCAATGATGAACGTCAGTGAAGGTTTGGTACAAATCGCTAAGAGAGTATTTGGGCGCATGCGCATGGTCCTACCATGACATGCCAAGATCTCAAATTACAACATCATAAGCCTTGTCCCTACCGACCTAAAATGAATGGTGCAGTAGAGGCAGCCAAGAAGAACATCAAGACGATCATCCGGAATTTGATCAAAACCTACAAGGATTGACGCCCTTTGCCCTTCATAGTTTTTAAACTTCCATACGAACCTCCACAAGGGTTACTCCATTCTCCCTTGTATATGGCATGGAGGTCGTACTCATAATAGAGGTCGAGATACCTTCCCTACGAATTGTCATGGAAGCAAGACTAACAGAATCCAAATGGGTCCAAAGCCGATATGACTAGTTGAAATTAATCGAGGAAAAATGGTTGGACGTCATACGTCGTAGACAAGCCTACTAAAAGAAGATCAAAAGGGCTTACGACAAAAAAGTCAACCCTCATATTTACCATAAGGGGAATTTAATGGTAAAGAAATTGCTTTTGGCCTAGAAAGAACAAATTGGAAAATGGGTGGTAAATCATGGACAACCCTTCGTGGTCAAGTGAGCTTTCTCAGGAGGAACTCTTATCTTCGCCAACATGGATAGAAAAGAACTTCGACACCCAGTCAAATCCAATGCGGTGAAGAAGTATTATACTTGAAGGCATTGCTCAAGACCCGTCAGGATGAAAACCCACAAAGGGCATCCTGGGAAAAAGTTAGGGTCCACTCGCCTCGTTAGGATACGTTCTAGGCAAAATTTAGAGGCTTCAAAAAAAATAAGAAAAAAGGTAGAAGAGAAGAAAGAAAAACCCCCTAAGAGCAATGATTGCCTTAATCGAAAACTGAAAGACAGTTAAGGTAACATCCTTCTAAGAAGAAGGCAACTTTGCATAGTCTTCACTTCAGGCTTGAGCATCTCGATTAAAGCAACTAGGAAAACTATGGGGGCAAATATCATAGATATGATTGTTATAACCTACACAGTTTAGCCAACTTGGGCCAACCATTCTTCTAACTCCCATTGTAATCCTTCTAAAACAAAAAGAAGTAATAAACCTTTTGCTCATGCATATTAATAAAATTCTCTTTCATTTCTATTCTCTTGACCAGTTTATGAAATTGCCTCCGTATTGATAAATCATAAATATGCATAGAGTCATTTTGTCAAAAACAAATCATGCATCATGAATAGGGAAGCATTAAAAAAAAGTCTGATAGGAGATTCTTAGGCAAAAGTTAAGGCAGCCTACTAGATCGAAAACCCCAAAATGCCGGTCTAGGCAAAAGTTAAGGCACTTGTAAAAAAATGAAAAATTCCACTAAGATATCCTAGGCAAAAATTAAGGTGACCCACTAGATCGAAAACCCCAAAAGGGCGGTCTAGGCAAAAGTTAGTGTTAGAATCGCATAGCGGAATGTTTGCGGTTGCGGAAAAAACCAAGAGGGGGGGGTGAATTGGTTTAGTTATAAAAATTAGGTTATTTAAATTTTTTCCCAAATTTCACCAATTAAAATGCTTGTAAAGTAAAGAGATAAGGGAAAGAAGATTACACAAGTAATTTATACTGGTTCGGATCAAAAGACCCTACATCTAGTTGTTAATCACTTTAAAAGAGGATTAACGCAGTCACTATAATCACAGTTACAACAGATTACAAATTGCACAAAGATAAGGATTAGAAAATACCTCTCTTGAGTCACACAAGAGATGAACACCTCCTTTGAAACCACAAAAGATGACAACAGCTTTTCCTAGAGACGACATAACACACAATCCACCAAGAAACCCACTAAGTGATTCTTATCACTTCTAGCCCACACTAGGTTTTCAAAAGCCCATTTTTCTTCCCTACACAAAGTTCTCTAGCAATCACAGCTCTTAACTTTTGTATGAACAAGGTTATTTGTTCAGAGAGCCTTAGAGAACCTTAAGTAGAGAGATTTAGGGTATGGGGAATAGAAGTTTTCGAAAATAGGAGTATTGGAAACAGGTGCATCAAAAATAGGTCCAAATTCAAAATTCAAAAATCATAACAAATGTAGATAATCGATTATCTTAAGTGATAATTAATTATCACAAAGCCATTTTCGCAAAGGAGTAAACTGGACCAGGATAATTGATTATCCTTTGAGATAATCGATTATACTAGCTGTGATAATCAATTATCAAGCTAGATAATTAATTATTCCAACAAACTTTTCAAAAAACAGGTTTTAATCAGGATAATCGATTATCCTAAGTGATAATCGATTATCACAGAGTGATTTTGATAAAAATGATATTTCAGAGGAAGAACTATGTGCTGGCTATCTTGGACTCTTATTTTATAGACTCAAAAAGATAAAACAGAGTTATTACAAGTAAATACAAATAATCATAAGTCTTCAAGACTTCAAGTCCTTTATTCTTGAATCATCATCAAAATCATCAAGCATCATATCCTTGTATGTTCAACAATCTCCCTCTTTTTGATGATGATTAAAATCTACTTTAAAGCCCTTTGTAATAATCTATTTTTACTGTCATAACTAACAAAAATATTAAACATACCAGACTTTAAATATTTTCTCCCCCTATTTTTATCATAATGAAAATAAATTAAAGCTCCCCTTCAACATGTGCATAAGAAATTAAAACTTCGCCTTAAAATGTGCAATATATAAACAGAAGTTGATATAAAATGTACAACATATAAAATAGATATTTTATTTAAGTTTGAGCAAAATAATACAACATATAAACAAAAATTCCTAAGCCTCGAATTCTAAAATTCTTCATTGTCTGAGTTAAATTGTATATCAAATCTGTCTTCGAGATTTGATACACGTTCATCTACATCCGAAATTCGATTTATAACTTCTTGATGACGTTCAACATGTTAAACATACAAGGATATGAAGCTTGAAGATTTTGATGATGATTCAAGAACAAAGGACTTAAAGACTTGATAACTTAGAATCATGTGTATTTACTTGTAATAACTCTGTTTTATGTTTTTGAATTTGTATAATTAGAGTACAAGATAGCCAGCACATAGTTCATCATCTGAAAACTCATTTTTATCAAATCCACTCTGTGATAATCAATTATCACTTAGAATAATCAATTATCTTGCACTGAAAAATTGTTTTTCTGAAAACCTTGCTGTGATAATCGATTATCACTCAGGATAATCGATTATCCCAGCTAGATAATCGATTATCCTTGTCCTGTTTTACTCCTCTGCGAAAATGGCTCTGTTATGATCGATTATCACTCAAGATAATCGATTATCTACGTCTGTTATGAGTTTTGAAATTCAAATATGGACCAATTTACGAAAACCCTTTTCCCAATTCTTTTGTTTTCGAAAATCATCATTTCCCAGACCTTATTCTCTCTACTTAAGGTTCTCTAAGGCTCTCTGCAAAATAACAAACCTTTTTCATACAAAATTTAATAGTTGTGATTGCTGGAGAACTTTCTATAGGGAAGAAAAAGGGGTTTTTGAAAACCTAGAGTGGGCTAGAAGCGATAAGAATCACTGAGTGGGTTTCTTGGTGGATTATGTGTTGTGCCGTCTCTAGGAAAAGCCGTTGTTCATCCTTTGTGGATTCAAAGGAGGTGTTCATCTCTTGTGTGACTCAAGAGAGGTGTTTTCTAATCCTTATTTTTTCAATTTGTAAACTATTGTAACTTGTGATTATATTGACAACATTAATCCTCTTTTAGAGTGATTAACAACTGGACGTAGGGTCTTTTGATCCGAACCAGTATAAATCATATGTGTAATCTTCTTTCCCTTATCTCTTTACTTTACAAGCATTTTAATCGATGAAATTTGGGGAAATTTTTTTCAAAACCCTAATTTTTTATAAGAAACCAATTCACCCCCCTCTTAGTTTTTGTCCCTAAACGCGAACATTCTGCTGCGCGATTCTAACACAACAGAGATAGAGAAGAAATCCTACATTCGTTGGTTCATGCTGAAAAGCATATCTTGTAAGAATTAATGGTTGAGTTCAAGAGGGGGGGTGAATTGAACTTTAGAAATCTTTTTCGAAAAAAAACTCTTTCTTTGTGGAAGAATGCTTAATATTTATCCAATCTTTTATTAGGCAGATTTGGTTTTAAACAAAGCAAGAATATAAACCAAAAATGAAAAGAGATAAAAGCAGAAATATAACACAAGAGTTTATACTGGTTCACTCTTCCCAAGAGCTACATCCAGTTCTTGACAAATCTGCCAAGTTCCACTAATACCTAGTGAAAATACAAACCAGTAGATATACACCAATCTACCCCAAGAACTACCTTACAACACCACAAGATAGACTATTGAAAAATCACCCAACAACCAAACCCAGTTACTGTAACCAGTGCAGATTCAAACCCAATCTACACAATTCGAATTCGTACAAGTATATGAAAAGAATAAACCTGGACTGCAGCTTTTACAATATAGAAGTCCAGAAGCAATTTTTCTAACTCAGAACTTTCTCTCTTGAAGATCTTTCAACAATCATGATCAAAACGCCTTATGATATGAAATGTGTATGAATGCTCAGAGAAAAACACGAATATGAGAGCTCCAAGATTGCTTTCAATCGATTTCCAAATTGTGTATTCGAAAGAGAAATCAAAACTGTATTTATAGAGTAAAAGAGAGAAACTTATAGTTTCAATCAATTGAAAATGATGTTTTAATCAATTGATTTTATTTAAAACTCTTTCAATCGGTTAATTCGAGCTTTTAATGGATTAAAATAGTTAGAAGAAAAATGGTAGCTCTCTGTTTCAACAAATTAAAATATATTTCAATAGATTAAAATTCTGAGATACCTTAAAATGAAGAATGATATCTCTCTATTTCAACAAATTAAAATTTACTTCAACAGATTAAAAATCTGAAATGCTTTAAAATGAAAAATGACATCTCTCTGTTTCAACAGATTGAACTTGATTTCAACAGATTAAAAATCTGAGATACTTTTGAAATGAAAAATGGCTAGAACATTTTAATCTATTAATTTATCAATTCAACAGATTAATACTGCGAAACCCTTAATATGGAAAAACCATCAAGAACATTTTAATCTGTTGATTCTATGATTCAATCAATTAAAATATTGGCTGTATATATACATTTCCTATTTTAAGTGATTTTAACAGATTAAAAATGCTTTTTAACAGATTAAAAAACTCAGTTTGTTCTTTCAAGGCTTAAAGATTGGTTTTTCATGCAGTAAGATAAATTCTATGAAATGCAACAGTTATAGGCGCTTATCACAAGATATACTGAAATTATCAAGAGATTAAATTCTAAACCTATAGCCTATCTACCTACACACCCACAAACTAAACTTTATATGTCTTTATCAAATCCAACAAGTGCTTCATATCTTCAATAGAGGAGCAGGGATCCACATGAGCACCAGATGAAGTTCCGGTGATAGGAATATCTGCAGCATGCATTTCTTCATCATCAGAATCTCTAGCAACCTCAGTAGCATGGGGAGCATCATCTTTATGAAAGTATGTTCCATTAACATTTACCATATGCAGCTGAGATAACGTTCCATCAAGCATCCAATTGGAATTTAAAGTCCGAGCCCGTTGTTCACCTTCAACATTAACACCTTTATATTCTAGAATCCTGGAGATAAGAAGTGCATAAGAAATCTTAAAGGTGGAGTGACGCTTCGCTTTGAGCATAGTCAAAGTAACAAGACTGAGTCAATCAATTGGCTCGTTGTTCATAATGGCATAAATGATGCGGAGATCAGCGGTAGAACATTGAACATGATTGGTGGCTCGAGGACATAGTATCCAGACAAGAAGATGAAGTAACATATGTTCCTCTTTCTTCAGATGACCAACCAGAAGTTGTCTGCCAATCTCCATGGCAAGATTACGGAGGAACGAACGATATGCCAGGATTCTGTTGAATTCTTCTAGATCAGCAAGAACTTTGACAACATCATCTTTAATAGAAAATTGAGCAACTTTCTCCCAAATGTCATCATCAAGAATGATGGTGACCCCCTTTACTCTAGAAGTGGCGACATTATCTCTGAACTTGAAACAGGAGTAGAAGACTTTAACCAAATCATGATAGTAGGTGCCCTGCATTTCAATGAAGGGCAGAACTCCTTGTTGTTCAAGGAAATTTGGGAAATTGAAGCCTCTGTCAATAAAATGATCACCAATAAGATACTTAGGAGATATAATACTCCTTTCCTCCCAAAAATTTAGATATTCTTGTCTTCCTTCGTCATCAGAGATCCACCTTTCAATAGAGTTAGGGCAGGGATGAGATGCAGGAGCATATCTTCTCCTAGTTGGAATCTTACTCCTAGAAGAGAAAGCCATTTGGGATGAATTTAAGGTTGGAAAGATGAAAATTTATGAAACTTAGAGAAAAGCAAGAGCTTGGAGGGATACAAGAAGGCAAGAAAAGCTTGAAATCTATGTAAAATGCTTGGAAGTGAGGCAATAGGGTGTGATGATTCGAAAATGAGTTCATCTATATATAGGAATTGTCCCCAATGACTATATTTCCAAGAATCCATGAAAAAAGAGTCATTGCCAACAACTAGAATATCTCCAACGACGCCAAATAATCAATTATCACTTATGATAATCGATTATTTCTTCATCCTTTACCCAGAAATATGCATGAATAATCGATTATCACCTGAGATAATCGATTATCCTAGAGCAAATTTACTAATTTGGCACATTGAATTACAGATAATCAATTATTACCCTAAATAATCGATTATTACAGAAATATTTTCATGGATTACACATTGAAGCTTCAATAATCAATTATTACACAAGATAATCAATTATTCTAGAGAGTTTGACAAACTTGACATGTATTAGACACAAGATAATCGATTATTACACAAAATAATCAATTTTTCCAGTAAATGCAAAATTTTTACAATTAAGCAGAGTTTATGCTATTTCTAATATTCCTAAGTCTCTCCTAAGTTCATAGAATCTATCCTTGGGAAGAGGTTTGGTAAAAATGTCTGCTAACTAATGCTTTGTGTCTATATATTCAATTTTACAATTTCCTTTAGAAATGTGATCTCTTAAAAAGTGATGCCTAATCTCAATGTGTTTAGTTCTAGAATGCATAACAGGATTTTTTTATGAGATTAATTGCACTTGTATTATCACACATTAAAGGAATATCACTTAGAAAAATATTAAAATCTTCTAGTTGTTGCTTCATCCATAGAATTTGAGCACAACAATTTACAGCTGCAATATATTCAGCCTCAGTTGTGGATAAAGCAACACAGGCTTATTTCTTAGAATGCCATGAAACTAAGGATGATCCTAATAGATGACAGGTACCACTAGTGATTTTTCTATTTACTTTACAGCCTCCATAATCAGCATTAGAATAACCTAATAAGCTAGGAGAAACTTTAGATGGGTACCATAAACCAAATCCTGTAGTTCCTTTTAAATATTTAATATTATTTTTACTGTAGTTAGATGAGATTCTTTTGGACATGCTTGAAATCTAGCACACACACATACAGATTGCATGATATCAGGTATACTTGTAGTTAAGTATAATAGTGAACCTATCATACCTCTGTCTATACATAGATTGATTTATTTCCAAACTTGATTCGTCCTTATCTAGATAGCAAGACGTTCCCATTGGAGTGTATGCAACTTTTGCAGTATCCATTTCAAATTTTTTGAGAATCTCTTTCCAGTATTTGGTTTGTGACACAAAAGTGCCATCTTTAAGTTACTTAATTTGAAGTCCAAGAAAGAAGGTTAATTCTCCCATCATTGACATTTCAAATTCACCCTGCATTATCTTAGCAAATCCTTCACACAAGGAATTATCAGTTGATCCAAAGATAATATCATCAACATATACTTGAACTAACAGAATATGTTCTTTTACGTTCTTAATAAACAAAGTGGAATCAATTTTCCTCTAGAAAAATAATTTGAAATTAGAAAATTACTTAACCTTTCATACCATAACCTAGGAGCTAGTTTCAAACCATAAAGAGCTTTCTTTAATTTAAAAATATGATCAGGATATTTAAAATCTTCAAATCCAGGGGGTTGTTCCACATATACTTCCTCTTTGATAAACCCATTTAAAAATGCACTTTTAACATCCATTTGATATAGTTTATGATGTGAACATGACCTATGATAAGGGCTAGAGCAAGGGAAATAAAGGAAGCTCTTCAACAAATATTGTTTGTTGACCAAATTATGTTTTGAATTAATCAATTAATGGGCTTTAGTTTGATTTTGTTTTAAGTTGTAATAAGGGCCCAATTGAAAATTTAGTCATCAGCCTTTGGGAGACCAAGGGGTACACAGCTGATTGACTTTTGGTTGCCACAGTTTTAAATACAATCAGTCATTAAGTAGTTTCAATTCCTAGGTTAATGGATCATTATTAGACTTTATTTGTTTCCATTAAATAGTTTTCAATTCCTAGATTAATGTGTTATTATTAGTATTTATTTTCTTTTATTGAGTCTTTTGTAATTCTGATGGCAACACTTCTATATAAGCTGAACCATTTTTATCAAGAAATAACAAGTGAAATTTTATTCAGAAATATTAGAGTTTATCTTTTTTATCTTAGTGAGAGTGATTCTCCTAAATTCTTGAGTGATTCAAGAACCCTTGGTTGTATCAAAGGACTGTCACATCCTTTGTGTGTTGCCTCCCTTGGGAAGAGTGATTCTTTCCTTCCACCTTCTTTCTAATTCCTAAATTTCTTACAAGGTTCTAACCCTAAAGATCCTAAATTACCCCTTGTGATTCATATCACTTGGTATTCAGAGCCCCGGTTTAAGGGTTTAAACATCAAATTGATGGCTAAAGAGGAAAATTACAATCAAGAAGTAGGAATTAGTCCATTACAAATGAGAGTATTGGTACAACATTTGGAAAGATTAATGATACGACATAACAATGAGCTCCATGAAAGATTGAACCGGTTGGAGAATAGAAATCCTGAAGACGAAGAAGAAAGGAGAAATAGGAGAATGAATGATGGAGTAACAAGACCAAGTAGGCTTGAAGGAGTCAAGCTTAACATTCCTCCGTTCAAAGGAAAAAGTGATCCAGAAGCATACTTGGAGTGGGAGATGAAAATAGAGCATGTTTTCTCATGCAACAATTATGAGGAGACCCAAAAGGTGAGGCTTGCAACAACAGAATTTTCTGACTATGCTCTTGTTTGGTGGAACAAGCTACAAAAGGAGAGAGATAGAAATGAAGAGCCAATGGTTAATACATGGACTGAGATGAAAAGGATCATGAGGAAGCGGTATGTGCCGGCTAGTTATGCAAGGGACTTGAAATTCAAACTCCAAAAACTTACTCAAGGCAACAAAGGGGTTGAGGAGTATTTCAAAGAAATTGACATGCTCATGATTCAAGCAAAGATTGAAGAAGATGAAGAGGAGTTTGTTGATATGGAGGATTTACTTCATAAAGCAATTCGAGTGGAGAAACAACTCAAAAGAAAAGAAGTGACTAAGAAGAGTTCTACCAACTTTGGATTTTCAAGTTGGAAGGACAAAGGCAAAAAAGATGGGATTGTTACTTCTAGTAGTTCCACACCTATTCCTACAAAGACTCATTCAAAATATGAAGAACAACCCTCTAAAAAAAGTAGAGATGTGAAGTGTTTCAAGTGTCAAGGCCTAGGACACTATGCTTATGAGTGCCCTAACTCAAAGACCATGATTCTTAGAGAGGGAGAATATATAAGTGAACCTGAGGTTGAAGAGGGAGAAAAGAGTGAAGACACTGAGGAGGAGGAAGAGATTCCAAAGGGAGATTTATTGAAGATTAGGCGATTACTTGATAGTCAATTGAAACCTATGGAAGAAAACCAAAGAAAAAAATATTTTTCACACTAGATGTTTAATCAATGACAAGGTGTGCATGATGATCATAGATGGAGGTAGTTGCACCAATGTGGCTAGTGCTAGATTAGTATCAAAGCTAAATTTAGCTACCAAACCACATCCTAGGCCATATAAACTTCAATGGCTTAGTAAGGATGGAGAGGTGCAAGTGAGACAATAAGTTGAAGTGGACATTTCCATTGGAAAATACAATGATAAGGTGCTTTGTGATATTATTCTTATGGAAGTTAGTCATTTACTTTTGGGGAGACCATGACAATTTGATAAAAGAGTTAATCATAACGGGTTCACCAACAAGATTTCTTTCATACACCAAGACAAGAAGATTGTGCTCAAACCTTTGAGTCCACAAGAAGTATGTGAGGATAAAAAGAAAATGAGAGAAAAACTTCTTCACGAAAAGAGAGAGAAAGAAAGCGTTAGTGAAACACCTGAGAGGAAAAAGAGTGATCAAAAGAAGAGTGAAACACTAGAAGTGAGGGAGAATTATTTAGCTATAAAAAGTGAGTATAATATTAATTTTACATTCAATTTGTCAGACTTATCTCTTTTTTATGTAGATGACAAATCTAATTTGAGGACAAATCCTTTTCAAGAGGGAGAGAATGAAGTGAACATGACCTATGATAAGGGCTAGAGCAAGGGAAATAAAGGAAGCTCTTCAACAAATATTGTTTGTTGACCAAATTATGTTTTGAATTAATCAATTAATGGGCTTTAGTTTGATTTTGTTTTAAGTTGTAATAAGGGCCCAATTGAAAATTTAGTCATCAGCCTTTAGGAGACCAAGGGGTACACAGCTGATTGACTTTTGGTTGCCACAGTTTCAGATACAATCAGTCATTAAGTAGTTTCGATTCCTAGGTTAATGGATCATTATTAGCCTTTATTTGTTTTCATTAAATAGTTTTCAATTCCTAGATTAATGTGTTATTATTAGTATTTATTTTCTTTTATTGAGTCTTTTGTAATTCTGATGACAACGCTTCTATATCAGCTAAACCATTTTTATCAAGAAATAACAAGTGGAATTTTATTCAAAAATATTAGAGTTTATCTCTTTTATCTTAGTGAGAGTGATTCTCCTAAATTCTTGAGTGATTCAAGAACCCTTGGCTGTATCAAAGGACTGTCACATCCTTTGTGTGTTGCCTCCCTTGGGAAGAGTGATTCTTTCCTTCCACCTTCTTTCTAATTCCTAAATTTCTTACAAGGTTCTAACCCTAAAGATCCTAAATTACCCCTTGTGATTCATATCAGTTTATATTTCATCAATGAAGCATAAGCAAGAAGTAGACGTATAGCCTCTAACCTGGCAACAGGAGCATAGGTTTCATCATAATCAATACCTTCCTCTTGACAATATCCTTTGGCAACAAGTCTGGTTTTATTCTTTGTTATATTTCCATCTTCATCAAGTTTGTTTCTAAACATCCATTTCATTCTAATTACTTGATGGGATTCTTTTCTTGGAATTAATTCCCAGACTTGATTTCTTTCAAATTGATTTAATTCTTCATGCATTGCAATGCACCATTAGTTATCTTTGAGCACTTCCTCAACACTTTCGGGTTCAATCTGTGAAACAAAAGCTACAAACATACAATAGTTTTTCATATTTCTAGTGCTTACCCCTTTTGAAATATCACCAATTATATTGTCCATTGAAAGTCCTTTTGGTGGTTGCTACTATTTCACCATCTTTTTGTTGGTTTTGATGATTCATTTTCATTTTGGTACATTTCATCTAGTGCTTCTCTTATGTATTCATCATCACCTGCAAATTCTTTATTTGACTCAAGAGGATTTCCCTCAAGGTCTACAATTTCATCAAAAGTAACATGTACAGATTCTTCAATATTCAAGGTTCTTCTATTGAATACTCTATATGCTTTGCTAGAAAGTGAATAACCTAAGAAGATAGCCTCATTGACTTTTGAGTCAAATTTTCCTAAGTTATCTTTACCATTATTTAAAATAAAGCACTTACAACCAAATATTTTTAAGTGTGAAACATTAGGCTTCCTTCCATTTAACAATTCATAAGGAGTTAATTTTATGATGGGCCTAATAAGCATTCTATTTAATACATAACATGCAGTACCTACAACATCAACCCAAAAATATTTAGGAACATTTGATTCATTTAATATTGTTCTAGCAAGTTCCTCTAGTGACCTATTTTTCCTTTCTACTACACCATTTTGTTGGGGAGTTCTAGATGCATAAAAATTATGCAAAATTCTATTTTCTTCACAATAATTGTCAAAAAATTCATTTTGGAATTCCCCTCCATGGTCACTCCTTAACACTTTAATTCTTAAGTCTTTCTCATTTTGAATTTGTTTGGCAAACTTCCTAAAGACCTTAAAAGCCTCACTTTTCAATGTTAGGAAAAATGTCCAAGTAAACTTAGAAAAATCATCAACAATTACAAGAGTGTCGCCACCGTCAGAAGAGGCAGTCGGAGCGACACGATGATTTTGTTTGACTCACATTTTTTAAAGTGTGGTTCAGCGCCTTTAGGTTGTCCGATAATCATGCTGGACCTAAGGGCAAGGTTTTTGAAAGGGTTCGAGGAGTCGCCACCAATGTTTTTACCAAAAACATTGGAAAAGGAAAAGAAGGCAGTGGTTTTTTAAAGAAAAACCAACTTTGGTCATTGTCACTGCCGTCAAAACGAGGCAGTCGGAGCGACGTGATGGTTCCGACTTTCTATTTTTCGCATTTTTATAGGTGTGGTTACAACGCCTTTAGGTTATCCGATAACCGGGCTGAACCTAGGGGCGAGGTTTTTGAAAAGGCGCTCTTGGATTGTCCGATAACCGGGCTAACCCAAGAACTAACTTTTGAGGGGTTCTTCTGGAATCGCCACTGATGTTTTTACCGGAAACATAGGAAAAGGAGTGAAAAAGGCGTTGGTTTTCGAAAAACCAACTTTGGTCATTAGAACCAAAGATGGGTGAGGGAGTTAGTTACGTGTAAGGGAAGTGTTAGTTCCCTTACGACGCCCCTTTCGGGTTCCCTATGATAGGCCAGCTATATTAAATAATTAAACCGGTGAAAATACGCTTTTACCCTTTATCTATTGCATAATTAAAAATAATGCGATAAAGGAGAGAGAGAGTGTAGAAACCTCCGAGGCAAACTTTCTATTAATTCTTTGATAATTGGGGTGCTTTTTGGCAGTCCTTCACTCTTTACAGCGTCGGAATCTCTCGAAAACGCTATAAACAACTCTAGAAAACTCTCAGAAACTCCGGAAATGCTTCGGAGGGGTTCTAGAAAGAGAATTTGAAGAAATGTCTAGAGAGAGAATGGAAGAACTGTGTGAAATGAGGGGAATGACGTGGCTATTTATAGGGATTCGTGCCTGTCAGGTCGAGACGGTCGTCTCGTCTGACAAGGTCTAGACGGCCGTCTCGCCTTGTAGGAATGGCGAGACGGCTGTCTCGCCAAACGAGACGGCGGTCTCGCCATTTTCGCAAGGCGAGACGGCGGTCCCGAATCCGAGACGGCGGTCTCGACCCTAAAAGGCGAAAATCCTTATTTACATGCTGAAAATCCCTCCTATCCTAGTATGGGGCCTAATAGTCTCTCCTAGTGGCTTCTTAGGCTTCATCCATCTTCGAAAAGGAGGTCTTCTGGTCTTTATTATGAGGTCGGGCAAGATTTGGGGTCTACAGCTGCCCCCCCTTTACCCGACTAGTCGCCTGTTGGCCTGTTGTGCCAAGGAGATCGACTGGAGGGTAAAGGAGTTGACCCTCTTGCCCGATTGTCCTTCAGATGTTCCGTCTTTGTGGTGGTCAATCTTCCGGGAAAAAGTGTGTTGTGCACCTCCAGGATACTCCTTCTGACGGTAGTCGATCCCTTTGGTTGACACATGGTAGAACCTCAGGATACTCCTTCTGACGGTAGCCGATCCTTCGGTTGATGAGTCATTATATTTCCGTATTTTCTTCCCTTTCTGAACTTATTTTAATTAGTGTTTTGGGCTTAACTTTCTATTATTAGTGAATTTTTATTAATTGGGCTTCATTGGGCCAATAATTAGATTTTAATTAATTTAAATCTATTTGATCTAATTTTTTCTCATTATTAATTTTAGGACAGTTAAAGCAATTTTGGGCCTAGAAGATTGGGCTAGATGCCATTTTATAGTTTAAAGCAATTTTGGGCTTGGAAAATTGGGTCAAATGTCATATTTTATTCTATACGGGTACTAACATTGGTTCACTGTTTTATTTATCATTTTTTCTACAGATCTCCAAATAACATGATTCTAAAATAATTATAAACTAGACACATTGAGCTTTCCACAGGATCCAAAATCATTCAATTCGGAGCTAAATTGGAGTTTACATAAATTATCCAAAACGGGTCAAGCGCACCAGGCCGGCCCAATGGACATGCTTCAGTAATTTAAGTCTCCTAAATTCATTAGAGCTCCGAAAATAGTAAAAACAGTGGCGTTTTAAAGCTAGCTCAAAAGACTTTCAAAGGAGACCAAAATCGGTTAATTTGGATAAGTATTGAAAATACTGCACGTGTTTGAAGTTCATGGACCTGCACTGAAGCCAATTTATGATGTGTTTCATGGACTAGTTGAGCCCAAACCTCGATTAAGATTAGGGTTAGGGTTATTTATATAAGAGAGGCACATCACACGAAGATACACATCACACAAGGACTACGCAGCCACCACACTTCCACCTTTCATCTTCTGCAATTTATATTCAAGTTTGTTTACTCTTCTGTCATTATTTTTAAATTCTTGTTTCGATTTTAATTATGTTTCTTCTATTGTGTTTTCAACTTTCCATGGATAGCTAAATATTTGTATTGATTTTCTGAGAAGAATGCAAGTAGATCTTTGAGGTTTTGTTCTTCAATTTCATATTGTTTGTTCTCTTAACTCTTCATCTTCTAATCTCAGTATTGAATTATAATCTGTTTATGCTTAATAAACCGAAACTTATATCACAGTTTGCTTAATTCTGTGTTAGATATGAGATTATGTGATGTATGCAATGCTTAATTGTATAAGGATAATTTGGGGTTAATCTTCGCTTAGTTGGTTAATTTCATGTTGGAATAAGGGTTAAGGAAAATTTGGGATTAATCTTCGCTTAGTTGGTTAATTTCATATTGGAACAAGGGTTAAAGCTAATTTGAGATTAATTTTCGCTTAGTTAATTAATTTCGAATTAGAATATAATTTGGGATTTATCTTCGCTTAGTTGGTTAATTTTGAATTAATTTCGTAATCTAGGATAAGTGACACTGCATTAGAATCAGGAAATCAATTGCATTTTAATTTGTTTTTAATCCGCATTTTTATAATCTGCTTTTGTTCCGTTTCATCTAATATTTTAATTTTGAAAAACTTCCTTTTTTTTGTTACTGTTCTAATTTTAAAAATTGATAAGCTTTGATAGAAATTCGTGGTCTTTGGGAGACGACCTAGGAAAGCTTCGTAGTACTACATTTATCTGTTTTAATTATTTGACCGAGTACGACATCGATCATGGGTATAAACCCCCCATCAGGCTGGTAGTTGCAGTCCGCTGTGTGTTGGACTGGATGAGTATGAACCCCCCATCAGGCTGGTAGTTGCAGTCCGCTGTGTGTTGGACTGGATGGGTATGAACCCCCCATCAGGCTGGTAGTTGCGACTTACTGATCCGGCTTGAGCGCAGATCAGGGGCACTTGCGTGCGCAGGTTGATAGGTATGAACCCCCTATTAGGCTGGTACAGTCCACTGCGTAGGATTGGTGGTGGCGACGACTTACTGCTCGGGTGGCTCATGCGCCTAGCGTTGATATGTACTTTCTTTGTTTTTGTTTGTCTTTTTATGGGAATGGTCGTCCGGTCTGTGCCGGGGATTTTTTTGGTGTTCATCCAGCTTGTTAATTGCCGAGGATTCTTTGTTTTTGATCTTTTGATGGTGATCACCCGACTCTTGCTGGTTGGTCAGACAGTCTTTGTTTGTTGTTCGACTTTCGCTTGGTTTGTCGAAAATTGTTGGTTGTTTTGGGGATACATAATTGACAAGGTCTTACCGGGGTACCCCTGAGTGCTCCCTATTTTCGCATGCAAGCATGAAGATGATCTCTTTTTATATGAATGTCTTTTTGGTCTTTTATTTGTATGGAGTATATTTGTTTGTTTTGATTCTGACAAAGTCCTTTTCGTGCAACTACTTGTGCGTGGATGCTTTTGATGCAATCTATTTTAGTTGGGGGCATCTAGAAAGTGACCGATACTTTCTTTTTTTGTTCTCTCGTGACTTATTCTTTTGAAATTTTGTTTTAACCCTATCTTTTGCCTAGACCGCCCTTTGCCGGTTTTCGATCTAGCGGGCTTAATTCTTGCCTAAGATATTTCGGTGGGCTTTTTCTTTTTATGAAGGCCTTAACTTTTTCCTAGACCGCCCTTTGCGGGTTTTCGATCTAGCAGGCTATCCTGTATTTTTTGCTTGGGACGACCCTGGTCGGCACTGTTTGTCTTGTTTTTCTTATGCTTTCTCGTATTGCTTGTTTTATGCATACTTATATTTCGTTAATACAGAGGCATTCTTGCAAGTAGGTAAAGAGAAAAGAAGACAATTTTTATTGATGTAAACGAATGATTTATTTTTACAGGAGGATTTACAAAGGATTTTAGAAGCAGGGCTAGCCAAGGTTGGCTGAATTGTATAGGGTATAACAACCATGCCCATGGTTTCTGTTTCTCTGCTTTTCCTGGTCGCTTCAATTTAGATGCTCGAGCTCGGAGTGAAGATCATGCGAAGTCTACTTGCTTCTGTGAAGGTATTAACCTAGTCGCCTTTGCGGTTTTCGGCTAAGGTAATCATTGCTCTCTTCTTTTTTGTTGTTGTTTTTTTTTTTTTTTTTGTAACCTCTAATTTTTGCCTAGGACGTATCCTAGCGAGGAATGCGGACCCTATCTTTTGCCCAGGACGCTCTTTGCGAGTTTTCATCCTGACGGGTCATGAGCAATGTCTTCAGGCGTAGTATTTCTTTACCGCATCTGAGTTGACAGGATGTCGAAGCTCTTCTCCGTCCATGTTGGTGAGGATGAGGGCTTCTCCTGAGAAGGCTCACTTGACCACAAAGGATCCTTCATAGTTTGTTGTCCATTTCCCAAATTTGTCTTTGTGGGTTGGTAGCAGTTTCTTTATCACTAGATCCCCTTCTTGGAAGGTGCAGGGATTGACCTTCTTGTCGTAGGCTTTCTTGATCTTCTTTTGGTAAACTTGCCCCCGACATATGGCGTCTAGCCGTTTTTCTTCGATTAAGTTCAGCTGATCGTATCGACTTTGAACCCATTCGGCTTCTGTCAACTTTGCTTCCATAACAACTCGTAGGGAGGGTATTTCAACCTCTACTGGTAGTATGGCCTCCATTCCATATACGAGGGAAAATGGAGTAGTCCCTGTGGAGGTTCGTACTGACGTTCGGTAGCCGTGTAGGGCGAAGGGAAACATTTTGTGCCAATCTTTGTAGGTTACTACCATCTTCTGGATGATTTTCTTAATATTCTTATTGGCTGCCTCTACTGCACCGTTCATCTTTGGTCGGTACGGAGAAGAATTGTGGTGTTGAATTTTGAAGTCTTGACACAGCTCCTCCATCATTTTATTATTGAGATTGGTCCCATTATCAGTAATGAGCCTATGAGGGATGCCGTATCGGCATAGAATATTTTTCTTGATGAAGGTGGTCACCACTTTCCGAGTCACATGCGCGTATGACGCTACCTCAACCCATTTGGTGAAGTAGTCAATGACCACCAAGATAAAACGATGGCCATTAGTTGCTTTGGGTTCTATGGGCCCGATGACGTCCATGCCCCACATAGAAAATGGCCATGGTGTAGCCAGGGTACTGAGAGGTGTAGGCGGCACGTGGATATTATCGGCGTAGATTTGGCACTTGTGACACTTTTTAGCATACTGGTGACAATCAGCTTCCATTGTGGACCAAAAGTATCCTACCCTTAAGATCTTCTTTGCCATGACATGCCCAGGTGCGTGGGTCCCAAAAGCTCCTTTGTGGATTTCTCTTATCAAGGTTTGGGCTTCTTCTTGGTCTACACACCTTAAGAGAGTGGAATTGAGACTCCTTTTGTAGAGGGTTCCTTCAATCAACGTGAACCCTACGGCCCTTTTACGAATGGTTCGTTTATCATTGTCATTTATTCCTTTGGGATATTCGCCCCTCATGAGATATTGTTTGATGTCATGATACTAGGGATTTTGGTCGCACTCACCATTTACTGCCATGCAGAAAGCTTGTTTGTTATGCTGCTTTATTTGGATGATTGACATCTCATGTTCTTGATCTAAGGCAAACATGGATGATAGAGTGGCGAGAGCGTCCGCGAATTGATTGTCTTCCCGAGGAATATACTAGAAGGTGATGCTTTCCATACTTGAGACTAAATCTTGGATGTGCTCTAGATATGGGATTAATTTAGAGTTGCGGGTTTCCCATTCACCTTTAAGTTGGTAGATGACAAGGGATGAATCGCCGAAGACTTTGAGTTTAGTAACCCCATGATCTAAAGCTGCTTGAATCCCTAGCGCGCATGCTTCGTATTCGGCCATGTTATTAGTACAGTCGAAATTAAGCCTGGCCGTTACGGGGATATATTTCTTTTCAGGGGATATCAAAATAGCTCCTATCCCGTGTCCAAGCATGTTTGAGGCCTCGTCGAAGAACATGGTCCATGTCTCTTCTTTGGTCTCTTCGTGCTCGATGTGCATGATATGCTCATCAGGAAAGTCGTCTTATAGAGACTGGTACTCATTTGTTGACCCATGGGCTAGATAATCTGCTAGGGGACTACCTTTAATAGCTTTTTAGGTGACATGAATGATATCAAATTCTAAGAGGAGAACTTGCCACCTAGCTATTCTTCCAGTCAAAATGGGCTTCTCGAAGAGGTACTTGATTGGGTCCATTTTGGAGACAAACCATGTTGTATGCCGAGCCATATATTGTCGGAGACGCTGAGTGACCCATACCAATGCGCAACAGGTTTTTTCGAATGATGTATAACGGGTTTCATAGTCTAGGAGTTTCTTGCTGAGATAGTAAATGACTCGTTCTTTCTTCCCGGTTTCATCTTGTTGACTGAGCACACATCCCATGGACTCTTCGAGTATTGACAAGTATAGGATCAGAGGTCTCCCTTCAACGGGTGGTACCAATACCGGCGGATTGGTTAAGCATGTTTTGATTTTATCGAATGCTTGTTGGCATTCTTCATTCCATACCGTTGGTTGATTTTTGCGCAACAGTTTAAAGATGGGTATACATTTATCCGTTAACTGCGCGATGAAATGGGCAATGTAGTTAATCCGGCCTAGAAAACCTATGACCTCCTTTTCCGTGCTTGGTGGAGGCATTTCCAAAATTGCCTTGGTTTTGTCGGGGTCCACTTCAATTCCTTTTTTGCTGACAATGAACCCCAATAGTTTTCCTGAACGTACTCCGAAAGTACATTTTGTCGGGTTTAGTTTAAGTTGATACTTCCGAAGTCGGTCAAAAAGCTTTTTGAGGTATTGAATGTGGTCTATCTCATTTCTGGACTTGGCAATCATGTCATCCACATATACCTCTATTTCCTTGTGGATCATGTCATGGAACAGTGTGACCATAGCCCTTTGATAAGTAGCCCATGCATTCTTGAGTCCAAAAGGCATTACACGGTAGCAAAAGGTGCCCCATGGTGTGATAAAGGAGGTTTTTTCTCTGTCCTCGACGGCCAACTTAATTTGGTTGTACCCCGCGTACCCGTCCATGAAGGAGTAAAGTGTATTGGTAGCGGTACGGTCTACTAGCGTGTCTATATGTGGTAGAGGAAAGTCATCTTTTGGACTTGCTCGATTGAGGTCCCTATAATCCACGCATACCCTGACTTTCCCGGTCTTTTTGATGACGGGTACTATGTTGGCCAACCATTCTGGGTATTTGGAAACTACCAGGAAATTGGCGTCCAGTTGCCTTTGTACCTCCTCCTTGATCATTAAGGACCAGTCTGGTTTGATTCTTTTGAGTTTTTGCTTCACGGGTCGGAACCCTTCTTTTAAGGGTAATCTATGCTCTACTATACTCGTGTCAAGCCCAGGCATGTCATGATAAGACCAAGCGAATACATCTATATATTCCTTTAGAAGCCATATCAATCCCTTTTTGATGCTACTTTCCAATTGGGTGCCGATATTTATCTTTTTCTCATCGTCCCCTTCTCCCAAATTAATAGTTTTTGTCTCTTCTTGGTACGGTTGTATAATGCGTGCTTCTTTTTCCAGCATTCTTTTCATGTCCGGAGAAATGGTCTCCTGCTCACTGTCGGACTCGACCCATTCGCTTTCGGTTTCTAGGGTCCACAGAGATTCATCAATCACAGACATGATGCGTTTTAGGTTCTATTTTAGTCATAGATTTTATTATTCAATTATCTTTGAAGGAATAATAAATGAAAGAGGAAAAAGAATGAATATGATAGAATGCCTCATGTATTAAAGAAAATGAAAGTTTATGTACAAGCCCTTTTAATCAGGGTTCCTGCGGCCATGGGCGGGGACCACAGGAAATACAAGAGAAAGCTTAAAAAAAACCTAGGGCTGATCCTCCTAGTCCTCCCTCTCTGCTACTCTGCCTTTGATAAAGGTTTGGCGTTGACATCAGAAGCAGAGGCATCAAAAGTTATCCACCCCGCCTCTATTAATTCTTGGACCCGATACTTAAGGGTCAAGCAGTTTTCTGTTGAGTGTCTGGGTGAACCTGAGTGGTAATCACATTTCTCGTTTGGTTTGTACCACTCGGGGTAGGGAGGCTCCATCTGCTTTTTGGGAGGAACGCAGGTTAAGAGTTTGGCCTCCAACAGCTGTGGCAGCAGCTTACTATAGGAAGTGGAGATTGGAGTGAACTTCCTCTCTTTCTTACGAGGCTACCTAGCTATTTGCGGGGCAGAAGAAGGAGTGGCAAAGTTGATTGCATGCACGGTTTCGTCCTTCTTCTTGCCAGCAGGCTTTCTGAACGAGACACCAGCTTGGGAAGACTGTGCTATCTTCCCACTCCTCAGTCCCTGCTCTACTCTTTCACCCACAGTGACTATGTCCGAAAAAAGGTTGGAGGTACTGGCTATTGCCTTGTCGTAGTATGCTTCAGTCAGTGAATCTATGAACATAGCCACTGTCTCCTTATCCGTCAAAGGAGGCTCTATTTGGGCGACCATTTCCCTCCATCTTTGGGCGTATGCTTTAAAAGGTTCGTCGTTCCTTTTGCTCAGAGTCCTGAGATCTGACCTGTTAGGGGTCAGATCAATGTTGTATCGGTAACGACGAAGAAAAGCGTCAGCCAATTGTTTACAGTTCTGGACCTGCCCTCTTTCCAGCTGCATATACCAATTGAGAGTTGTGTGTGCCAGACTCTCCTGGAAGCAGTGGATCAGGAGTTTCTCGTTCTCGGCGTGTGCAGCCATCTTACGACAATACATCATAAGATGGTTCTTTGGGCAGGTCATCCCGGCGTACTTGGGGAAGTCTGAGATTTTGAATTTGGGAGGGAAATGAATATTCTTCACCAGGCACATGTCCGCCACCTCCTTGACGTCAAAGTTGTGTCCCTCCACCGCCTTCAGCCTTTCCTCTAGGGCGAAGATTTGTTGTTTGGACACCTCCGGGGTGAGGATGCGTGCAGTCTTAGCATCCTTTCCATCGTAGAAGTATTCTTCCTCTTCGTGGCGAGAGGCGTGTTCCATTTGGGCTTCGCCCTTGTTTTGACCCTAGCGCACGACCTCCATCAGTTGGGCCATTTGCTCGCGGAGGGTATTGACCTCTGCAGTGAGCTTTCGATTTTGTTCCTCTAGGTTCTCCATTGCTCTGGCCTTTTGTGCACGAGTTCGGGTGGGGAGAGGACCAACCACTTTCTAGAATGCCCGACAGAAATTTATTAATGCATGTTGAGTGTTGAACTAACATGGATATGTTTATGTATGAGATATTTTGTTTAAATGATGCTAAATGCGCTCTCGCTTTTTATTTTCTCTTTTGGTATTTCTTTACTCATGATATGATATAATATGGATGATACGACTTTGTCAAAATTTTTATAAATGTTTTGATTTTGTTATTATTATTTATTTTGGATTTATCATTATATATAGCCTCTTATCTCTTCTGTCGGACTGCGTGGCTACTTAGCTTACAAAGAACCTGAAACCAGGCTAGCTAAAAGGCAGACTGTCCGAGATAAAATAATGGCTTTATGCGAAAGAATAGTATTTAGCATCCTCTATCTCTTCTGTCGGACTGCGTGACTACTTAGCTTACAAAGAACCTGAAATCAGGCTAGTTAAAAGGCAGACTGTCCGAGATAGGGGTGTTTATTGCAAAAAATGTTTTTTTGTGATTTTCCTGTTGTTTGGTTATGCTATGCAACAGACAAATGCAACAAACAGATGCACACACAATTAGATCATCCACGAACAGGTGAGAAGTTGTTTTAATCATGAGGTAGGGTTTTCCTGCAGAAAAGTGCTTCGGCGAAGGTAGGTTCTAACTGTTCTCACCAAGGCTAAGGCCCCCAAGGTGCCCCCATTATAGGGTCCCCACTCTCCAGCCTTCTGACCATGCTTAGCACTAAGGCCATAGTCAGTCTTTGTGCCAAAAGAGGAAGGTTATCACCTTGAGTGGTGGTTTTCGATCACACTGGTGGGCACAAGGTCATCACTACAGCGAACCGTACCTGCCACCCACTCCCTATGGATTTCTCACTTGCCCCCAGGTATAGAGGGAGCTGTAGTGTGCAAGGGTTTGTGTACAATTTGTATTTCAAACAATTGCGTAAGTATAAACAAGCAACAGTTATTAAAGCCAAGCATTAAAACATGTTATAATACAAGGTAGGGTAAAAGCGTAATTTTCTTGGTTTATTTATTTTAAGTTGGCCCATCACTAAATGGGATCAACTCTCTAGGCTTCCCCAGCGGAGTCGCCATCTGTCGCCGCCGTCAAAACGAGACGGTCGGAGCGACGCGATGGTTCCGACTTTCCATTTTTCGCGTTTTTATAGGTGTGGTTACAACGCCTTTAGGTTGTCCAATAACCGGGCTGAACCTAGGGGCGAGGTTTTTGAAAAGGCGTTCTTGGATTGTCCGATAACCGGGCTGACCCAAGAACTAACTTTTGAGGGGTTCTTCTGGAGTCGCCACCGATGTTTTTACCGGAAACATCGGAAAAGGAGTGAAAAAGGCATTGGTTTTCGAAAAACCAACTTTGGTCATTAGAACCAGAGTTGGGTAAGGGAGTTAGTTACGTGTAAGGGAAGTGTTAGTTCCCTTACGACGCCCCTTTCGGGTTCCCTATGAAAGGCCAGCTATATTAAATAATTAAACCGATGAAAATACGCTTTTACCCTTTATTTTGCGGAATTTAAAAAGTATGACTACGTGGCCCTAATATCTATTGCATAATTAAAAATAATGCGGTAAAGGAGAGAGAGAGTGTGTAGAAACCTCCGAGGCAAGCTTTCTATTAATTCTTTGATAATTTGGGTGCTTTTTGGCAGCCCTTCACTCTTTACAACGCCGGAATCTCTCGAAAACGCTATAAAAAACTCCAGAAAACTCTCAAATCCGAATATGCTTCAGAGGGGTTCTAGAGAGAGAATTTGAAGAAATGTCTAGAGAGAGAATGGAAGAACTGTGTGAAATGAGGGGAATGGTGCGACTATTTATAGGGATTTGCGCCTGTCAGGTCGAGACGGGTCGTCTCGTCTGACAAGGTCGAGACAGTCGTGTCGCCATTCGAGACGGTCGTCTCGCCAAATGAGACGGCGGTCTCGCCATTTTCGCAAGGCGAGACGGAGGTCCCGAATCCGAGATGGTGGTCTCGACCCTAAAAGGCGAAAATCCTTATTTACATGCCGAAAATCCCTCCTATCCTAGTATGAGGCCTAATAGTCTCTTCTAGTGGCTTCTTAGGCTTCATCCATCTTCGAAAAGGAGGTCTTCTGGTCTTTATTATGAGGCCGGGCAAGATTTGGGGTCTATAGTCATTACAACCAGAGTTAGGTAAGGGAGTTAGTTACATGTGGGGAAGGTATTAGCTTCCCCATGATGCCCCTTTCGGGTTCCCTATGATGGACTGTTTTTATAGAGAAATAAGAACTTTAAAACTACGCTTTTACCCTTATTTATTCATTGCAAAAAATTAAGTTATCGACTACATGGCTCTTAATAACTAATGCACAGAGATATTATCTAAAAAGCGATAAAATAAAGAAAGAGGTATGGAAGAATCTTCAAAGCAAGATTTTATATAATATGTTCTTGAAAAGGGCGCTTTTTGGTAAACCCCACGCTCTACAATGATGTTCGCTCTTTTCTCACAGTACTTTAGAACGCTTTCTAAGAACTCTGGAAATGCTTTAGAGGGGTCCTAAGAGAGTATTTTGAGAATAGTACAGTTGGAAAAGTTGTAGAATTGTGTGAAAACAGTGAGAAAGTCCCCCCTTTTATAGGAATTTGCACCTATCAGGTCGGGATCGCAATCTCGCCTGACAAGGTTGGGACCGTCGTCTCGCCAAACGAGACGGCGGTCTCGCCTTCGACAAGTGGCGAGATGGCCGTCTCACCATATGAGATGGCGGTCTCACCTTTGGCGAGTGGTGAGACGGCGGTTCCGCCAAACGAGACAGCGGTCTTGCCTTTGGTCAGTGGTGAGACGACGGTCTCATCAAACGAGACGGCAGTCTCGCCAAACGAGACGGTGATCTCGACTCTTTGGGTGGAATTTCTTATTTGTTGTGTATAAAAATCCTTCCTATTCTAATATGGGGCCTATTGATCAATCCTAGGGACCTTTTAGGCCTTGCCCATCTTCGAACGTAAGTCTTCTGCTCTTTATTTTGAGGTCGGGCAAGATTTAGGGTCTACAGCTGTCCCCCCTTCACCTGACTAGCCGACTATTGGCTCAATCATGCCAAAAAGATTGGTTGGAGGGTGAAGGAGTTAACCCTCTTGCCCTGTTGTCCTTCGATTGCTTCCGTTGTTGTGGTAGCCGACCTTCTGGACGCTAAATGTGATCCTCCAGAATGCTCCTTTTATGTGGTAGCTGACCCCTTTGGCTGATGAGTACGAACCCCTATCTGGTTGAAGCCCCCTTCTACAAGGCTTGATGAGTACGCACCCCCATCTGGTTTGACGAGTACTAACCCCCGTCTGGTTGAAGCCCCCTTCTGTAAGACTTGATGAGTACGCACTCCCATCTAGTTATAGCCCCCTTCTGTAGGGCTTGATGAGTACGCACCCCCATTTGGTTTGACGAGTACGAACCCCCATCTGGTTAAAGTCCCCCTTCTGTAAGGCTTGATGAGTAGGCACCCCCATCTGGTTTGACGAGTACAAACCCCTGTCTGGTTTAAGCCCCCTTCTGTAAGGCTTGATGAGTACGCACCCCCATCTGGTTTGACGAGTACTAACCTCCGTCTGGTTGAAGCCCCCTTCTGTAAGGCTTGATGAGTACGCACCCCCATATGGTTTGACGAGTACTAACCCCCATCTGGTTGGTGAAGTCCACTTTGTAGGACTGGTGCGACTTACTGACTTTGTTCATGCGCAACTCTTTGTGAGGAGTATTTTTGCTTGATATTTGTTTTTCTGACTTTTCTGATGAAGTCTTCCGATGTGCCGGGGATTTGTTGGTATTCTTCCAGCTGGTTGGATGCTGGGGATTCTTTTGTTTTTGAGCTTTTGTAGTGGTCATCCGACTTTGTTGGTTGTCGGGGATTTTTGATGAGCGCCCTTTACATAGGCGGGAATCCGCTGGGGATTGATTTTTGTGATGCCTTTGAGCAGGCGGATGCTTCATCGGAAGTGAAGGATTTCGGTTCACGTTGTTTTCTTGAGGGGAGTTTCATTTGGAGACTTGCTTTGGGTGCTTCCTATTTTCAAATGCAAACATGGAGCTAATCTCCTTATATGCATGAATGCTTTTCATTTTTTGTTATATATCTGAAGCGATTCTTTATTTTATGTTTTTTTATTTTGACAAAGTCATTTTATGCGACTACTTGTGCAGATGCCTTAAATGAAATATACTTTTATTTGATGCATCTAGAAAGTGACTGCCATTCTTCTGTTGATCTTTCATGATTACGCTGATAAACACTTCTTTTTATTCATTTTCTTTTATTAAGCCCTATCTTTTGCCTAGACCTCCCTTTTAGGGTTTTCGATCTAGCAGACTGCCTTAATTTTTGCCTAGGATATCTTAGCGGACTTTTTCCTTTTTATGAGTGCCTTATCTTTTGCCTAAACCGCCCTTTGCAGGTTTTTGATCTAGCAGACTGCCCTAATTTTTGCCTAAGGATCTCTTAGCAGGCATCATTCTTTTTATCTTTATTTTTCCTCTTCTTTTCTTTTCTTATGTTTTCTTGCATTGGTTTTTTATGCATGCTCATGTTTCATTTAATACAGAGGCATTTTCATAATTGTGGTCAAGAGAAAATAAGTAAAAGACAACTTTATTGATATAAACAAATGGTTCATTTTTACAGAAGGATTTACAAAGGGATTTAGAAGCATGGCTGGCCAAGGTTGGCTACTTTGTATAGGCTATAACAATCATGTCCCTATCATCTATCTCTCTGTTTCTCCCGGTCGCTTCAGTTGAGATGCTCGAGCCCGAAGTGTAGACTATGCAGAGCCTGCTTGCTTCTGGAAGGACATTACCTTAGTCGCCTTGTGGTTTTCGACTAAGGTAATCATTGCTCTCTTTTTTTTTGTTTTTTTTAACCTATAAATTTTTCCTAGGACGTGTCTTAGCGAGGAATATGGACCCTATATTTTGCCCAGGACGCTCTTTGTGATTTTTCGTCCTAACGGGTCATGAGCAATGTCTTCAAGCATAATATTTCTTTACTGCGTCTGAGTTGACCGAGTATCTGAGCTCTTCTCCATCCATGTTAGTGAGGATAAGGGCTCCTCCTGAGAAAGCTCGCTTGACCACAAAGGGTCCTTCGTAGTTTGCTGCCCATTTTCCAAGTTTGTCCTTCTAGGCAGGAAGCAGTTTCTTTATTACCAAATCCCCTTCTTGAAAAGTGCAGGGATTGATCTTCTTATCGTAGGACTTCTTGATCTTCTTTTGATAGGCCTGCCCATGACATATGGCGTCCAACCATTTTTCTTCAATCAAATTAAGCTGGTCATACTGGTTCTGGACCCATTCTGCTTCGGTTAACTTTGCTTCCATAATGACTCTTAGGGAGGGTATTTCGACTTCCATTGGCAATACAGCCTCCATGCCGTATACGAGAGAGAACAGAGTGGCCCCGGTGGAGGTCCTTATGGAAGTTCGGTATCCGTGCAGGGCAAAGGGTAACATTTCGTGCCAATCTTTGTATGTTATCACCATCTTTTGGATGATCTTTTTGATGTTTTTGTTGGTAGCCTCCACCGCACCATTCATTTTGGGTCGGTATGGAGAGGAATTGTGTTGTTGAATCTTGAAATCTTGGCATAAATCCTCCATCATCTTGTTGTTCAAATTGGTCCCATTATCAATAATGAGTCGATAAGGGATACCATACCAACATAGGATATTCCTCTTGATGAAGGTGGTTACCACTTTCCTAGTCACGTGTGCGTAGGATGCCGCCTCTATCCATTTAGTAAAGTAGTCAATGGCCACCAAGATAAAATGGTGACCATTAGATGCTTTAGGCTCGATGGGTCCGATGACGTCCATGCCCCACATGGAGAATGGCCATGGTGTGACTAATATGTTGAGAGGTGCGGGCGGGATGTGAACATTATCAGCGTAGATTTGGCACTTGCGACATCGCTTAGCATATTGGCGACAGTCGCCTTCCATTGTGGACTAGAAATACCCTGCCCTCTGGATCTTCTTTACCATGACATGCCCAGGTGCGTGGGTCCCAAAAGCTCCTTTATGATTCTCCTTTATCAGAGTTTGAGCCTCCTCGTGATCCACACACCTTAACAAAGTGGAGTCGAAATTCTTTTTATAAAGGGTTTCTCCAATCAATGTAAACCCTGTGGCTCTCTTCTGGATGTTCCTTTTGTCATTATCATAGATTCCTTCGGGATACCCGCCCTTCGTGAGGTATCGCTTAATGTCGTGATACCAAAGGGTTTCTGTCTTGCTCGCTATTTACTGTCATGCAAAAAGCTTGTTTGTCATGCAGGTTGATTTGAATAGTCGGCATCTCATGCTCTTGATCTAAAGAGAACATGAACGATAAAGTAGCGAGGGTATCTGCAAATTGATTGTCTTCCCGAGGGATATACTCGAAAGTAACACTTTCCAGCCTTGAAATCAAGTCGCGGATGTGCTCTAAATATGGGATTAATTTGGAATTTTGGGTTTCCCATTCACCCTTGAGTTGATAGATAACAAGGGATGAATCACCGAAAAATCTGAGTTTGGTCACCCCATGATCTAGAGCTGCTTGGATTCCCAATGCACAGGCTTCGTATTTGGCCATATTATTTGTTCAGTCAAAGTTTAACCTGACCGTTATTGGGATATATTTCTTTTCTGGGGATATCAAGATGGCTTTGATCCCATGTCCAAGCATGTTTGAGGCTCCATCGAAAAACATAGTCCATGCATCTTCTTTGGTATCTTCGTATTCAATGTGCATGATATGTTCATCAAGAAATTCGTCTTGTAGGGATTGGTACTCGTTTGTCGATCCATGTGCTAGATAGTCTGCTAGGGAACTACCTTTGATAGCTTTCTGGGTGACATGAATGATATCGAATTCTGAGATGAGCACTTGCCACCTAGCTATTCTTCCGCTCAAGATGGGCTTTTCGAAGAGGCACTTGATTGAGTCCATTTTGGAGACCAACCATGTTGTATGTCGAGCCATGTATTGTCGGAGACGTTGAGTTGCCCACACCAATGCACAACATGTTTTTTTTGAATGGTGTATAACAGGTCTCATAGTCTAGGAACTTTTTGCTGAGATAATATATGGCTCGCTCCTTTTTCCCTGTTTCATCTTGTTGACCAAGCACACATCCCATGGATTCTTCAAGTACTGATAAATATAAGATAAGAGGTTTTCCTTCGATGGGTGGCACCAATATCGGTGGGTTGGTCAAGCACATCTTGATCTTGTCAAATGCTTGTTGACATTCCTCATTCCACACCATTGGTTGATTCTTACGCAATAGCTTGAAGATGGGTATACATTTTTCTGTTAGTTGTGCGATGAATCTGGCAATATAGTTTATTCGGCCCAAAAATCCTCTAACATCTTTTTTTGTTCTTGGTGGAGGCATTTCCAGAATCGCCTTTGTTTTATCGGGGTCTACCTCAATTCCCCTTTAACTAACGATGAACCCTAGAAGTTTGCCTGACCGTACTCCGAAAGTACACTTTGTTGGATTTAGTTTAAGTTTATACTTTCGAAGTTGATCGAAAAACTTTTTGAGATATTGAATATGGTCCACCTCGTTACTTGACTTGGCAATCATATCTTCCACGTATACTTCTATCTCTTTATGTATCATGTCGTGGAATAATGTTACCATAGCCCTTTGATAAGTAGCCCCTGTGTTTTTTATTCCAAAAGGCATCACTATGTAGCAAAATGTCCCCCATGGTGTGATAAAGGAGGTATTTTCTCTATCTTCGACAACTAACTCGATTTGACTATACCCCGCATATCCGTCCATGAAAGAATAGAGCGTGTTCATAGCGGTGTGATCCACTAACGTGTCAATGTGTTGTAAGGGGAAATCGCCATTTGGGCTTGCCCGATTTAAGTCCCTATAATCCACACATACTCTGATCTTTCCACTCTTTTTGATGACGGGCACTATGTTTGCCAACCATTCGGGGTACTTGGATACGATTAGGAAGTTAATGTCTAACTCTCTTTGCACTTCCTCCTTGATCATTAAGGATCAATATGATTTTATCCTTTTGAGCTTCTGTTTTATGGGACGAAATCCCTCTTTCAATGGCAACCAATGCTCCACTATGCTCGTGTCGAGTCCAGGCATGTCATGATAAGACCAAGCAAACACATCCACATACTCTTTCAAAAGTTGCATTAGCCTCCCCCTAATGTCGTTGTCAATCTGGGTACCAATGTTTATTTCTTTTTTATCGTCTCCTTGTCCCAAATTGATAGTTTTTGTTTCGTCTTGATGATGTTGTATGGAGCGAGCTTCTTTTTCTAGCATTCTCTACATGTCTGGGAAAACGGTCCCCTGCTCATTGTCAGATTCGACCCATTCGCCTTCGGCTTCCGAATCCCACAGAGATTCATCAGTCACAGACATGATTGTTTTCTTTTAGGTTCTATTTTTAGGCATAGATTTTATTATTCAATTATTTTGGAAAAATAATAAATGGAAGAGAGAAAATAATGAGAATGAATATGATATGACGAAAATGCCTCATGTATTAAAAAGAATATGTATATACATGCCCTTTTAATCAGTGGTCCTACGGCCACGGGCGGGGACCATAGGAAATACAAGAAAAGCTTAAAAATAGAAAAAGAGCCTTAATAGCTGATCCTTCTAATCTGACCCTCTTCTACTCTGGTTTTGACAGAGGCTTGATATCCACATCGGCGGCAGGAGTGTCAAAAGTTATCCACCCGGCGTCTATTAGCTCTTGTACCTTATATTTCAAGATCAAGCAGTTATCCGTAAAGTGCCCAGGTGCACCCGAGTGGTAGTCACATTTTTCATTAGGCTTATACCACTCGGGGGAAGGAGGCTCCATTTTCTTGGGAGGGACGCAAGCTAAGAGCTGGGCCTCCAGCAATTGGGGCAGCAATTTCCCATAGGAGGTTGACAGAGGGGTAAATTTTCTTTCCTTCTTTCGTGGCTGACAGACCGTCTGCGGAGCGGAGGAAGGAGTAGCGAAATTGATTGCATGCACAACCTCCTCCTTCTTCTTACCAAAGGTCTTTTTGAATGAAACGCTGGAAGAGGAAGACCGTGCTATCTTCCCGCTTCTTAACCCTTGCTCCACCCTTTCCCCGATGGTGACCACGTCTGAGAAGAGGTTGGACGTGCTTGCTATCGCCTTATCATAATAAGGCCCTGTCAGCGAATCGATGAACATGGCCACCGTTTCCTTATCTATTAGCGGGGGCTCTACTTGGGCAGCCATCTCCCTCCACCGCTGGGCATATGTCTTGAAGGGCTTGTCGTTCTTCTTGCTCAAAGTTCTAAGATCTGACCTATTTGGGGTCAGATCAATATTGTATCGGTAACGAAAGAGAAAGGCGTCTACTAGCTGCTTCCAATTTTTTACTTGCCCCTTCTCCATTTGCATGTACCAATTAAGGGCTGAGTAAGCCAGGCTCTCTTGGAAGCAGTGGATCAGGAGTTTCTCATTTCCAGCATGTGCAGCCATCTTACGACAATACATCGTAAGATGATTTTTGGGGCAAGTCAGCCCTGCATACTTGGGGAAGTCTGGGACCTTGAATTTCGGAGGAAACTGGATATTCTTGACTATACACATGTCAGTCGCCTCCTTAACGTCAAAGTTGTGCCCCTCAACTGCCTTCAGCCTTTCCTCCAGGGTAGATATTTGTTGTTTGGACACCTCAAGGGTGTGGATGTGCATTGCCCTGGCGTCAGACTACACAATGGCTTTTTGTTCATAGAAGAACTCTTCTTCCTCATGGCGAGAGGCGCGGTCGCCATGAGTTTCCCCTTTATTGAGGTTTTGTTGGTGCATGACCTCCATCATCTACGCCATTTGCTCTCTCAGGGCGCTAACCTCAGTGGTAAGTTTGCGGTTTTGTTCCTCCAGATGCTCCATTGCCTTGGCTTTCTACGCACGGGTTCGGATTATGGGAAGACCAGCCATTTTCTAAGATGCCAAAATGAATTTTATTAATGGAGATGAATGATAGGTGTGGGATTAGTATCTTCTAAGACAATGACTTAGGTATCATCCTTAAAGCTTACGCTTTGCGGAGTGCCATACCCACTTTGGTGGAATGGTTCCTTCCCCATCATGGATTTGACAAGTATAACGAAGGTCACCACATACCTTAGCACACTTGTCCCTTCCTTGTGGATGGTTACAAATGTGCTCGGGGCCTATTTCGTCTTTGTCTTAGAGATATCTAATGCTCCATAGCATGAATGTGTTTATGCATGAGAGATTTTATTAAAATGATGTTTATGCATGCTTTCCTTATGTATTTATTTTCTCTCTTGGTTTTTCCACTTATGATGATGCAATATGAATGATTTGACTTTGTCAAAACCGTTTTATTCAAATTTATTATTTTGTTTTTTTTTATTCGATTGATTTATTTGATTTATTTGTTTTATTTGATTTATAACATTTTATCTCTTCTGTCGGACTACGTGACTATTTAGCTTACAAAGAACTAGAAATCAGGCTAGCTAAAAGGCAGATTGTTCGAGATAAAAGTGGTTTATTGCAAAAGAATGGTTTTAGCATCCCTTATCTCTTCTATTGGAGTGCATGGCTACTTAAATTACAAAGAACCTGAAACCAGGCTACCTAAAATGCAGATTGTCTAAGATAAGGATGTTTATTGTAAAAAGATTTTTTTGAGAGTTTTTTTTTGTATGATTATGTTATGCAACAAACAAATACAATAAACAAATGCACACACAATTCACTCATCCGCGAACAGTAGGACGACGTTTTTATCACGAGATAGGGGTATCCTGCAGAAGAGTGCATATTCACGGTAGTTCTAAATTTCTTCACCAAGGTTAGGCCCCCAAGGTGCCCCCATTATAGGGTCCCCACTATCCCAGCCTTCAGACTATGCATGGCACTAGGGCCTTGTCAGTCTTTGGGCCAAAAGAGGAAGGTTATCACCTTGAGTGGTGGTTTCCGACCATACCGGTGGGCTCATGACCCTCACTACAACAAATTGTACAATGCCACCCACTCCTTAAGGTTATCCCACTTGCCCTCGGGTATAGGGGGAATTGTTGTGTGCAAGGGTTTGTGTACAGTTGTTATTTCAAACAATTGCATAAAATAAACATACAACAGTTATTAAAGCCAAACAATTAAAACATTTTATAAAGCAAGAAAGGGTAAAAGCGTAATTTCTAGTTTTTATTTCTTAAAACTAGTTCATCACTAAATGGGATCAACTCTCTAGCTTCCCCAGTGGAGTCGCCATCTGTCGCTGCCATCAGAAGAGGCGGTCGGAGCGACGCAATGGTTTTGTTTGAATAACGTTTTTTAAAGTGTGGTTCAACGCCTTTACGTTGTCTGATAATCGGGCTGGACCTAAGGGCGAGGTTTTCGAAAGGGTTCGAGGAGTCGCCACCAATGTTTTTACCAAAAACATACCAAAAACATAGGGAAAGGAAAAGAAGGCAGTGGTTTTTTAAAGAAAAACAAACTTTGGTCATTACAACCAGAGTTAGGTAAGGGAGTTAGTTACATGTGGGGAAGGTATTAGCTTCCCCACGACGCCCCTTTCGGGTTCCTTATGATGGACTGTTTTTATAGAGAAATAAGAACTTTAAAACTACGCTTTTATCCTTATTTATTCATTGTAGAAAATTAAGTTATCGACTACATGGCCCTTAATAACTAATGCACAAAGATATTATCTAAAAAGTAATAAAATAGAGAAAGAGGTATGCAAGAACCTTTGAAGCAAGCTTTTATATAATATATTCTTGAAAAGGATGCTTTTTGGCAAACCCCATGCTCTACAATGATGTTCGCTCTTTTCTCGCAGCACTTTAGAACGCTTTCTAAGAACTCTGGAAATGCTTCAGAGGGGTCCTAGGAGAGTATTTTGAGAATAGTACAATAGGGAAAGTTGTAGAATTGTGTGAAAACAGTGAGAGGTCCCCCTCTTTTATAGGAATTCGCACCTGTTAGGTCGGGACCACTTTCTCGCCAAGTGAGACGGCAGTCTCGACCCTTTAGGTGAAATTTCTTATTTTTTATGTACAAAAATCCTTCCTATTCTAATATGAGGTCTATTGATCAATCCTAGGGACCTTTTAGACCTTGCCCATCTTCGAACGGAAGTCTTCTGCACTTTATTTTGAGGCCAACCAAGATTTGGGGTCTACAAAGAGCATAGTAATTTCTAGCAAAACTTTTTATCCTAGATGGACCAAATACATCTAAGTATAAAAGTTCTAAAGGTTTTGATGTGGAAATAACATTCTTAGATTTAAAAGATGATTTTACTTGTTTACTTTTTTGACATGCATCACATAATTTATCTTTTTCAAATTTTAACTTAGGCAAACCAACAACTAAGTCATTTGATATAAGTTTGTTTAAATGATGCATATTTATATAAGACGTTCTTTTATGCCACAACCATGGATTTTATTCTTTAGCAACTAAGCATGTTATATCAACATTAGATGCACAATCCAAGTCAATTAAATAGATATTGTTATGCCTAATTCCTTTTAATGTTATTTCCTCATAATCCTTTAGATGTATGCTGCAAAACTTACTTTCAAAAATTACCTTAAATCTTTTATCACAAAGTTGGCTTATACTTAGGAGATTGTGCTTTAGCCGATCAATAAGGAGCACATCCTTTATCTCTAAAGTATTTGTACCACCAATATTTTCGGTTCCAAGGATTCTTCCTTTATTGTTGTCCCCATAGGTTATATATCCTTGTTCTTTTGCTTTGAACACTCACTGTCAAGATACCACATAGACTTCTTGGATTTGGAAGTTTCCTACAAAATAAGGGAACATTAAACTTAGGTCCCCATATAACTTTTGGGTCCTTGGGGGTTAGAAATAATCATTTTATTTAACAATAGGAATCCAAACATATTTTCCCTTTGGAACACCAAAATGCTTAATTTACATTTATTTGATGTATGTCCATGTTTCATACAATAAAAACATGCATTTGATGATTTACCTTTTGAAAAGGATTTACTTCCATTTTGTGAAGTTTTAGTTCCTTTCACATTCCATACCCTACAGGTTCTTTTATTTTTATGCTCTTTCAATGGAACATGACAATTTACTTGAGTTTGTACATTAACTTCATCCTTGTAACAATCACTTAATTCTTTCTTTCCTTTTTCAAGTAAGTATCTAAGTATGTCAATATCATATTCATATTCTTTACATGATGCACATGTTATTTGTTTATTTTATTTTTCTTCTAAAGTCGCTATTTTTTTATTTTAAAGATTCTACTTCTTTTTCAAAGATTTATATTCAGTTTTCAAATCTTTAAAAGCAACAAATAGTTCTTGATATGCATTATGTAAAGCATCATAGTCATTTTCATCATCACTTGAAGAATAGTTGGAATCACTTACCTCACAGTCGGAAGAATTTCTGTCATTTTCCATCAAGCAAAGATTGGCTTCAACATCCGAATCACTTGACTCTGAACTCGAATCACTATTATCTCAAGCTATATATGTTAGAAAAAGAGGTTGAGATCAAGAGGGGGGGTGAATTGATTTTTGAAAGATTTTCGCAATTTACAGATTATCTATTTCAAAGATTAAGAGTTTTGACCAATTCTTGAACCAAGAAAATCAAGCTATTCAAAGTAAGACAACGACAGAATTAAAGAGAGTAAGGTTTATAGAAATACAACCAAGATTTATACTGGTTCACCCAATCCCAGGGCTACGTCCAGTTCTCAGCCAAATTCCAGCTTAGTTCCACTAGATTGAATGTTTTACAGATTACAGATTCCAATCACACACCCAATCTACCACAAGACCCAAATTCCAAATCTTGCACCTAAACCTTCACCAAGAACCAAATTTCAGTTCTTGAACCAACCTACAACCAAATTTCAGCTACAGAACCAGTGCTCGACAATTCCAGACACACACCACCGAAGAACCAAGTTCCAGTTCTTGTACCAATCTGCAGCCAAGTTTCAGCTACAAAACCAGTGTCCAAAAATTCCATACACCCACAATACATTAAAGAAATGTAAGTAAATGAAGAGAAGAAACTAGGACAATCAAACCCGGATTATGCAGCTTCTACAGAATGAGTTTCTTCACCAAAAGAATGCAAAAATTGCCTCAAGAAATAACTTTCAAAAACATCACAAAACTTGTGCGATTCTTTCTTGAAAATAGCTCTAATGATTGCTTGATTGATAGTTCAAAAGTATATTTTAAAATGTTGAATCAAATCTGTTTATATAGAGAATTTTTTCAACTCATCGATGTAATTAATCTAATAAAACAATTTTTTAATTTGTTAAAATGTTCTTCATTATTTTCAAAATTTATTTTAACCGATGCGAAAACATTTTAATCGATTAAAACATTTAACAAAAAGTCCCTTAAGTTGTTTTAATCGATTAATTCACAAATTAATTGATTAATATTCTACCAAAAACTTTCACAAAACTTTCTAAGTGATTTTAACTGATAACAACAAGTTTTAATCGATTAAAAGAGTTAGCAAAAGGTTGATTAAGTTGTTTTAATCGATTATTTCATAGTTTAATCGATTAAAATAATTTTGATTGATCATTTTTTTAGATTACATCGATTATAACTTGTTCTAAATGGTCAAATATGAGATTACATCGATGAAAAAGCTTTTCAAGTGGTTTTAATCGATTAAAAAACTTTGAGAACACTTTTCAAAACATCTTAAGTGATTTTAATCGATTATTTTGAATCTATATCAGTTAAAACACTGGTAGAAGGATTTCAAAAACTCCTTAAATGAAAATAATCAATTAATTCGAAAGTTTGTCGATTAAAATAGTTCTAGTGAATGTTTTAAATGGTTTTATTCGATTATTTCGAAAACCTATCAGTTAAAAATTTGTCATGTAAGTTTTAAGAACATTTTAATTGATAAAGCTCATATAATGTCAGTTAAAACAATTTCTTAAAAACAGTTTAATTGATTGCTTTAGTTTTTAACAGATTAAAAACATCTTTAAAGGCATTTTTCAAATGATGAAACTTCATGTTAGAATCGCGTAGCGGAATGTTTGCGTGAACGGACAAAAACCAAAATGGGGGGTGAATTGGTTTCTTAACAAAAATTAGGTTTTAAAAATTTTTCCCAAATTTTACCGATTAAAATGTTCTGTAAACGTAAATAGAATAAGGATAGAGTCTTACACAGAATATTTATACTGGTTCGGATCAAAAGACCCTACGTCCAGTTGTTAATCACTCAAATAGAGGATTAACATTGTCACTATAATCAAAGTTATACAAGCAGATTACAAATGAATAGATAGGGCAACGAAAACACCTCTCTTGAGTCACACAAGAGATGAAGAACAGCTTTCCCTAGAGACGGCACAACACACAATCCACCAAGAACTCCACTTAGTGATTCTTATCGCTTCTAGCCCACACTAGGTTCCAAAAGCCCCTTTTGCCTCCAACAAACAGTTCTCTGACAATCACAACTTTCAACTTTTGTTTGAAAAAGGTTGTTCGATTTTCTGAGAGCCTTAGAGAACCTTAAGTAGATGAATTAGGGTTTGGGAATTGGGAATTTTCGAAACCTGGTGTATTGGGACTAGGGTTTTCAAAACTTGGTCCAATTTGAAGTTCAAAATACATATCTGACTGAAATAATCGATTATCTTGAGTGTTAATCGATTATTACAGAGCCAAAATCAACAGAAACCCATACCGCACTATTTTAATCGATTAATAGCCCTGTTAATCGATTATTTCAGCTGTTAATCGATTATTCCAGAGAGCTAATACAGAAAATGGTTTTTCTCTCTGTAATAATCGATTATTTAGCCTGCTAATCGATTAAACCAGTGTGTTTTTTATAAAAATGAGTTTTTGAAGCTTCTAAAGAGTAGACTATGTGCTGGCTATCTTAGACTCTAATATTACAGACTCAAAATCATCAAAACAGAGTTATTACACAAGAATACAAGTCTTCAACTCTCTAAGTCCATTATTCTTGAATCATCATCAAAATCAACAAGCTTCATGTCCATGTAACTTCAACATTCATGTCCTTGTATGTTTCAACAATCTCCCCCTTTTTTATGATGATCAAAATTTTCTTTTAAAGCCTTGTAATAACCTGTTTTATCTGTCACACTAACAAAAAACATTAAACATACCATATAATATTTAAATTTAATCATAAGAGGCTTTAAATATTTCTCCCCCTATTTTGATTATGATAAAAAAATTAAGAACTCCCCCTCAAAATATGCATAACTTGGAAATAACTCCCCCTCAAACAAAGCAAAAAAAAATATACAAATTTTATTTCATAACTGAAAGTAATTTACAACACAAGATATGAAAACAATATTAAAATTCTTCACTATCGCTATTAAAGTGAGCATCAAATTTATTCTCTAAGTGACACACTTTATCATCTACGTTAGAGATACGGCGAATGATTTCCTCATGTCGTACTCCAGAGAGAGTGAAGAATGCTTGCATCCTCTGGTTCATATCAGATAACATGTCTTCCACAGATTGACGGGTTTCAGGAGGAGCAGAAGATGATCCAGCATTAAGAATCTGTTCAGAGGGAAATTCAGTAGCAGGAGGCATTTCTTCGTCAGAATCTTCATCATCTGCATCTATGTTTGGAACTTCATCCTTGTGAACATAAATATTATTGACACGCACCATTTGAAGTTAGGTCAATGTGTTGTCCAGCATTCGGTTTAAGTTTGCCGTTCGTACAGTTTGTTCCCCTTCATCATTCACTCCTTTGTACTCAAGAATGCGAGAGATAAGGAGAGCATAGGGAATTTTGAAATTAGGATGACGTTTGGCCTTCAGCATAGTCATTGTGACAAGGCTTCCCCAATCTATTGGCTCATTATTCATTATTGCATGAATAATGCGAAGATCTATTGAAGAGCATTGGGCATGGTTGGTTGCCCGAGGACATAAGATCCAGATGAGTAGATGCAGGAGCAGGCATTCCTCCTTCTTTAATGGTCTGGCTAGAAGAAGACGCCCAATCTCCATGGAAGGGTTACGAAGAAAAGAACGGTAAGCCATGATCCTGTCAAAGTCATCTAACTCTGCAAAAATGTTAATAGCATCATCTCTTATAGGAAAATGTGCAACATTTTCCCATATATCGTCATCAAGAATAATGGTTACCCCCTTTACACGAGAGGTAGCTACTTGATCTCTAAATTTAAAGCGAGAGTAAAATACCCTAACTAAGTCAGGATAGTATGTACCTTGCATTTGGATAAAAGGGAGAACACCTTGAATTTCAAGAAGATTAGGAAAATTAAATCCTCTATTGATGAATTGATCACCAATAAGGAATTTTGGAGTAATGATACCTCGTTCCTTCCAAAAAGTGAGAAATTTCTGTCGGCCCTCATCATCGGGGATCCATCCTTCGACAGAATTAGGACGGGGATGAGAGGCAGGTGCATATCTTCTTCTGGTGGGAATTTTAGCACGAGAAGATGAGGCCATTTTAGAATTAGAGGAATAACAAGAGAGTTTAGGAAGACAAGTGATGTTAGAAGAAGGCAAGAATGCTTGAATGATGCTAGAAAGCTTGGATTCAAGAGTTTGAGGTGTGGAGAAATGAAATGAAGGTTGTTACAACCTTAACCTCACACTCAATCTCCCACAAGAACCACAATTCCAGTTCCTGCACCTAACCTTTCACCAAGAACCAAATTCTAGTTCTTGACTTACCCTGCAGCCAAATTCCAACTACAGAAACCAGTGCCCACAATTCCAAGCACCCACAATATAGTAAAAGAAAGTAAAGAAACAAACAGAAGAAACAAAGAACGCTCAAACCAATTTTATGCAGTTCTGAAGTATGTGTTTCTTCTCCAAAAGAATGCAATTTTGCCTCAAGAAAGAACTTTGATGAACTTCACAAAAACTAGCGTGATTCTTTCTTGAAAGTAGCACTTTTGATTGCTTGATTGAGTGCTAAAAGATGTGTTTTTGATGATTTATAAAAAGTTCAAGCAACTCTATTTATATAGAAGATTTTCAAAACTCGCTGGTTTAATTAATCTATTAAAATAATCTTTTAATCTGTTAAAAGTCTTGTTTTAATCTGTTAAATCTTCTTTTAATCCATTAAAACGTTCTTGATTATTTTCCAGATTTGTTTTAACTGATACGACAACGTTTATATCAATTAAAACTCTTTACAAAAAATCTTCCAAAATGTTTTAATTGATTGTTTCGTCTTTCAATCGATTAAAATACTGCAAAACATTCTTATAAATTTTTCCAAGTGATTTTAACTGATAAAAATCTGTTTTAATCGATTAAAACGCTTAGTACAAATTTTCTTAAGTTGTTTTAATCGATTGAAACGCAGTTTAATCGATTAAAATAAATCTGATCGGTCATAACTCAATTCTGATCGATCATATCTGGTTTTGATCGGTCATATGCTTATTCTGATCGATCAAACAGTACTCCAAGTGGTTTTAATCGATTATTTCGAAGTTATATCGATTAAAATACTGCCAGTAACACTTCCCTGAACATTTTAAGTGATTTTAATGAATGAGAAATCGTTTTAGTCGAAATTAAAACGCTTAGGACAATTTCTTAAGTTGTTTAATTTATTTTAAACGTTAAATCGACTTAATATAAAATTCTATCGGTTAACTAATTTCTTATCGATTATATTGGTTTTTGATTGGTCATATGCTTAATTTCTGAATTCAATTAAACATGCATCTCAAGTGGTTTTAATTTGATTATTTCTAAGTTATATCCAATGAAAAATACCGCCAGTAACACTTCCCTGACATTTTAAGTGATTTTATCCTTATTTTCTAAACTATATCAGGTTAAAATACTGACTCTAAGGTTTTTAAAACTTCCTTTAA